>CM057814.1:131074277-131541777 GCA_030067965.1 Latrodectus elegans
ATTATCCGAAATCAACATGATTTTTTAAAAAAATTTTCATAGCATACTTTTTAATCATCTAACTTTTTACATTTTCAAATACTAACAAAATTCATTCCACCAAAGGAGGTCACTACTTCATCTTTCTGATTAGGTAGTCACTATTAGCCAGATTCATGCTGTCTCTCATTTATTAAAAGTGACCTTTTACTTCTGAGAAAGAAAAAGGGTGGGACTTCATCACACTTTTGGATGCCCCTCAGTTTCTCACCAATTTGGCACTCTCTTGTTAGTGATGTTGGTTCATTTTTTAGTTGTTTTCTCAACGCCATCTTGTTTCTTCAAACAGACACGAAAAAAAATTATCACCAGTTTTCTCCAAGGGCATCCTAAATTATAAAAATTATTTCTACAGATTAAATAATTTCGAGTGATTAATTAAATAAAAATTTATCCTAAATTAAATATTTAATTTAGGATTGACTAAAGCTAATATTATTTAGCGAACTAGTTAAAAGAGCGTAATATTACTGCTGCTTGCGGAGAAATAGCTTTCTGAAATTCAATATTTTAAAGGAATTCGATATAAATGCTGAATTACACCATTTAAAAAAACAATATTGTTTAAGGAATCACTGAAATTGTTATTTTGAAATAATTTTATATGTATAAGCCAATACTTTTATGTTTTAATAAGAGATAAAATTAAAAAGAGACAATGATTTCATTATATACAATAAATTATTCTAAGAGTAAGTTGTTTTTAATGAAGGGTACATTATCTTTTTTAAATATACAAATAATTCTGTAAATGTTTGAAAATTTCATATAGCTTGTCAAAAATAGAGCTCCACCAGAATAGAAATAGAATAATATTCATGAATTGTATCAAATATAAAGTACTTTAATAGAACATGTATGCGCTCGTAAACTTAAAATAAAAAATCACAAAATAATTACGATATTAATGAAAAATAAGTCATAAAAATAAAATAAAATGTACAGAACAAAAAAAAATATACTAAATACAGAGCACAATGATTATAAAGCATTGCACCACAGGAAATAATCTATAACTACAAAAATTTCTTGGCACTAGACGTAAGAGTGAGAAATGTTATAAAATATGAATTGCAACAGTTCTAAAAATATGATACTTCTAAAAGTATATTTCAAGGAATCTGACGTTAATATAATTTACTTTAATAAACTTTTAGAGTGTCATTGGAGAAGTGAATACGAAAAATGATAAAAAAACAATATTTACCAGTTGGAAATTCGAAAAAAGAATTCTTTGCGGTATTATTAAAGTACATTATCTCATTATATATATATCACATTTCAGAATTCTTTCACAAAGAAAATATTCTACTATGTTCTCTGAGAAATATTAAAATTTCCTAACTTCTGTACTTTTCATGCTCAATATTTAAACTTTGAAGAGATTACCATTGATAATAATGGAATTTTTGAATCAAATTCTAATTAGTTTTTAATTTAAATTAACAAAAATTTAAGGTATTCTACCCAATCTTCAAGAAATCTCCGCCCTTCGCTGGGATTATTAATTGTGAGGCGCTTAACAAATTACCAGAAATTACGTATTTCAAATCAAGATATATCAAAATAAAAAAATCGGGAATTAAGTTTTTCTTGCAAACGCTTATTTTTAATAACATTTCGGTGAAACTTTGTTTTTATCTAAGACAAATATTTAATGTATGGAAAATATTTCGAAACATACCTTCATAAAACATTTTAAAATAACTAATGGAAGGTCATTAAAATTTATTAATGAAGTTTAGCTAAGTTTATATGTTTGCATTAAAACTTTTTTATATTCCTCGATCATTAATTTTACAAAGAAAATATGAAAATACAAAGAAAATAAAAAATTTTAATACAAAGAATGACAGACTATCGAAATAAGAACCTTAAGAAATAAATACATACAATAATAATAAATGAAGATACATTAACTTCAATTCTATTGGGGCGAGAGCAATGCGCGATTAATCAATTTTTATTCCATTTAACGTACGAAATTTCATAAAAGCTAAGGCACACTCAGATATTCCCTGAATTTTCCTAAATTTAAAAACTAAAATGGAAATAGAACTGAAAAACCGATGATAGTGAAGATGAATTTGAATTTTTTTCATGAGAAATATATAATAATACTACATTTTATGTGAAAGATTGTTTAAAATAAGTTATTTTAGTTCGCATTTTGTGATGAACCCTTTAAATTTTGCTTGTATTTACTAGTGAAAGAACAAAATCTTGCACAATCCATGGAAAAGACGGGTACCATTGCTTCCAGAGAGGTAGGACTTCTTCCTGTTGGTCCACGTGATGCGGATTTGCCAGCCATTGTCATTCCCACTTTTGGTAGTATTCATCTACACTTTTCTTCGTTTTCTGGATCCATGAGAGAACAACAGCAAAAAGTGAAATAATTCGATAATATCTACCGTTGTGTATATTTTTTTATATAACATTTATTTTTGAATAGATTATTTACCCAAACAATTATTCTCAAACATGTTTTTTCTGTAACCTTAGAAAAGTATCACCCACAACAAGTATTTTGATTCACGCATTTCACCATTCAAATATCGTAAAAAAATGAAAATTTTATTTTATTTAAATTTAACTAATTGAAATTTTAATTAAATGTTGAATTTGCAAAATTTGAAATCTAATGAGTTAATGTTTTAAAACATTGGAATATTCTGATTTAAAGGTTCATATCATTTTTTGTAATGAAAACCGATTTCAGACGTTTAAGAAGGTTTTTTTTAAAAAATTATAATTGGGTGTTATACTAAATTATTACCCTGTCCGTTATAGTACTGTCGAGAAATGCCTTGAGTAGCCTTCCTATAAGCTTTGCTTTCACGAAACACTTAGTGAAAATGAAAAGAAATGAGTGAGACAGCATTGATAATCCCATATAAATGAGAAAGAATGATAGGGTTCTTGTAGATTCGATGCGAAAACCTGAATCGAATCTAACATTCCTTTGGGAACAAAATCGACTCTATGCTTAGAGGTTTATCAACTCTGCTAAGGTCTTCCCAGGAAATCTTATGCACAGATTCATTTCAGAGTTGATCACATTAGATTCGAATCTCAGAGAGTTCTACTTTACCGAGATTCACTCTAAGGCTCCATTTACAGGGGTAACCTAGATATTGGTATGGACTTTTTTAATGTTTCTATTTTTGCGACACGAATAAAAGCATTTTGAACACTTTCCAGATATTTTTGAATGACCAGCACACAAAATGATTTTGTGTAGTTACATGTGTGTTGATTACATCAGCGAACTTAAAAATACTTTTCAACCACGAAGTTAATTTCTTGAATGGATGTAATAGTTGTTCATAACTTTCTCTTAAGATAAAATTGAAAAAATTATCCAATTTCATAGTTAAATTTTCTGTTTTGAAATAGAAAATAATGAAATAAAATACAGATTGACCTACGTAAAAAATGTTAAGTGTTATGGAAGACATTTCTTAATAATGATTAATAACTAAAGTAAGTATGTTTTCCACATTACTCATTTTATGTCAATACCCCAATTTAAATAAATTAAAGTTTTGACGTGTTGCACATCCCATATTGCTTTTACTTCGGATTTATGTGAATTGCTTTGATCGAGTGCTTGTTGTATTGTGTATTCAGGTCTTCTTCTGCTTTGACTTTGTATATTGCTTTGATCTGTTATTTTTCACTCATGCTTAAGGCTCTCTGTGGAGGAATTGAAGGAAAACTTTTAGACCTTGGCCTTCGTGTAGATTAGAACAGAGTGTCATATTTGCAGAGTTGACCTCATCCCCCATGATACAAATTTCGCATACATTAGTTCATCGTTTCTAAAGACTAATCTTTGAAAGTATTACTCCTACATATATGAGAGTCGTGTGAAAAGAACCACACATTCACGAAGTTTATACTGCAGACTCCTGGTACCAGAAGAGTGAAAAATGAACGGAAAACAAGAAAGAAATCTCTAAATGTGCCACCTGTTCTTATGCTGCAGATGTGCAATGCGCTCTGAGAACATCATGAAAGCTATGGGGGGGGGTGTGATTCAAAGAATCCAGTTGTTTACTACAAAATGTCTGGAATGAATTCGATGTCGTGTGTCAAGTGGGCGCATGATGAACATGTCGAGAGGGTTTATAAAGTTGTGATTCTTTCATATTTGTCTTTTTTGAAAATACAACCTTTTCGTTATGAATTACTCATTTATACGAAACAATTATATCTATACACATAAACGAAGCATATCGCAGAGCAATATACTGTTATCTTTTAGTCATATGATATTGATAACTTTGAATCATTGAACTCAACTTCCTAGAAAAAGATGACCGCGCAAATTCAAATGGTCTGAAGCGATGCTACGCGTCGAATGCACCGCCAATGAGAAATAAAAGGTGAGTTTAAAATTAACGGCATGAAATTAAGTTTGCTTGAAAAACACCTACAGAAATATGGAGACGTGAATCCCTGGAAGGTAAATGAGTAACGTGCTCTACAATTTTGTGCATCTGAATTCTCAGTAGCGAAGTAAATTAAACTATAGAAAAATCTTGAAGATGATCTCTCTCTCGCTATTGGTAGCTTTATATTCTGGAAATTACTTTCTGTCAATATTGTGAAAGTTATCCCCATTCATTTTATTACAATCTGTTCAAAACAGTCAGATAAATAAAGGATGTCCAATTGAGCTTCTACAAGTGCAATAGATTCTTAATATTTTTTCAATAAAAGTAATGCACAAAAAAATCTATTGGATTCTTTTAGCTATGTCATGAAATACCACAAATGAAATGCAACAATTAAAACAGAGAAAGACATGAAATGATTTCTATAAAAGGAATCGATTTTCACTCAGGTAGATGGACCTCATGCTAAGGATTGTGGTAAGATAACTTCCCCACAATGCACGATTTCAAAACACGCGCTAAAAGTAATTATAAGAATAAAAAAAAAATGCGGAAGGGACCGGTGGGATTTATCAACTTTTTTTTTAATTTATTTCCTCAGTATTTTAATCAGCAGACGATTGTTGAGAACTGCGAACTCAGGAGAAATGTTCTTAGTTAAGAGGACCCGAGAGGAATGTTTGAAGCCTGACAGCGCTTTTAGGCCCTTTATTTCTTTTTCATCCTTGAAAAAGAAGTTTTTATGTTTCTTTATATGAAATGTGGTATTTTTGTTGCGTAAAAAGTTGAAATAACGATTTTTTTCACAAAAATATACAGGTTTACAGTTATGAAATACATGTATTCATAATTGCATATATATATATATATATATATATATATATATATATATATATATATATATATATATATATATATATATATACACACACACATTCCCAATGATGAGCCATAAGCAGTTTGGAATTCTTTCCTTTTATATATGTATAACATGATAATACGTACGATACATACTTATTATCTCGACGACTCTTCAATTAAAAAAATATATTTACAAATATTATCGTAGTCATATTTTACATTTACAATAGCATTTAAATTCACATTTTATTAACTTACATTTTAAATTGCAATGTGAATTGAAAGCAAATTTTTTCAATGAAAATAGTAGTTAACTCTTTTGTTCCACTCTTTTATATATTCGAAAAAAGATTGCAATATTTCGCAATAAATTATCGGCGAAAGAAAAAGAAAGAGAGCTAGGTATCATATATAAAAGTTTGCAAATTAGGATTTCACCACTTTTTAGTCTATTCATCGAGTGGTTTCATACAAATGGTACTGAACATTTGACTCTGGGTAATCATTTTATCGTCAAAAGTCGAGAAAATGTCTGTAATTTTTCTAAATGAAATTTTTTAAAATTTTTATTTAAAATTTATTGGAGAATATAATGTGTTCCTTGTTAGCTGTAACATCTTCCTCAATATCGACTCATCATAAAAGAGCACACGCGTTCGAAAATGACAAAAACTTCTTAAATAAAAAATTATATCATTTATTCACATGAATTTATATGTCATCCAGGATGTCCTTCAGTAATATTTACCGAAGAAAATTTTAGATTATTTGTATAAACATAAGCACATATATTCCATTCATGTGGCCAAGCTGGCAGATGACTGGTTTCTTAAAATTTTTGTAAGTGCTAAAAACAGGATAAAACACAGTTAAATGATTAAGCAGCTACACACTGAAAATAAATATTTTAAAAGTTAGCATCATTGTCAACCCTGTTATGGAATATGGGCTGAGCCAAGATTCCCCTAGCTTTGCATGCACGGGAATCAAAATGTATGATCAGACAGACAAAAAGATTTATCTGGAAAATAACTTTATGAATTTTCGACTCGATCCACGCTGAGGAAGACAGACTGTTCTCTATACTGAACAATGAATTTCGAATGGCTTCTGAGGAAACGATCAACTCTTATTCTTAGAAAGAGCTGCACTTACTGCGTGTCCAGAAATATTTCTGCAATTTATATTCAACTTTCCTTCTTCAAGGATAGCAGCCGATAATTTTTCTTGTGAACCGCTCCCCCGCATCGATCACTTGAGAGTAAATACGAGATGTCTCTCTGTAAAGCGTTTTACCAGAGAATCTCGAGCTGAGATTTCTTATAGATATTCCAAAAACCTAGCTGCTAAATTCGAGATACTTTCAGCAGGAATATTTACTGAATGTTTTATATTTTATAAGATATTTCCCTACTAAAAATGTAAATATTAAATTGGCAAGCAAAATAAAATGCATAGTGAATATAAATTTAATTAGTTTAAAAAACATATCGTTTGAAATTTGGCACTTTTAAAAATTCGTTCATTATTAATGTCGTAACTTAAATTTAAATAAAATAAATTCTCTATTACAATTTTTTTTATAAAATTCCTTTATAAAATATTTTTATTAAAAGTATTTTTTTATAAAAATTTATTTTCGTTATCAGTCTAATGATTTAAAACATCAATTTCAATAAAATGCATATATGAATTTTATTATTATTTTTTTCAGTTTACTTTTACCTATTTTAAAAATATCATCTGTGTTTGAAGTTTCATTATAACAATATCAAACAATTAATTGAAATGATCACAGGATAATGTATTTTAATTGTATACAACTATTAATTCAACAAAGATAAAAATTAAAAAAAAGTTTTCCATATGAAATATATATATATATATATATATATATTTGAAAGAGAGAGAGAGAGAGGAAGGAATTTGATGCAGTTGAAATTCCTTTCCGCAGAGAAAGGGATTTTAACTTTAAAATAAACTTTTAAAGATTTTCTGAAACATGCAGAGAACGTGCCAAGAACAAACACGATATTTTATTCCGTTTACTAATTGATTCTTGCAAATAGGATATTTTGGAATTGATTTTCCACATGCTTCGGTAAGAGCAGGGAATTCACCGGTGGGATGCTAACAGCCACCCAACAAAGCAAATCTCCCTCCATCGGAGAAAACGGAATGCCGAGAATTGGAGATTTTATTTCTTTGCAGAAGAGAGTGAGAAAGCAAACGCGTGGGTTGCTAGAGATTGTTACGAAAGTCAATCTTCTCTAATTGGCGTCGAAGTGAAATTCGCGGAACTCTAATGAAGTTGATTTCAAGTTTCCCACTCGAATGAAAAACGTAATATATATATATAAAATTAAATACTGTCTGGAACAACAATAAAGGAAATAGAAACAACTTTTAGTGAAACAAGAATTTGTAATTTCTCATTCTTTGTATCTTCTATTGTTTAATTTTATTTCAATTTCGCACTGTCACTAATTAATTGGAGCTTGCTTAAAAAATATTTTTTCATAGAAATATCTCATTCAGTTAAAGTATTAAATTGTTGTAAATTAAACATATATTCAAATTTATTTTCACGATTACCTTTTAAGATTTTCTTTCTCCATTAACATGAAAATATTCATATTATTCAAAATTTTCTTGATATTTATATTGTAATTTAATGATAGCAGAGTTTATATAATTTTAGTTAGTGCTATTTGAAATATGTGCATGTGCAGATTTTTGATTAGAAAGATGAATTTAATAAATTGAGTGTTGCCAACAGCCTCTTTTAAAATGGTCATATAAATTAAAATTAGGGAAAAGATGTAATTACTTTTTTATCTGATACTTGGTGATATGCATTAAAATTTCAAGATTTTATGTCAGTCTTTCTTGAGGTTTTAGACTCTCTTTCATTTCTAATTTTTTAAGGTGAAGATCCTTTTTTTTTAAATATTTTAATTTTACGACAGATCTTTAAAATGTATTCTTGGGTTTTTGAGAAATTTTTTTTTGTCTAGACAATGTTTTCTCTTCTCGTGTAAATGAAAACAAAATGCAATTTCCATTTTCAAATAATTACATATTATAATATATACTAATAAAAAAATCATCGCTAAGAATTTTTCAACCAAAGAATAAATTCCAATATAGTTAATAAATTGCAATTTTACTAATATAAATATGAAAAATTTAATTTTTTATTAATAGAAATTTAATTTTTCAAATATAATTTTATAAAGAATATGTAAAATTCAACTTTTATTAATAAACTTTTATTATTAATATATGTAAAATTTGATTAGTTTATTAGTAAAAAATTAATTTTACAATTTAATTTAAAAATTTAATTATTTTATTAGCAAAAAAAATAAATTTTACCTATACTTTTTCAATTTAAACAGAAATATAAGTCAATTAATATCAATGCATTTGTTTTAAAATGTCATCCTAAATTTTTCTTATAAATTCGTTTTTATTAAACTATAATATATCTTTCAAAATGTAAAAATTGTAGATTTTAATAAATTTAGCTATAAAATATATCAGACATATATCAATACGTATTTTTTTTAAAATCTTTTTATGATTTTAAATAGTTAACTTTTAAAATCTATCTTTTTTTATCTTTATTACCAACATATTACCATTTATTACTATATATATATATATATATATATATATATATATATATATATATATATATATATATATATATATATATATATATATATATATATATATATATATATATATATATATATATATATATATATATATATATATATGATAATTTGCCTTTGTATAAATATATGATATCTATCCTCTCTCTCTCTCTCTCTATTAACTTGTTTTTACATAATAAATCTTGGTGAGGTAAATGTTGGAGAAAGTCCTGTTATAAAGTCAATTTGATACTTTTGATCGAGAAAAAAAGTTTAAAGTTATTCATTATACTTTATGACAAAAGATAATGTTTCGAAAAGTAATCAAAACCAATTCAAAAGTTCTTCTATATAAAGCCTAAAATTGTATCAAATGGATCCATTACATTTTGGTACAACTAACATCGTATTTCATATTTCAGTGGTTTTATTTTTCATTCGTTAAAGAATTTTACCAAGACTTTTCTTTCAAGAAAACATTTTTTTATTGAATTTTTGAAAATCATGGCTCTTTTAGAAGAAACATGGAACAATAGATTAATAGACTATGTTGCAGTTGTGTAACTGTCTACAATCTACCAATGAAAAATAAATAAATAGATAGATAGATAATAAAATGTTTGACTACATGTGGTGTAAAGTAGTACATTTATTTCTTCAGAAAAACAAGCCAAATTTCTATGAATTTTTTTTATGGCAGTACTATTTTTTTATTAAGTGCGTAAGTTTCTTGGCAATTGAGACTCTTCATACGCAATGTGTATGAGAGTAGTCATCGGCAGCCTTCTCCATAAATTTTCAGCTTAATTACACGTGTCTTCTTGATTATGAAAACTTGTTTCTTCTTTGTACATGCATATTTTCTTAATAGATACATATAAATATATGTATACTATACGTATTTTAAGCTTACTGTATTTTGATATTTGTGGAAAATGTAGTATTAAAATAAAAAATTTAGGATAAATTTAATTAAATATCCATTTTTTAACTTGCCGAAATGAGATAAAAATTGACCTTATTAATAACTCAAGAGAATATTTTAAAATATTTTTATTTATATCCGCTGCACTTATAGTGATTCTCTTTTCTTCCTACTCTCTTGTGCATATAAAAATATTTTAGCTATTTTAGGAAGCTTTTATTTTCAATTTACGTTGTGTTCGTATATAGGAAAGAAGTGTGAAATAGGATAAAATTTCAGGAAAGAATTAAAAAGCAACTGGCGGATGAGAGACAACATCTGTTAATTAATCAAGACTATTCCTGAAATCAAATAGATTGATTCAAGTAAACAAAAATAAATAAAAAATAGGCAACGTAAGCTTTGTATATCGCATAAAAATCTCTGCACTGGAATCCGAACAGTCTCAAAAATTTATAATCAAAGAAGTTGTTTTTAAATGACATCTTTGAAAAGTAAGTTATAAAAATTGCTATCAATTTAACATGGAATCCTCTAAATTCACATTTAAAGCAAATTAATTCATTACTATATACTTGATCATGAAATCTGCTATTAAAATGATTAATGAATAAATAAAGTTTACTTGGCCTTCACTAATAAAACGCAATCAATACAAATGAGAAAGAAAAACTTTATTGTTATAATTTCCTAAAAATGTGCAAGAAATATTTTTTGTGACTAATAATTATAATAAAGCATTTTTTGATATTTTTAAAAAGAAGTTTATTAAAATGTAGATTTTGTTTTGTTATGAAACAAAAAGCAGCTTTACTAAAATTGTATGTAACAAAAAATAGAAGGAATTGCATGTAATGAACACGCTTTATATTCATGTGAATTTATTCTCATATACTTCCTACTTTTTAAGGATAGACTTAATGAATTATTTAATATTGTGTTTTTTTATAGTTTCTCAAATAAAAAGATGTAAATAATTGAATAATGATGTCCAAAAAGAGCAAAATTCTCATTTCTTCTAATAATTTAAGACAAGGAATCAGGGAAAATAGTTTGCCCTTTTTTGACCTGTGATTCATTGTCCACTTTTAATTTGAACAATAAGCAGATATTCTGCAACAAACTGACTTGTTTCTTTAAGAATGTTGTTTTTATTCTTTTGGAGGTCTCAGTTGAATTAATTCCAAGGTAGTATCCACTCGTATGGACTACAGGTCATTCGGTAATGAAACAGCGTGAGTGTTTAATCTTTGAGATGAACTTATTCCTAGGTACCAGTGCAGCGATAAAATGCGCCAAATTGGTTCACTGCGTCGGGATATCTCCTTGCGTTTGTATGACGTTGCATTTTATGACGTATCGTGATGATGTACAAGCATGTAATTTGTTTTGTGTATCAGTAATCATTGAATATTTTGATTAATAATTTGTTTTATTTAATTTTGGCGAAAAAATTGGAAATAGCGCAAATTCGCACGGGATTTTAGGATTTTATTTTAGACATGATTTGGAGCTAACGTTGATTTCACTTCAGTTATAATTTTTTAATTCGTCAATTTCCTTTTTTAATAGAATCTAATTTATCATTCCTTCCAAAAGAATGCGCATCAATTCAAACTTCTGAGTTCATAAAATTAAAGTTATTTTTTTATGTTTCTTTTATTAATTTCTATTTCATACATGCTTATTTAGAATTCTCAATTTAAATTATTTTGTTTGATCATAAATTATTTTTGCTAAAATTTTTTCAGTATTTTTAGGATTACCTAATTAATTTTATTGAAGACATAAGTTTTGCCTTGATTCCATCAGAACAAGTTAAATAACAAACGACCACCGAGAAAGATAATACTCTCCTCAAAACATTTATGGACAAAATAACAGTTTATAACTAAACTCACTGTTAAATTTAATAGTGTTTCCATTTTTATTTGCTATAATAATATGACTATGACGGTCATAACAATTATGCTCCCCTAGAGTAATATCCAGAGAACGGTTTTCAAAGAAAATGAGCTAAAATATAACTTTCTTAACTGTTATTCTTTCCATTCATTCGGCTCTATGTTACATTTTTCAATGAGTTAACATTTCCCAAACCGAGTATCATTTTACGATTCTTTCATCCAATTTTATCCTTTAAATTCCAATCATTGATTTGAGGGGAAAATTTTGCTTTTATTTCTCATTGTTTTCCTTTCAGTGGGAATTTCAACTATTTTTATCTAGTTGAGGAGGAACATTTTGTTGTACTCCATTTTGGAAGACAATAAAAAAGGTTCCATGGTGATTCTAAGGGTAAACATACGATATTCATGTTGGTGACGAGAGAACAGGACGGAAGCTGTAGACCACTTTGCCGTATGAAATACGTTTCCAAGGTGCACCACGAGGAGATAGGTCTGCTTTGCACCACACTATAAAGCTACACCTAAAACAAGTTTTTAAAAGAATTCAAGCTTCTTAACTGCAAGAAATTATCTAAACCAAGCGGTGGAAAAAGATTAATATCTATGAGGGTCCACTCCGTCCAATTGTGGCACAGTTTCGACGCTTGGCGGTCCGCGACTGTCTGGCACCGCAACATGACAGAAACTATGAATAGGACCCACTTTCACCACTGCATGGCAACTCTGAATCATCGCTTTTATTGGCAAGCCAGAGAACTTTTGGGGTCATCTCGCTTACGTACTGTATTCACCTGTAATAACTTCGTCGCATGTCTATTTTGTGGTTTTTTCATGTTGTTCCTTGTATTTGCCCTGCCATTGGAAATAAAATTAATTATACTAAAAACATACGATATTGGAAATATTGAAGTTAAAATAAATAGATTTTAATCTTACATTATCATCAATCTAGAAAATCTCGATATGATAGCATTTATTGTTTTCCGAATACTTTATTGATTCTGCATTATTTCGGGTTATTTTATGATTGTAAGAGTCTTAGTTTGAGATTATCTTTTTTTGTCATATTTATCCAATAGCTCTATTATAATCACTCTGTAACAGTATGAAGTGAGTAGCAAATCCTTAGACACAGTGCTTACAAGCAGTGTTATGACATTCCATAGCAAATTCTGAAAAAATTCTCGAAAAATCAGCAAAGTTAACTTGATGATAAAAAAACAGATGCACTAAAAATGATGACTTTTAAAAGAAAAATGATTCAATGCAGTGGATGAATCTCAAAGTACTTTGGATTATATTTTAGCGAAATCATCACTATTAATCACCTGAATGGATATTTTTGTAATTTCAAAGGTTTTCACTTAACTTAGAACAGCCTTGGAAAATCTTCTGGTGAAACAAAATGTTTCCACATACGGAGGTTGACATTGCGTGTTGTTATACTTTATTATGTAGATATAATTGTTTATTCTCATCCGGATTACTGATTTATATTCTTTTGAAATTTTTTACTATTTTTTTTTTTATTTGGAAAAGGTGATGTATTCTCATTTGGGCGTAATGACATTTTCTTATTTAAACATTGTGACTCATCCTCATTCGGACACAGTGATTCTTTATAATTTAACAGAATGCTTCCCTGTGCCTAGGGCCTCAATTTAAATCCATCAGTTAAATAAGAGCTTCGGGTGGAATCTTCATGATTTTGAAACTTGAGCCCAGCAGAAGATCCCCAATGCTTGGCCTGCCACCTTCAGAGGTATCATTTCACTTGAAGGACATTGTGAACATCCCCAGTTTTAAAGTGCCCTCACTACTGAACACCTTGGATCTTTGGTCAAGTTGGGATTCGAACTCACTTCCTGGTGATAAGGAGAACGACGCCCTATTCAACCTGGCCACCGTGGCCTGATTTAGAGTTTACGAAGTGTTCTCATTTGTAAGAGAGATTCTTTCTGATTGTGATTTGTTGTCATTTGGAGGCAGTAATTAAGCCTTATTGAGACATTGCAATTCCGTCTTCTGTGGAAGCAACGATTCTTTCTAATGGTTAGAATTTGCGACTCCTTCTGATTTAGTGTAGTAAGAAAATCAAGAGTGATTGTAAAAATTACAAAATAAATCTGTGAGCACACCTGGCTTAATTTGAGAAACGTTCTTTTCGTAACAGGAGGCGCAATATAGGACCATAATCGCTGTTGAACAGTAGCAGATGGATGAAACACTTCTGCTTTCGACAGCCATTCACGTGAGGCTCGAAAGTATTTTGTGTTTTTCTCTTTGTAAGAAGTGAATACGCGACCCGCATTCCATAAAAGTTCTACAGGAAAGCGAATACCCTGGGGATCATTGGGAAGATTTTAAAACATTTCTTAAGTAGTTCACTATGATGTGTCAAAAATTGTATTCATCAAAATCCTATTTCAATAAAGCAAAGCTAATGTGAAAAATCTTTAAAAAAAGTTTTATTTATATAAATTACAATATTGGAGAAAAACAAATAATGTTTTTAATTTTTTTTATGTCATTCAAAAACTCATAATAGATACACTCATGTTTTCAACAGAGTAGAGTGTTGCTACTTAGAAAAGATACTTTGGTAATTCGCTTAACAAAAAATCCGAAGAAATACTACTAAAAATGCTAACACAATAACTTTAAAAAAAATTATTGCAATCTTATTCCAAAAGCTCAGAAAATCTCTTAAGCCTTTCCTTCTTTTAAAGTCTCATGTTCTTAATCTTTTTGTTGACTTTTTTTACGTAAAATGTTTGAGTGAATTTTTCTATTTTGTTTCAAACTTTTTTGTACAATTACGTTTAGTTTGTTTTGATCAATTTTTTTTTTACTTATTTCGAAAGTTTAATTTGTTATTCTTTTAAATGAACATTTTGTCGTTTAATCTATTTAAGAAATAAAATGAATTTATTGAATCGGTAACGGTTAGTTATAAATATCAATAATATTAGTTTTTAGTTTATTTTTGGAATTCAACGTTGGCTGCAAACACATGTTATACTGTTGCTATACGATACAAAAACCTGTAAAACAAATAACAGTTTCAAACAACACATATAAAGACAATTCTGATAAAATTGCCTCTATTGTTAGAAAAAACAAATCAATTATTTTGCGATATTTTTTCCAATGAAACATAGTATTTCACATACAATGACTTCTACTTGAACCTCATACTTCTGTGTAAACATTTAAAAATATAATAAAGGAAAAAAATAATTTCCACTTTTATGCCCTTACCGTTTAGAATATGAGTCAAGTTTATAAGATTCATTAACAGATCATTTTAATTATCATGGCAGATAAGAAATGGCATTACTGAGAATTGGTAAGTTTTGATAGCAAGATAATTTCAGAAGACACAATATAATGTGGAAAATTGAGATTATATAAAGAAGACGTTTCTTGAATGACTGTACATTTTTTCCTTTCGGGAAGATTTACATAGTGAGTGCGCTGTGTCTATTTGCAGTAAGGAAATAAACACAGAAATCTCCCAAACCCTCCCAATGACAGATGGGCATTTACACAGAAAGTTAAAATACAATACCATTCAGATATGTGTTAGAAATACACTTCTCAAAATCGAAAATAGTGTATTTTAATCCAGCTACTGCTGCATATGGACTGACATAAATACTGCTTTCCGCCCGCTCGTCTCTCAGAGTGAGTGCTTGCGAGCTTCCGACCCTTAACACACTTGAATGCAACAATCATTACTCTTTTAAAAAGTTCACTCCCATTCAATGATATCCAGTGGATGTTAGGAACAATCTTCAATCAATAAAATCAAAACCCTCTAGTTTTGTTCGAGTGATTTGGACCGAACCAGAGTCATTTCACTCCGAAAAGTTTCCATTTAGCCATAGCCAAGATCCGGTTTTAAGCAACTGGAAAATTACTGTGAGTCAATTGCATCGGTTCGAATGCAGTGAAAGCTTTTGTTTGGCGTCTCTTTTAAACGCTGAATCGTTTTCCGAGTCATCCCGACATCAGTTCATGGGTGGTTCAGCCCACCCTCCCTTTAAACGATCATTGATAGTTTCTTTTAAACATGTTCTTAAAGGTCCGGTCTCTTCCTTTGGCTTGCTTTGTTATGAGTCAAGGCAGCTCAATAGATCCGATTTCTGTTTTTTATTTTTTCTTAATTCAAAATGAAGATTAAGGTCAGACGAATAGTGAAAATGAAGTATTACAGCCAATTAATTAGATAAAAATTGTTGACATTGAAACACATATCAAACATAAGCAAAACCTTCAAAAATCATTGAAGTTTTAGAGTATGCGTAGTTTTAGACATAAAAAATGAATCTAAAAACTTTTTATAAAGGCGTTGATGTTTGCCGTGTTGGTTAAGTAAAAATGAAATCGGAAATGTTGCTGTTTTATTCAGAATAAATGAAACAAACACACATTTTATAACAGATTGAGTTTTTAAAATTTTCTATTTCTTAATGTTTAAACTATAAGGCAATATTGTAAAATATTGACTGATTAAAATAACATCGGTTTCAATTCGAATAAATTCATACAAAATATATTCTGAATAACATCATATAAATTCTGCACAAGAAAGATTTCATCAAAATTTTAATAATTACATAACACATATTGTAAAACGTTTCCTCCTACTTTGAATGTGTGAATCGTGTTTATTTTATGACTGGATTGTCTCAAGTAAAAGGCATGAAAAGATTTATATAGTATTTATTTTTGATAAGTAAAATATAAATATTGAAAATATTTTCATAAGTCTTAATATATAACGTCGTTACAGATACATTTAAGATATATTAAAATATTATTATAAATATATTTTAATGTATCTTAAATAAAAGAATGTTTCAGTATTTAAAGTAGGAACACCAAAACAATGTCTCTTTCTGCCAGCAAAGGGATTTGAATGAAAAATATATTTAATATTGAAACTAGTTTGGTAAAAAAATTAATAAAAAATCTATAAATGTATTATAAGTTTTTATAATTTCTTTGTTGTATTATTAAATTGTAGAAATATTAATACGAATAATTAAAACACAAATACCTATTCTACATAATTTCAATGTCAAGCCTATGTAGAATTAAAAATAAATAAATTATAAATTGAATAAATGCAGTATTCAAAAACTAAAATAAAGTTTTCACCCTGCTAATTCCTTCTTAAAAATCTTCTTTTAAGCGATTTAAAAACGCTTTCATTTTAAACCCATGTGAAATTTTTATAGAAACGGAAATCGGGGAACTGAATTGAAGCAGGATATTTTGATATTCAACGTTTCTTCCTTATCTCTAAAAGAATATTCGCCAAATGAAATCGCAGTTTTGTTACTTTAGGTGAAAGAGAGCGTAAAGGAGTAATTCGCTTTTTTCGTTGCTCTTTGATTATAAGCAACTCAGTTTATGTTGGATACTAGCTAAGGAAAACAGAAAAAAAAAGTTGCAGATTCTTACCGGTACACTTTGAACTTTATTAGCTTTGAGAAGAACTCAAGTAATTTACTTTCATTTATTTAAATTTGTAGGAATTCGGGAATTCCAATAAGATTAATTTATTAGTTCCAAGCTCAAGTAGTTCTATTAGTTTATTTTCACAAGTACGTACAAAATGTTATATTAAAAATGACAGACTTACAAGACGATATACCATTGATTGAGTGTGAATATCCCATACCAAAACATGCATCGAACTCTATATTAGACTATGATGATAATGCACCACTAGCTATACAATTGGCTTCTGTAATTCTAGAATTTCAATTTTCACAGTATTTTTGTGTCCTACAGCAGGATATGCTTCTGTTCCTAAGAAGCCTTCACAGTTAAAATCTGAACTATTAAACGCTATTTCCAACAAGAATGGCATTGAAGAAGTCAGACATACCAGAAATGGAAAACTAATTATCACTAAAAATGATTATAAAATTGCAACCGAAATTTGTAAAATCGAAACAGTATTAAATGTTCCTGTGATTCCCTAAATACAAATTGAATAATGCACTACGAAATTTATTATATCAGTGGACGAAAGTCTAGAGAATCTAACATTAGAAATTGAAAATAACGGCCTTATTGTATCTCAAATACGACGTTTAAATAAAAAAGTTTGAAACTGTGAAGAACCCATCTTGGTAAGTCTTCGGACATAAAATCGCGTCTCAAATTTAAGTGTTTATCTATTGTAAATAAAAAGATTTTTATGGATAAAGTTTGTCAATATGGAATTTGTTTTAAATTTACACATGCAACAAAAAATGTGAAGTACAAACAACTTTATGCAGAATCTGAGGTTTACATCACAATAATGATCCTTGTTCAACTAAAGTCCAATATTGTGTAAACTGCAAAGGACTTCACGCTTCAGATGATCCTGCATGTTCATCTCGTGAAGAAGAAACTCGGTTTTTAAAATTTAAGGCAATAAACCATCTATCTTTTATTGAACCAAAAAGACAATTTAAAAGCTCTAAGACCAACTTTTCTACAATTGTAAAGTCAGAAATAACTCATGCTAAAATAAATTATATAGTCACCTCAATACTTACGAAATTTGAAGAGTCAATAGACAAAAAATACTTAGCAATTCAAACCCAACAAGAAACCATTCTTAATACTATTTTCCAATAATTTGAAGAAACTGTAAACAAAAGTTTTTAAACTAGAAGTCTCTCGTCATCCCCTCCTAGAAGGAAAACTCGGAAAAGTAGTCGAATCCAAAAACAATCATCAAACCCTAGTAATAATGACATTCATTTCAGTTCAATTTTACCTGTGAACAGTGTATTAAATTTTGGTTACTCTTCTGAAGAACAGTCAGAAATAATTGAAAATGCAAAATTCAGAAAGGGAAGCAATAAAACTTCCTAACAGATGGGACACAACTTCTATCTTGGTTGAATCAGTCCTTAGAAGTCAAATTTCATGTTCTCATTAATTTCGTTGAATGATCGAAGTGTTCTCAATAAGCGCCCATACATGAAACTTCATTATTTTAATTCTGCAGGCGTTATTGAAATACAAGAAACTTGGTTAAAAAAAGTTGACAAGATATCTTTAGTTAAAAAAATAATCTTTCGTAAGGATGAAGAAGATAGCCGAGGTGGTGGCATTCTCATATACCAGTAAATAAAAACATTCCAACAAGGCAATTTTCTCCTATCCGTCTCTCAGATGATGGCAGAGAACTCTTAGCAGTCAAAATCACAGTGGCAACGGCTATAATAACTGTTATTAATGTGTGTACATTCCTCCTGGCAAATTTTCTTCAGAGTGGCTTCATAGCATAATTCAAGGAATTTAGCCTCCTTATATCATCATAGGAGATTTCAATATTAGACATTCATCGTTAGGAAGCTGTTCCACTTTATCAAGGGCAAAAACCTTCTTGAATGGATTCAGGAAAAAAATTACTACCTCCTGAACTCTGAAATTCCTACACATTACAGTCCACATTATAAGCCTTCACTCATTGATTTCACCTTTGTATCACCAGACATTTATCACCTAAGTCATATTGAAATTCATCCAGATTGTTTTGGAAGTGATCATTTACCATCTAAAACTATCATAGCTATTGGAGATATTGATCACCCTATACCGAACAGATCACGTATTCTGTGGTCAGAATTCTTTGCTTCCAACAATACTGATCATGAAATTTCTAATCTTCACGCTATTGAACAATTCAATCATCTCTGCATAAATAAACTTCACAAATTTCGAAGATGGCAGAAAATGCCATGTAAACCTTGTCCTCCATGGTGGTCTTCTAGATATGGTTATCTCCTGGGCCAAAAAAAGACGTCTTTGGCGTAAAGCTAAACGCACAAGTGATAAGTACGTTTGGATGACATATAAAAGAACTGTAGCAGAACTACATCGACTATTCATATATCTCTCTCGAAAATATTGGGACAAAATAATAATTTCAGCTGGAACATAAAAAAATATTTTCAACTTATTAAAAAATCTTCAAAATAGAGTTACAGCATCCTTAATTTCACATATGATCCTATTACATAATAATTCTCCAGTGACAGATCCTACCCATCAAGCTAATATGTTTACAGACTTCTACACTCGTTCACCAATTTTAGAGGTTATTCCACTGGATTTAAGTACAAGTGATGATTTCTCTTACAATAAACCCTTTATTGCATCTGAACTGCAAGAAGTTTTGGGAAGATGCGAAAACTCATCTGTTGGTCCAAATAAGATATCTTCAAAAATATTAAAAGGAATTGCTACTACCAACCTAGACTACCTCCTCTCCCTGATGAATAGATCATGGCTTACAGGAATTGTACCAGAAATATGGAAATCCTCCATTGTTATTCCATTCTTAAAACCGGGAAAGTTGGCCAATCTTGTGGCATCGTACCGTCCTATATCTCTGACTAATGTTATGTGTAAATTAATGGAAAGAATGATTTTGAAGAGATTTATTGACCATATATCAACCATATCTATCTTTCATCCCAATCACCATGGATTTCTGCGACAAAGAGGTTGTGACAGTATTTTATCCATCATTCATCATCACATAATTTCTGCCAGATCCTCTAGAAAATTTGTTCTGGTTGCAGTGGATATTTCCCAGGCCCATGATTTAGTTTGGCCAGACGGCCTAGTTTATAAATTACTTCAAGTAAACATCAAAGGAAACGCTGCTTAGGGATTCAACAGTTCATTACAGCTCGCTATTTTCAAGTAAAGTGGAGAAATATAGGGGAATACCTCATATAGGGGAGTTCCACAGGGGAGCGTGTTATCACCTCCGCTGTTCTCAGTGTTTATAGCAGACTTCTACGATATCCTTTCCCCTGATATCAAATGCTTCATGTACGCTGATGATATATTTCTACTATATAAATCTGTTAACTTGGGAAAACTTCAGCAAAAACTAACATTTGTACCTGGAATATTACAAAATTGGTGTCAAGAATGGAAATTATTGATAGACCTACAAAAAGTTTCTATGATTAACTTTTCTTCAAAACGACACAACCTAATTTCAACTTGTTCATCAACAATCATCCTATTTCCTGCAGTAAAAATATTCGAATTTTGGGATTACATTTTCACACAATTTATCTTTCCGTCATCATTTTCAGGAAAAGAGAAAAGCTATATCAAAATAGTTGAATGCTTTAAAAGGTATTGCAGGTAATAGATGGGGTGCACGTACCGCTCATCTTCTTCAAATCGTGAAATCCTTTATTGTCTGGATTATGGCTGTCATATATTTACTTCAGTATGCACAACAGACCGCAAAATCCTTGAATCTGTATATCACACTGCCCTAAGAATTGCCACAGGTCTTCCTAAGTGGACCCCCATACCGATAATTCTACAAAAAGCAGGAGAAACTTCTCTTCACTCTAGACATCAAATGCTCTCCTTAAACTTTTACATTCGGAATTTAAGCAAGTCATCATTATCCCCCTGTGCTTCAACTTAGGAAAAGCTAACTTAAAATCGAGTTAATCGTAATCATTCTGTGGCCATTAAAGACAAATTGTGGCTCGGTCAACAAGGAATAAATACCTCGTGCATATTAAAAGTCCCCACAGGCTGGACAGAAAAGTCAAATAAATCTCCATTTGGTCCTCGAGTCTCCCTTTTCAGAATAAATCATTGCCCAACGGTATAATTTGTAAGCTATTTCACCAAGTTTGCGAGTCATCATGGCAGACAGATACGATGATTTTTACAGGTGCTTCCAAGCAGGGATCAAATGTGAACATTGCAATAGTCAATTTTACAATTAGTTTATCAATAATAGGGAAAATTAGTTCCATAAACTCTATCTTCTCGGCTGAGGCTATGGCACTGCTTATTGCAGTCTCTAAAATTTGCACTGAACCCAAAAAATATGTCATTTTCAAAGATTCATTTTCTTGCATCTCTGCTCTTTCAGATTGTTCCAGGACATCACCAACTATTATTCAAATGCTTTGATTCCAAATGATTCAATCTACTCAAAAATGCTTGTAAAAAAAAGTTAGTTTGGGTTCCCGGGCATTCAGGGATTGCAGGTAATAAAATTGCAGACTCATTGGCGAAAGCAGCAACTGTGAGTTATTATGCTTATCGACCTGAAACAACACATCAAGATATATTAATGAAAGTCTCAATCAATGGAAAAAAGCAAATATGCTGAAGCATCCATTTATCTCACATCTATTCGCGAAAATCTTAGGCTGCTAATAAAATTGCAACTAGAAGACGTATGGCTGACCAGAGCAAGAACAAGATCTTTTCTTACTAATTCGATTCTATTTAGGTTTAATATCTGGCATACAGACCGCTGTCAGTGCGGGGAATCTGAAACCATAGATCGTATTCTCTTAGACTGTCCTTTATACGAACATCTGAGGAATCAACTACGGAAAAAATTAGGAATAGGAGCATTATCATTCTCTTGGATATTTGAACTATCTACAAATTCGGAAATTAAAATTTTTGCATGCTGTGAATTTCTACGCCTATCCAACAGATTCTAATTTTAATGGAAAAAGAAAGTTACAACTCAAAATCCACCTTGAACTATTTTCTAACACGAATTTATAAATCCGAATTTTTTCTTCTCATATCGAGGCGTCTCCGTTAGTGATCACCGACTTTCCTTAAATAAGGTTCATCGATTGACTGCAGAAATCGTCTCTTCAATCAAGCATCTTAGCATAAAGCTCCAAAAGTGCCCGCCATAACCTAAAAGAATGTTATGTCAATCTAATGATTTTCTTTTCCAATAAATTTCCTTCAATAAAAGACTTCTTAAGACAAAAATATGTTATTTTGTTTTTTATTCTGCGTTTGAACTGAACGTAGCACAGTGGGTAATGTTAAAACTATCCTCTAACTCTTAGTTAGCTTTTCTAAAGAAAAGGAAAAAGATATTTCAATAATTTTACTGTCTTCCCCTACTGATGAGTAAGAGTTTCATGACTTAAATAAAAAAATAAAGAATGAGTATGTTTGAACTAAAATAGATTTGATTAGTAGTCTTGTCACACATTAAAAAAAGCAAAACTCATCAAACTGGTATTTATTTGTGATTTTTATAGGATATAAAAAAACATAAATAGCAGATTGCCAAAGCACCTTAATTTATAAAAAAGAAATGTCTCTCTTGATTACATAACAAATCTGCCACATTTCCCCCGATTATGAAATAAGGATTAGGAATGAATTAAAGTGGGAGGGATATTGTTGCGGAAAGCATTGCTATTGTGAGGCGGAAAAATACAGCTCAACGAATTTTATTTCTTTACTTAAGAAAATAAACTTCAACTAAAAAAAACACTCATTACTGTCGCAGGGTTTTTCCTTAACGACTGCTTTTCCCCGTCGATAAGAGTTTGAGCTCTGGTTTATGGATCACAAGTTGGAATCCCTGCGTTAGCGATGAATGTTGAATAGTATTTTACTTAGACAATAATGTTTAAAACATCATATGTTGATTTTTGATTTGGTTGATTACAATCCTCTTGAACACTTTGTGAACTAAAAGGTAGTTGATATAGTTGATCTTTAAAGAATTCTAAGCCAATATAACATTTAACTTTGAAAGGCAAATCGAACTCACGAACAGCGGAACTGAAGCCTTGACATCAATTATTCAGCTACTACAGATATTCATGTTCGGAAAGTGTAGTTTCGTATAGTTTAATTGCCATTAGCAATATTTTGCATAGAAGAGCTATCAGAAAGGCACTCATATTTTAAAGTAGATTCCAAATCACTACAGATAAACACACCCGAGGTGGTAATCGAAGGCATAAACTGTTGAAACGCAGGGCAGAGTGCAAACCATTCCTGTACCAACTTGATGACTAATTTGTAAGCTATTTAGTGAATCATTAGACTTCTTTCACATTAAGAATTAATTTGTCAGAAATCTAAAATAAACTTTAAAGTATAATTTTAAACATTGTAAATCTAGAAAAGCTTCAGTTTTTTATATCACTGGACAAGAATCGAACCTACAAACTGTTGAACGGAATAATAGAACACTAACCCTTCATTTATCAGCTTCTCGAATCATTCATAAATATGTTGTAGACCAATGTAAATATGCAAATTTCAAAAAAACTTAAAAAATTCTGAAATAATGATTTCATAACTTCAAAAGAAATATAAAAAATATTTATTAATATTTTCTAATTACTACTATTTTGCATGCACTTAAAAAAATTTGTTAGTTTAAATAACTATATTACGTGGAACCAAACAATATTTTAAAGCAATGTTATTTAAGGTTTTAATGGATTGCTCTTCAATTCCTGATGTAAAGAAAGTTGCATTAAAATATGTAAGGCAAACCTTACAGAAAGATTACTGCACATTCACATTTCCCATTATATATATATAATACCTAAGAATATGCACATATTTATAAATAAATATTTATATATTTATATATTATATGATATGTATATAAATCGTCCTAAAATATATTTCATAATTATAATGTTTTAAATATGAATCTCTGCCTGGAATTCAAACGTTGTTGTACAACTCACAGGTCAAATTCCAATTTTGATCACTAAAATGTTTCTAAAAAAAAAAAAAAAAAAAAAAACTCATCACGCAGGAGCTTTATTAAGCCAATTGATACTGCTGAAGTTTCGTTTTTAGAAGAAAAAATTGGTAAACTAAGTTGCTGTATTTTTAATGATTTCGTATGTGTGAGAGTGAAAGTGTTTTCATTGAAATAAAAATGGAAACGTTCCTATTTCCAGAAGATTTTTCTTTCTGATGTTTACACATATTTCAAAACCAGAAAATTTATATCATTTCTCTGCCCCCAAATCACAAATCCTTTTAGAAATGTGGGTTTATTGCACTGTTTTCATTTGTCTGGTATGGGCATCTGAACACTTGAAATGCATCCAAGCCTTGTTTGAATCGTGACCTGTGGAGTTTACTGAAGATAGCACACCAAATCTCGATCGTAGTCACAATGTCCTCCAGGTGAAATGATACATCGGGGTATGGTAGGTCAAGTATTGAGGATCATCTTCTTGAGACCTGCTTCTGAATGGTGAAGACGCCAACGCAGGATCTCCCACCTAACAGGTAGAGACCAATGGCTAAATGCAGAGAAGTAGGCCAGTGTACGTTCCACAGCCACACACCTTTTGGCAACGCGTAATGAGATTGTACAATCACCTTCTGATATCCTAAGAATCCAAAGCTGCCGAAAGACATTCCAGTGTCCACTGTGTCCATTACTATCTCCGTAAACTCTTCACAAATCGTCATTCCGTGTAGCAATGCAGAAAACTAGAATAACTCTAAAATGTCCATATCGGCAGCATTGTATGATAGAGGCAGAAGCGTAACATTCATCTTCTGCTGTTTCCTAGTGATTGGAATCTAACCTGGAAGCTTTCGATATAAGGAACATTTCCATTTTATAAATCTGGATAAACCTTTATTGTTTTGAACCACAAGTAAAGGATGATGCATACAACTGCACGGCACACTACGTTTTGCAGTAATAATATGGGGAAATATAAAATTTTATAAAATTCTTCTGTGCACATTCAACAGTACCTAGATGTACATACTTATCGTCTGGTATCGAACTTGTTACATCCCCGTAACGACACCAATTCATAAATTATGAAGTAAAGTCTTTAAATTTTGTTTCAATGACAATTTTCAATGCAATTTATTTCTCTCAAAAGCGATTTCGAGAGAAATAAATTGCAAGTAAAGTTATACAGCCACAAACGTAATCACTGAAAATTTTTATTTTCATAAGACAATACCGCTGCTATAAACGCGGAGAATATTTTGAAAATATTAATTAATATTGTCGCTGAAAACATTTTCTTGCCGTGCTCGCTGTGTCCATGACAGCGGACTTCTATCGGACCGGCCCAGTTTTAATCCCGCACAAGTGCTTAGAAATTTAACCGTGTGCTTTTCTGTTATTCTATAAAATTCTTTGATTTACTGAAACTGTATTCCAGAACTTTCCATAAAAGAGCAAACGCATCGGTATGTAATGTAGTTCTCTGCTTTATCAACAAATATTGTGTAATCAATAAAGAGTTTTGCATTACTATTATTTGAGTTTCCCCATTATTCTATCTGACAATATTTGTTGACATGTTGAGACATTTACTTATTGTTCCTTTTGTCAATGGAATATTTTTTCAAGTTGGAAAATCATCTGAGCTGGTACGACGCTCGTGCAGATGGCGTGATAGGGTGTACCTCATCAGTCTAGGGAAGACCCTGACAAGTAATAGATAACGGAAGCATCCATTTGGGTCGCCCGTTCATGTCTACTGCGCATTTCCAGCAAGGCAGTGGGGTCAGCCTGCAAGTCTAGAGTTTCTTTCGGTTAGATCCAGGGCCATTCTCTTGATCTTAGACACGTCCATTGGCCATCTAAATCTCATGAAAAGAACATCATTGAATACATCTGTGTTTTGCTGTGTTGCATTCATAAAAAATCGCAGACCCATGGATTTGTGGACTTGAGGATTTTTGATAAGAAATATCAACAAGATATGTTCAGACATAAGTTAAATCGTGTAAATCATATTCAAATTAATAATTTTATTTCTTCGCAGGGTATTAACTAGATACGATTTTAAATACACGAACCAGATTTTTTTAAACTTGAATATAAAATAATGTATAAAGATGTGCGCAAACACAAGAAAACGGAAATTTCTCAAATTTATAAAATCACAATCGGTCGTTTTCCATTTCATGTTCATTAACTAGATAATCCGTTTATTGACCTCACATAAAAGGCAGACTGTAATGAAAGGAAAAGGCTTACAAAGATGAATTTTCTTAAAATTTGCTTCAGTTGTCCCCTTTCCAATAATTAAGAACTTGCAGCATGCCGCTGAAGCCCACTGGTTGAAAAGAAAATGAAAACTTGAGGATCTCTTCAAGGCAGCGGCTCCAGTTAAAACGCAACCCTTTATCAGCCTCATTCATATGCACCGGCGCAGCAGCACTCCCTGGGCGTATTGCTCACTCCTCGTGGCAGGGAGTTTTCTTTCCCTTTCATGGAACAAAGAGAGAAGGATGGTGAGAACAGCGTAACCCCACTCCCACCCCTTTACAAATAAAGGAAACCGGAAAGCAGATGTTTGTTTTCATGCAGAAATCGACGATGCAGATATTAAATCTGAACACGGAAGCTTTTCCTGAAATGGGGCGCAAAAGAGTTAATTATGAATTATAATGCTGGAATTTAAGGCCTTCAATATGAAGTTGTGATCAATTACTTGAAAAATAAAAAGAAGTGACTATGTCTAACTTAATAGAATGACACAATGTTGTACACAAACCTGACCTTCGAAAGTATAAATCGAAAAATTGGGGTTGCAATTTAAAGAGAAGATGATGCTGACATTTAGATGAGTAAAGCATTATAAGTGTGAGAATTTATTATATGCTGTGGTGGAGGGGTTTCATTGCTTATTATATATTTGTAAATATATATTTATAAATATATAATAAACAATGAAATGTAATGTTTTTTATAAATATTTTTATATTTGCAAATATAAATTTAAAATGTGTTACTCATATATCATTGAACCAAAACCATCTGGTTTAGTTTTTCACAAGCTGTAGCGTTCACAGAAAATCGCAAACTTATGTTTGGTACCAGATTACACGAACCAGATTTGCAATTTAAAAAATAATAAGTAATTTACCATTTATTGTTCAAAACTCTGTTTTGTGGCGGATCAGGTAAAAGATAGATTGAATGAGGTATTGAAAATTTCATTTAGATACAAATTACTTTAATTGTGACTCCTTTCATAATACATTTTTTTATCGGTGACGTGTAGAAAAAGCGTAAACACGTAAGTTGCTATGAGCAGAAACAGTATTCATTTTAATAACTGTAAAAAGTAAATAATATTACTTCGTTAAAATAATTGTGTGGGAATGTAACAGAAATGCTTGATATAATAACATAAATATTTTTCTCAACTCCTAATGATAACGGTAACTGTAAAATGGAAAGAAGAACCACATGCTTCCTTATTGAAGCGAGTAAAATTCTAGATCACAGCATTACTCAATTTAAATGAATTAAATTGAAGGACAATTAATTTCACAATGAAAATTAAATTAAATTATATGTGAACAAATTGTGAACATAATTATAGATAATAAAATAATTTCCAGAATTATAGACTGGGAATTAAATTTCGAAATTGAAGTGAGTTGTTTAGTTAAACCAAGGATAACTTTCCAGCTGTAACTTTCAGTACTTATACTATTATGAGTAAGGACAAAAATGTTTCGGTAAAACCCTAGTATACGTAAAACGTTTTGAACGCAATTTAAAAAAAAAATTCAACCGCAAAATTTACGTGATTTATAACCATCAGCATAAATGAGCTTTTCATAATTAAAAGAAATTATGGCTCCCAAAATGTGGCAATATATAAACATCATCCGAAGCTCAATGTCGCCAAATCCATCACGTAACGCATTCTAGGATTAAGTACACTTTTCTTATTTTTATAGATACTCATTTATGTGCGCTACTAATGTGTATTCAAACTTTTTTAAAATTACTTTATTATAATATATAAATGGTAGTAAAGATTTTCTACTTCTCACATTCCACTTTTCATTATCGATCAGAATAGATTTCAGATCACACAAATTCAGATCAGTACATTTATGTTGTTTGATAAATGCTGTTTTATCTAATGAACTGTTATTGTAGATCCTATGTTTATAAATGAATTATATGAGTATTAGGAATGATCACACTTTAATAAATTTAATTGTATTGTTTCCCTATTATGATCATTCATTATATCAAGGTATTAAAAGATAATATAATATACTGCTCAGATAAGCGTAATAGATATTCCTATATCGATTATCACCAACTTTTATTGGTTTTTAATGGCTCAATTTTATGCATTTATAAAATATCGTTTCAGTAAATTATAATCCTTTGTGATCATTAATATTAACAGAATATTAAGAAATATTCTTTCAGGCATCATTTAACATAAGCAAATTTATCCAAAGGCCTGCTTCACTTCTTTATTTCATAAATATTCTCCGAATGTATTTATTAGAAAATATAGAAAGTTATACACGGCATACTAAGCTATAATTTTAATATAATTGGATATAATATTTAATAAATGAAATTAAAATATGTTTAAAAAATACTAAATGCATAAGCGAAAGTAAACATGGATAGGATTATTATAGTATAAAGTTTCTCATATTTTGTATTTATTTGATGATAATTGTTGGAATCTTTTATTATTTCTTTCACTGTTATAATGCGATTAAACAATGGAATATAATAAGGAATTTACATTATTATAATACAACGTATAAATTTTAATTCCACTAAGGGAACGAAGATGGGAATAAAAGAATTCCACAAAGACTTAATTAACATAAGAATACGGGAAGTACTTATTTTCCATTCTTTAGAGAAAATAAAATAAAAAATTATGTAGTCTTTAAAATGTATAATGTGTATGACAACGTATTTTATTCAATCTAAAATTAAATAGCTGCTGCAAAATAGAATATATATATATATATATATATATATATATATATATATATATATATATATATATATATATATATATATATATATATATATATATATATATATATATATATATATATATATATATATATATATATATATATATACATATGTATTTAATTTAAAAATGTATTTTTGTTAATATTGATTTATATTGTCATCTTTCATTTTACTGAAAGGAGCTCTTTATGTATTTTTCGATTTCTCTTCAAAGAAAAATTATTTTATAAATGAAATTTTTTAGTTCACTTATTAAAAATTAATTTAGCACAATGATTGCTCACGTTAATAAAATATGCGTTTTCATAACATTCTTAATATCAGAGAATAAAAATATCACATGCAAATTTGAAATATCAGTTGTATTAAGGAACATAAAATGATTTTAAAATAATATTTTGCGTTTTCTAACATTAAGTCAGAGTTTGGTTGTGAATTAAAACATAACTAATTGTTTTGAAAGCACTTGTTTAGAATCATTTATATTATTATTTAGGAATCTAAATCTTATAAGAGACCAGAGAGTTTTTCTAATTTTAAAATGATGAAAAATATTTTGAATCCATATTGATTTTAATTGGCTGTCATCCAGATGTTTGATTAAAACACGTGATACTTGATTAAAAGACACGTGGATACTAAGTTGAGTTCTTAATAATTCATTAATCATATTATGATCTACTCTGCGCAATTATATTGGAATAGAAAAGAAAAATCTAATCGTTAAGAACGATATTATTGAACATAAATTAATAATATTAAATAAAAATAAAAATATTCAATAAAACTTCATCTAAAATATATGCGATTGTTTTATTTCAAGTCATTATTGATATTTATATCATCTTTCTTCCATTTGAAATCCAAATTATTAATAAAATTAAATTTCATAACGTAACAAATAAATTCATGTTTTTTAAAAAAAATGAAAAGTTAATTTAAAAATCGTTTTGGTAAAATCAACTTTCAAGGAATATCCACGTGCTCATCATTTTACAAAGATAACAGATAAAGCACACGTATTGATTTGGATTGATTACGGATACAGTTAGTTTCCTTAAACACATTTATCATAGATATTATATATCGACACCCCCCCCCTTTACCAATTCACTCAGTTTATCTCCTTACTTCCTCACCGACAGGATTTTCAACAGCCATTAAGATTTCATTTTTAATCATGAATTAACATTTCTTTTTTAATCATGAATTAGCATTTCTTCTCTAATCATGAATTAGCTTTTCTTTTTTAATCATGAATTAGCATTTCTTTTCTAATCGAGAATTAGCTTTTCTTTTTTAATCATGAATTAGCATTTCTTTTTTAATCATGAATAAGCATTTTTTAATCATTAATTAGCACCTATCTTTTTTAATCATGACATTTGGTTTTTTAACAATTAAATATTTCAATCATGTTGAGTGGAGCTTAAAAACTAGTTAAATTACAAAATGAAATAACATTTAAAGTAAATTTATTGCCTTGAAAATGCACAAATTAGATAGCAAGGAAGAAATTTAATTATAAAACGCATTTTATAAAAAAAAATCCTTGTTTACATTGATAGTGGTAAGTAGTTAAAAGATTTTTGAAATATAAGTTAATTCTTTTGACAAAATGTACATGAAACTCATTCAAATTTAGAACTAGTTTATTGTTTAAAACTTTTAGTGATAATTTTTTAATTTCATTACGTGCATTTTGATTTCTGTAAGCAAAATTAGGAATATCAGATGAAGCTGTGTGCAATATATGTTGCAATGAACTCATGCAGCATAAGAGTCGTTGATGTTTTATGTAATACTAGAGTATTTACTCAAATACTTCATATATTTGAATGCGTCAAAAGATGAATTATTCAAAATAATATATATTATGTATTGCATAAATAATATTAATAGTATGATATTATATTGATTTTGGATAATATGTAGAACTTATATTTTAAGGAAATACATTTATATAAAAAATATGCGATACTTATAGAATCTTTGTATTTACAAGGAATGCGTTTTATACATAAAACTTTTATTCATTTAAATACCTTTATACTCGCTCTTTCATGTTTTCTCTAAAGAAACAGCACTCTCACGTCGACAAAAAAAAAAAAAAAAAAAAAAAATCCTCTTCTTGCTGAGACGATTTTGAACGGTTTATAATCATTGCCATTCAGATTTCATGTTTTTCAATATTATTATATGAATGTTTCTCAAAGGTAAAGGTGTACTTGTCTAACAGGATTTGCGATAACAGGTAACCGTAAAAAAGACAAGATCCCAATTTCCTCTTCTTGCTGAGACGTTTTTGAACGGCTTATAATCATTGCCATTCAGATTTCATGTTTTTCAATATTATTATATGAATGTTTCTCAAAGGTAAAGGTGTACTTGTCTAACGGAATTTGCGATAACCGTAAAAAAGACAAGAAAATTTACCTATCAAATATTACGATCGATTCATCACATTTTCCGAAGCATAATTGCTTAGAAACATTGCATTTTTTAATATAAGCCTCATAAAGTGTTCTTTACAGCACACACACATCCCCCAGAATATAGTTTTAAATAAAAGTTCCTCCTCTGCAGTCCAAAGTGAAGAGAAAAGTCGGTTTGTTGTTTGAAAGGTCTCCCGGAGGAGAAAAGCTGACGTCAGTTCCGCACCACATTAGAATATAGATCGAAAAATTTTAAATTAGTTTAAACCATTTCGAAAGTTGCTATATGTTATAAAATCAATTTAAAATGTTTTAATTTTATTAAAACGCGATATTGAATAGTTACATCATCTTTTGGGCACGATTTTGAATGCTTATGGCAATTCGGTAGACTATGAAAACATAAAATCAAAGGCGTTTTCCAGAAATAGTGCAGGTTGGATTTTGATTTTTAATTTTTGTAAACATGTGCTTTAGTGTTTAAATGCAAAATAAATGTGAACACTGGAACGAAATCTCTCTCACACACATATATATGAACAGCATATCTGTACGTTACCCCCTTAACACGCTACTAAGGCTATAAAAATGTAGCCAAGTGCATGAAAGGGAGCTACATGAACAATTACCTTGCAGCGACTCTAGTGGTATGAAACCCGAAAGATAACGTTCCTCCAAAAACTGTGTGAGATATGAAAAGAATATCGATAGAAAAACTGCAGACAATTTTCCTCATTCTGCTGGTCTTTTGACACAGATGTGTTGGAAGCAGGAACAAATCGATGTGTGACAAAACGTGCTGTTTTCGCTGTCCGTAACTATCTTTAAAATTTAACTTCTGTTTACATAAACCATCAAATTTTATATAATTTATGTAAATGAAATTCTAAATGCATCGGGGGATTTTATATACATCAAAATGATGATGTTAAATTCAAAGTAAAAATGTAATCGAATCTATTCGAGACTTTTAAAACAAAAACGCTTTGTAGAAAAATAAAAAAAAACTTACTTAATCATTCACACACATAAGATTTTGGGAACTACTCTAGGAGTCAGTGATATATATATCAGATAACAGAATTGTTTCCTTTTATAGTAAATATCTATAATGCAATCAATTTGTTGCCGTAATTAGAGTATACGTAATAAGCGCGCGCGCTTTGTTTTATATACTACTATTTTTCTAGATTTGCCACGCATTATTTTCATAGCTTCAAATTTGCAATAATAATTTACATTACATTCATTGATTCCCCTTGAGTTTTGATAAAAAAAAATTATTTTTTTCACCGATTAACATGAGAAATTCATAACTCAGTGTTTTCAATTTATTCTACTCGTTAAATTCTATCTATGCATAATGAAGTCAGGAGAATACATGATTCTACCTTTAAAATTGTATACACTTTATTTTTATTCATACACACATAATATAACAAATAAAACTACTATTATATATTTATTCGATATTTAAAATTTTACATAACTTTCTTATATTTTAATTTTTGCATTTTAAAAATAAAAAATTATGTTCATAAAGTAACATTATTTAAATTTCATAATTTTTTTTAGATAAAAAATTTTGTATAAGACACATACACACAATTATTCCATATTTGTAGCTCTATCATTTTATTATTTTTTATTCAATATTGCACATTATGAATTTAATAAGAGCATTTTATGGAAATTTAAATATGATCACCCCTACTTTCAGATCTGAATATAGTTATTCATTTAAAAATAAAAATAGCAGTCGTTTTGTTCATTCATTAAAGAAATTTTTCCTTATTTTAAAATTTTTCTCGTTTATGAAAACTTTTGCGAAATAAAATTTTTGATGAAAAACTAAAATGAAATATCGAATTTCTGAAACATGATTTTTCTTCCCGCATTTTTTAGGGGTAAAAACCAATAAATCGATGCAAAACATGACGCTGAAAGAATGACGGAAAGTTATCTTAAAATTGAGAATAAAATGGCAAAACAGGCAGCAGGGGAACACGTGTTGACTAATGAATCGAGATAAGTGTTTCGCGTAATATCACAGGTGCCATTTCGTGCCAAAGCAGCGAAATTCATTCCGAAATGCAGCCTCCGCTTCAAGACATTAAATATAGATTAGAACCTGTAATAAGACAAAAAATACTTCATAAAAATATCGCCATAAATATCTAATACCTCGAAATCAGAAAATAGTTTTGCTGTCGTATGAGGCTGCTACTTCGCTTCTTTTTTTACTAAGAATAGTTTTTGCAGCGTCATAAGCAGAAAGATGTTCACTTTTTTAAAACTGCTTATAAAACATTGGGTTACACTTATAAGGATAATTTAATGGCAAGAAAATAGAAGCGAGTAAAATTTTTATCACAAAGACTTAGCATTTTCATGGATGAAATAGAGAGAAAGAAAAAATATCTGACTATAAGAAAATGATTTTTAAAGTAAAAATTAATATTTATAATATAAAATCAATTCATATAAATTATAATATAAAATATTATATATATATATATATAATATAAAATCAAATAATAATGAATATAAAATCAATTTTCCTTATAAATGAATCTTCTGAAATATTAATATTTGGTATTTTCTTTTTCCTAAAAATTTGAATCATTATAATTAAATTAGAAATCTTTATTTACATACCTAAAATAATAAAGTACATAGATATTATCTTTTTTATTATATTTAGTTAATTACTTATTAAAAAATATATACTTTCATTATTGATCTAGTGTATTTTTTATTTGTTATATTCAATTATATATATAATTAATAATATATTAAAATTAAATAAATACACTATTCACATATATTTTTTGGTTTTATTATCTTCAATTAATTTTTTGATAATGCATATAACCCAGATTAATCTCTCTATTAAGTACATTATAATCATTTGTACATACTTACTTTAATATTCGCATTAAATACATTTTTTAAAACATTTTTCGCAAACAACGGTCTCTATGTATTTCAAAGGAGAAAACCAAAAACTATCAAGTATCCAAACAGAGAACTATAGTGCTCAAATGATAGGTTTCTATACTTCGAGATAAAAAGCTAGGGATTAATCACTGTTAATATTAAATAAACGATTAAGGTTTTATTTCTTATTACCTAATCTGCCTTTCGTCTAGAGGGTTCTCGGGAATTATCCACGTCGCTTTCTACGAGACACGGGCTTAAAACTAATGAAACTTTGCCATGAGTGGTTGCTTAAATGACTCACAACAGTTACAAGTTATGTTATTTGCTTTTTCCCCACTTTAGTTAAGTAATAGTAGAGCAGTATTCTTCACATAAAAAGGTCACGAGTTTGACACCATGCGCAAGACGAATGATGTGCTTCTATCTTTTGCAGGAATGTCTCTTAGAGTAGGGGCGTGGACGCTTACAGATTTTCGGTCTTTGCAATATGGTTCACCGCTAATATTACGAGGCAGACAATAAAATCCTTTCTTGTATTTTAGGCCATTCGCTTCTTAGTATCAAATTACGCAGATCGAACAGTAAAATGTATCACTCGCATTTACAATGGTTGCTATCAAAGCTGAGACATTCCACCTTAAACAGCGTGGCTCTGTCACTGGATAGCAGTGAGTTAAATTTATATAAGATATTTTAATCCCGGAATTACAATTTAGAGTAGGAGCATTGCTCTCACACTCATAATGACTGGAGTAATTAAAAATATTTTTAAATACATCATGAATTCTAAGACATCTGCTAAAAATTTAAACAAGTCCATGGAAAACAAGAAAATTCAAAATTAATTCTGACACAAGTTAAAATAATGATTAAGATTAGTTTAATTTAAATTTAAAGATAAATATAAAATTATCATGCAAAAAATGTAAAACAATGTTTGGAGAATATCATTATATCTCTCTTCATGAGTTTTGAATAAATGAATTGAGAGAAAATGATTGTGATGAAAAGTAAACTTCAGATCAGGTATGCTAATTAGGTTTTCCTTAATTTATTCATAAATTCAAGAATAATTACCTATACAGATATTTATTGGTGGACATAATTTGTCTTGATTAAAAAATTAACTGTCAAAAAATTTTATTTTCACTAAAATAATTCGAAACAAAAACCAAAGCTGTTATCAAATATGCATAACAACACATGAGATGTTAATCCAGTTTAATATTTTCTCATAGATTTGGAGATAAATATGCTGTTGCTGTCACTTATGACACTGGGATAAGCAAGCTGGGCTCGCTATGCTGTTGTTTAAGTGAATTTAAAGTCTTTCGTTTAACCAGATTATCACGAAGATGAAAGTACAACTTTGCTCTAAGACTTCTCCGGTAGATGGAACCACCAGAGCATCCCTCCCTCAATTTTGACATTTTTCTAGAGGGGGAGGAAATGGAGAGAAGTATGCACACTATGATGGTCGATGGGCGACTTATTGAAGCAAAATATTAGGACTTCTTCACGTCTTAGAAGAAAGCATTTCCTTAATCAGATGCAACCATAAATAACGATATTAAAAAATAAATTTAAGAATTTAGTAACATTTATATTATTATAGATAATACACTACTGGCCATTAAAATTGCTGCACCAGGAAAAAATGCAGATAACAAAATGATTATTATTGGAGAAATATATTATACTAGAAATAACAAGCGATTAAATTTTCAAAAAATTTGGCTGGATAGATCCTGAGAAATCAGTGCCCAGAACAACCACCTCTGGCAGTAATAACAGCAGTTATACGCCTGGGCATTAAGTCAAACAGAGATTGGATTGCATGTACAGGTACAGATGCCCATGCAGCTTCAACACGATGCCACAGTTCATCAACTGTAGTGACTGGCGTTTGGTGACGAGCCAGTCGCTCAGCAACCATTGACCAGAAGTTTTCTATTGATGAAAGATCTGGAGAATGTGCTGGCCAGGGCAACAGCCAAACATGTTCCCTATCAAGGAAGGTCCGTACAGTACCGGCAACATGCGGTCGGGCATTATCCTGCTGAAACGTAGGGTTTCGCAGGGCTCGAATAAAGGGTAGAGCCACGAGTCGTAACACAACAGAAATGTAATGTGCACTGTTCAAAGCATCGTCAATGCGGACAAGAGGTGGCCGAGACGTGTATTCAATGGCACCCCATTCCATCACTCCAGGTGATGGGCCAATATGACGATGAAGAATGCACGCTGCCAGTGTGCGTTCACCACGATGCCGCCATGCGACAACACGGATGCGACAACCATGATGCTGTACACAGAACCTGGATTCATCTGAAAAGATGACGTCTGGCCATTCGTGCGCCCAGATTCGTCGTAGATCACACCATTTAATGCGCTCTTGTCTATGACGCAGTGTCAAGAGAAGCCGCAGCCATGGTCTCCGAGCTGAGAGTCCATGCTGCTGCAAACATCGTCGAACTGTTCGTGCAGACACTTGTTGTCTTCCAAACGACCCCGTTTCTTGACTCACGGCTCGTGACGTGGTTGCACGATCCATTACGACCATGCGGATAATATGCCTGTCTTCTCGGCTGTTAGTGATAGGTGTCCGTTGAGATCCCGCATGGCGTTCCGTATTACCGTTCTGAACCCATCGATTCCATATTCTGCTAACAGTCATTGGCTCTCGATCGACGTGAGCAGCAATACTGCGATAAGATAAACCGCAATCCCGGTGCGCTACAATTCGACTTTTATCAAAGTCAGAAACGTGATGGTACGCATTTCTCCTTCTTACACGAAGCATCACAACAACTTTTCTCAGGCAACAACGTTCAAATGCAATTTGTGTATGAGGAACCGGCTGAACAATTTCCTCATTTAAACACAATGTAGGTGTCGCTACTGGTGCCTGCTTTGTCTGAATGCGCTGAAAAGCTAATCATTTGCATATCACAGCACCTTCTTCCTTTCGTATAAATTTCACGTCTGTAGCATGTCGCCTTCTGGGTGTAGCAATTTTAATAGCCAGTAGTGTATTTTTCTTGAAAAATCATAGAACGGTTGTATAGCACGGTATATATCTATATAAGGCGTTCAGAAAGCAAATTACACCTGTCCTGCAAGAGATGGCAACAAAACTTGCGCAGATCATAGATGAATTCCACGGCTTCCGGCTGTCGTAATTTCATTCTGATTGCTGCGTAGTAGAAGAAGGGAAAAAATGCGCATCAGCTAGAAACTTACTCTATTGTTACGTTTTTGTGGCCAAATCACTTAATGAGTACGGAGACTCATCTTGAAATATCGGCAGAGTATGGGCTATGGGAATATCTCATTTAACCATCGTAAAATAGTGCAAGCAATTCGAAGAAGGTCTCACAGTCTCAACCGATGCTGAAAGGCGAGGATGGACAATAACGGCGAGCACATCGGATATGGTGGAGCGTGGGGAAGGCATCGCTCTCACCAATCACAGAGTGAGCTTCGCAGCTTTGAGCAGCAGTTAGAAATATCTATTGACAGAGCTTATTCCATTATCCGTTACCAACAGATTTATCACAAAATGTGTTCACGAGAGGGTTTTTCATTTTTGACCAAAGGAGCAAGGTCATCAGATTCAATGGAACTCCTTCAACGTTATTCTGCAGAAGGCAATGATCTCTTAAGACGAAACGTCGAGAGTTAAGTGAAGACGTTGTCCTTTTGCACTGCAATTCAGGACCTCAAAAAGCGCACACAGCACAGGATTTGCTCCATAGTTTTGGATGGGAGGTCTGGAAGTATCCCCCGTACAGGCCTGATCTGGCGCCTTTAATATGTTGCGCAAGCTCAAAGAAGATTTAGGTGAAAGACAATTTTCCTACCTTGTTCAGATTCAGATAGCTGTTCTTAGTTCGCGGAAAGTGATTTTCCATCGTCAGAGCATTGATCAATTGGTTCCGATGAATGTCTGCAGCGACTGGAGCTTACGTAGAAAATAGTGCGTTGTGTATGTGTCATACTGTATTATAGAGCACTTTCCGATAAAGTGTTTTTTGACTCACATTGTTCAAGTGTAACTTACTTTTTGAGGGTCCCTTGTATATATTTAGTTATAAATACCTACCTATTTACATATATACATTTATACTATTGGATTTACTGGGTGCATATTGTTCATAAACTAACTAAATTACTTATTTTTTTACTTAGATAGAAGTCTTATTTCTTATTCCATTCTAATGTAAGATTGCAAAGATACCCGGAAAATTCTCAAGTATTTACATAAATAGATATTTACAAATGAGGAACAGCTTTGACAACCATGTCTGGTATCGAACTTTCAACTTTCCCTTTGAAAACTTGTCCTAATACTAGGCCACCATGAGCTCATACAGTTGTTTTGGTATGCGTATATATATATATATATATATATATATATATATATATATATATATATATACAATTATTTGAATGTTAAAATTTTTTTTAAGACATATCCTAAAAATGAATTATTAATAAGCCATTATGTAGTTATTTTTATTCATAAAGCAATTCATTGTTTCGGGAAATTTTGTACTGCATTTTGTTAAACCAGAAAAATATCATTTAGCGACCAAAAAATCGCAGGATTCAATAAGAGTTTTATCCCTGTTTTCTAAACAACTTATTGTTTTATGACTTTTGACAGAAAATGATTGCCGTCGGTAAATCTGCCCAATAATAAAAGAACTTTCTGTAAAAAAAATCACGCAACCATTCAATGTCAGGATTAATCTGAAATGCAATGAAAAATGTACTTTGGAAAGAGAGGAAAGTGATTTAATCTTGTAGACGCGCCCTCCATTTCTTATCTTTAGACAGTCGAAGTACAAAATAATTTGCTTCAGACAATAAATAAAAAGAGTTGTTATTTTTGAAAATGCTGTGACGATTGTTTCATTTAATCAGAAGGGAATCTTTAAATTTATACGAGAATGTAGCTTAAATTATTTAGGATTAAATTGAAAACAAAAACCAAATTATTTATATATAAGCATATAATTTAAAAACAGAAAAACCATTTTTAAATTTTTATTCATGATACCCTGGTTTATTAAGAGAGAGAAATGTTATTATTAAGAGATACATGTATTAACTTTAAATTATTCAGATATTTCTAATAAAATAAACGCTGTTTTCAAATATGCTACAAGGTAAAGTTCGGTATTTTTCCCCTACACTCCAGTACGATAATCACCGTATCGGAAAAGATAAATGTCTTAAACTTCTGTCGTAGATACTCTATTTTTATCGTGTATAACTTAAAAAGGTATACATTTTTAGAAAGATCTGAAAATGATACAAGCATTTTAATTACATTTTATAAATTGAATAATTATCACCAATTGACTAAACTTATTTATACGACAATGTTTTCTGGCGGAAATTGTATAATCGCATTGATGATTGATTGTGTATGTATAATGTAGCTGTACCTATTTCTCAATGAGACAATTTTGCTGTGTTTAGTTGTTTTTTGCATTTGGTGATTTGTGACCTTAATCTTCTTTTAACCTATAAAATTATCACCAAGCCTCTTTTCCAATAACTAGCTTTAGCTATACTTAGCTTTGTTTATCACTCTTCAGTCAAATTTTATGCAAACAATTAATTTAGAATATATTTAATTTAAAGTTAATTTTATTTATTAAAATCATATCTACGTTATATTATTTTCGTTTTTCCTTAAGAAGCATGCTAATCCTTTAGTATCATGAGCGGGGATATCATGGTAAAGTACCAACAGTTCTTGCCATTTTTAAAAACTCAAAAGAACATGAACTATATTTAGCATAGCCTATTTACTACATAGCCTATTTTAGTCTTTGAAGTAATCATCCTACGCTTTCTGCTAATGTCTCTCCAGTTGTGGTTGGTTTGTCGCTCAACGGTCATTTTTTTTTCACGAGGGCTAATTACACCGGGACCTACGGTTTAAAGTCGATTCCGAACCACTAAAAACATCCATGCCCAAGGTGGGATTCGAACCCACGAACTGTTGAACCGAAGGCAAGAGCGCTAACCATTCGGCTGCCAGCTCGGCCTCTCCAGTTGTGTAATCATTTTGCTGTAAAACTCGAGCGTTTTGCACGCAAAGAAGTCCGTAAGTGCTTGGCGCAAGTCAACTTCATTGATGAAGGATTTTCTACGAAAAGGATTGTCCACGGAATGAAAGAGGGGGAAATCTGATGGTGCTTGGTCAAGTGAGTAAGGAAGATGGCACAAAATCTGCAAACCAATTCGCTGTATGGTATTCCTGGTCAGCCGCGTGACATGCGTCCTCGCATTATCGGTCAACAATTGTGCACCTTGTGATTTAACACTGCAGACTCCTTTCCTTGCAAAGCCTGTTCACACGTTTCAATTACTAGGAGTATTGCGTTACGTTTTGGTTGCGTGATTTTATTCATTAATAAGTACTATTTTCATTAATATTTTGTGTTAACAAACTAACATTAACAATCTTACAATAACAATTTAACAAATAACAATTTTCGTAATTAATTTCCACGCAATGATTTCGACATCATAATATACTGGTGCCAATACGGTCTTCATACGACCGTATCCAAATAGCAAATGATCTAGATTCCCCATCGAATAGGGAAGATGCGCTTCTCATTCCGGGATTTACTGCGGCTGATTTGCCACAAGGAGTACAGGTCCGCAGTGAGCATTTGACTCGTTGGTGGCAGCTCATAGTAAATCACTTGAGGACTAGTCCGCCAGACACCGGCTCCATCAAAGGGGGACAAAATTTCCGACCTGAATTTGCCTTGCCATGCGTACATGCATAGTACTATCCCCACAAACGCTTGATATATTTGGTGACTTGATGCAGCAGCTGATAAGCCCTTTTTGAATTCGCAAAGCAAACACCGAGCGATCCCCTAAGATTCGTCCATTTCTCATCTCTACTGTACGAGTTACGATTGATGAATGTACGCGGTGGACCTGTGCTTTTATAATGACTGATATTCATACTCTCGACTGACTGGTGTCTCAACTACGTCATACATTAATTTGCATAATTATTCTCATTTCATTCTAAGCAATAGGAAAACGGAAAAAAATTTCTTTTTTACCTTATACTTTGATAGCATAAGTAACCATATTTAACAATTGATATAATTTATTATCATTTTTTAAAATAAATGCCAAAAATTATTTTAAGAATTTATATTTATTTATATTTATAACATGGTACACATGAAACACAAACATTTTTCGCTATTTTTTCAGTTATGAGCTTTTATAGAGTTTTCTGTATATTCCTGCTTTATCATTAGTTTTTATTATTATTATTAACAAATGAACTTAAATTTCATTTCAGTTTGAGGAAAATATACTATTTTTAATAAAACTTTTTAATGTGTAATTGTGCAGTGACCTAGAAAAAGTAAGGAATCCGTTTTTATCCAGTAGAAAAATATTTTGCTTTTTCATAAAAATCTGAAATGATAAATATATGAAGTTATAAAAATAAATTTTATACTTGAAATATTAAGAATAAGTTTTAAGTAGTACGAAAATACTTTAACAATAATACAATACACCTTGCTTTAACATCGATCTTAATTCAGCATTATATTGACATTTAAATGTTACGTTTTGTGACGTTAAAATAAGTATTGCGCATCGCAATTTTTAATGCTCATTTGGAATTAAAATGTTAAAACATATTACTAAGAAAAACGAAGCTTAATATTTTTTGTTTTAAAAATAAAGTACCTTAATAAAATAACTAATACATTTTTTATGAAAAATACATATTAGGGGGGGGGAATCATATTATTTAATTTCATTTATGATAAATTTAAATATCTTCTTTTAAACTTTAAACACATTTTTTATGACATCGTTGGCAAAATTAGCGTGTATTACGTAAAATATAAGAAATATTGTATTACACGCAACTTAGTGAAACTCTTTTATGATGTTGGAATATTGTGTGGGATAAATGTAGGTAAGAAACAATGAAAATGTGTGCATTCAACATAAAATGTGCCAGATTCATTATAACGATGAAAACATTTGCTTAATATCAAATATTTTTAACCATTCAAACGGGATGTGGAAGAAAGCACCCACCAGGCGGGTGTCCATGCCATGAGTGCGAAATCTGTGCATAGATGTTCCACATTGGGTGCTATCGAATTCGCCCCCCCCCCCATTCCGAAGATTACGCTACTAAGTGCCTTAAGAATGAGTGCAAGGCAACTTTCCGTTTTTAGATATTCGGCATATATATGTATATAAATATTATTTCTGTCCAAACTAATTATGTTATATAATTGCACAAAATTTGAATATATTTTTGTTACTTCACCTAATAGAAAATAATAAAAAATAAATTTTTGTAACCAAACGGCGACATTAAATTTTCTATAAAAGATAAAATTTAAAAAATAAGCACCCTTTTTTTAAAAGAAATTTTACTTCGTAAATAAATTAAGAAAATGAATGTCTAAGGATTCCTTTAAACAAAATTTATAAACTATGTTCCAAGTATTTCCTGAAGTTTGAATCCGTAGCCACGAATCAAGAAACATTCACGAGAACTCCTCAATTTCTATCTTTTCTAATACGAAGACAGTTGTGAACGAATCTACCCAAATACTTCAGCTCTTCTTTGAAATCGAGCAAATACTAAACTGTATGGCGAATCCAAAACAAGCATCGAAAAAAACAGTTAAGATTTCAAAAAGTGATTTCGTCACATTGTGCGAAAACATTCAATGTTGGCGAGATATTTCATAAACAGTCAAGCAAATCGGAAGATTTTACGATAGCAAGAAAAAAAATTGGGATCTTTACGTATTAAAAGTCGTAATATTTTATGGACAGCATGTCAGAAATTTTCTAAATGATTTTATGGGTTGTCATAGGAATATTTTCTAGCTTAGAAAATAGATTGAAGTTCTTTTCGTGTCGAGAGTGTTACAAAGAGACAATATAAAAAAATGCTAAAGGCATTTTTTTTTATTTCTAAACATTTAATGAATGACAAAATAATCAACATATGCTTCAATCACATTCAGTGTTAATGTATTTCATTTTTAGTAGGATTTTAAGTGTAATACGTTACATTTAAGGTTGTAAACTGAGATAAATCTAATTAACTTTGATAGGGATTCATATACAAGATTGCCGGTTGAATATATTTCTATCTTCTAGGAATTTAATAATTTTTGATTAGAAAACACAGGTACTTTAAAATTAAGTAAAAATAAATCATAAGTAAATGTGTAAATTAAAATATATGTGTATATAACTTTAAATATAAATATATAATATAAAAATAATGTTTTTTTCGACTGTAACCATAATGTTTTAATTCAGATAATTTAAGATATTTTGATTTTTCAATTAAAATTACCGTTGTTAATTAATTACTTATTCTTTTGAATATTAACTAAATTAAAAGTGTATTGTTACAGACAGAGAAGCCTAATAATTTAAAGATATTTTATTAGAAAATATCCCGCAAGTATTTTAGATGAATAAGTTACTATCGCTTTTGTTAAATTAAATGTTTTATGCATGAATTTTGAAAGTTTCATTGATAAATTTTCAGTTTTTTCTTAATAATTTATAAAAAAATTATAAAGTTGGTGCATATATAAATTGTGTGACAACTTTTATTATACAAATACTAAATAGTTTTATTTAATTCTTTTTAACTTTAAAAAAGTGAACACTTTTGATTCTCTGCGTGTAGAAAAATATTTTAACTTATTGTTTTTTGATAATAATGATTAAATCATTAAATACTAGTTATTTTATCTTGGAAACACACTCTGAAATTCCTTGCTTTTTAGCTAAATAAAAATGAAATATAAAATGGAAGTTGATATCTATAAAATTTAATTATTTAATATGAAAAAAATTTTGATTAAAATTAATAAAAAAATGAAAATTATTTTATTTATAAAAATGTTTATATTTTAAAATATTTTACTTGTTTTTAAAGTTTACAATATTTTGAATCCAATTTGTTTTATCAAAGTTTTGTACTCATTGGCAATATATTTATAGAGGGAATAAGATATTTGTTTACTGTTTTTCAAATTTCTTTATTGGTAAATGATGAGAGTCTTAGAATATATATATATATATATATATATATATATATATATATATATATATATATATATATATATATATATATATATATATATATATATATATATATATAGCACATATCTGGTTTAATAGGAACAAAGAAATAAGTTCCTTAAGAAGCTCAAAATAATTTAGGGTACAATTTGAGCACAACACAGATACATATACTACAAATAAAACAAAATTACATCTAAATATATGAAGTTAAAGGGATAGGGTAAACATACGAGTCATATACGTTTCATTCCTACAGTTGCTGGAGAAGGACTCGCTTCCTTGTTGATGATATCAAGGGTGGTGTTGAAAACAGGGGGCGCTATAGACTCCTCCTCTGGCTCCGCCGATGTCCTGGCAAGGAGACTGGATTAAGATTAGGAAGCTTCTGAGGCTCTCGACGTGGTCTTCCTTTACTTTTCTAATGGTATACTGACCCTTTATCTCAAGATGATTGTTGATAGGGCTTCTACATACTGGTATGGTAAGTACCGAGTACTTGATCAGGGGAAGCAGGATCATCTGTATTTGGTGATCTATTCGTCATTACTACGACGAAGTTATCGTTATCAATGACAGATATAATATCATGATTGATATCATCTGTGGTTCGAAGCTCTCTTCCGAACTGAAGTTTAGCTGCCGTATGGCCTGTAGAATCACATTTTGCGGTGTTTGAAGCAAAACGTATCATGGGTAGTTTGTCCTCTCAACTATCATGCGAATCACCAACTAGAATTGCTAATTTGGGTTTTAGGTCTCGATTTTTTCGTTCAACAAGATTTGCTTGAGGATGGTATAAAATTATAAGATCTTGCTTAATACCCAGGATCTTACAAGTTTGTTGCATTACAGCACTGACAAGTTGTACACCGTTGTCTCTCATTAGTCTTCTAGGTAAGCCATAAGAAGACTAGCGTAAGAAGACTTCTTCTATTAATATTTTAGAGCAATGCTAGCTGTGGTATCTTTTAGGGCAAAATGTTTGACCCATATGCTACTGGTATCTTCAACAAGAAATATCCATTTTTTCCCAGTTGGCGTCTCTGGGAGAGGATCAAACAAGTCTATTGTCAACGTCTCAAATCTTTGTGAATAAATAGGCGTTCTGAGTAATCCAGCAGGTTTCTGGTTGTTAGATTTGTATCGGTTACATTCAGCACAATCTTTCACGTTTTCGGCGATAAACTTTCTCATGCCAAGAAAGAAATATCTAGAAGCAATTTTTATGATACTTATTCTCAGCTCCACAATGTCTTGCAGTGGGAGAATCATAATATTGCTGTAGGACACGTTCTCGCTCGTGATAAGGGACAACTTGCTGTGCTTTTTTTGACTCTGTTTCAGGCGAATATCGATATAGTATGCCCTCATTCATCAGATAACCTCTACTAGTCCAATTTACATAATTTTCATCTTTCCGTTCCCTTTCAAAGTAGTCTATGATCTTTCTTACATCCTCGTCCTTCAATTGTTCTTCGCGAATGTCTTTAGATTCCCGGGATGGTAAATCCATGGAAAAGTGTTCAAGTTACAAATAAATTTGTCCTCTGTATCAAATGGTCTGGACAGAAGATCTGCAATTACATTAGATCTTCCTGGAGTGTAAAGAATTTTCGGGTGATATGACTGGATTTGAAGAGCTCACCGATCTAAGCGTCCGGATGGAGATTTAATACTCATAAGCCACTTCAAGGGTTGGTGATCTGATGCAATAATGATATTTTTGATTTTTGACATAGCCACGGAACTTCTCAAGTGCTTATACCACCGCTAATGCTTCTCTTTCGGTAGGTGAATAATTTCTCTCTGCCGAACTGAGCAGTCGACTGGCATACTCAATCACATGTTCTTCCGGTCTTTCTCCTTGGATAAGGACTGATTCTAGAGCGTAATTAGTCGCATAAGTTCTTTTGAGGAATGTTTAGATCCATTTGGCTGAGGCAACACAGGTGGTAAGATCAACCGTCTTTTTAAACTCTTCAAATGCTTTCTGCTCTGTATCACCCCATGTCCATTGTTTATTCTTTTTAGTTAAGTTCACTTAGGGGCCTAGCAACTTCAGAAAAATGGAGAACATATCTCCGGTACCAGGATCAAGTCTGTAGGAAGGACTGAACTTCTTTAGCACATTTTGGTGTTGGAATTTTTTGAATAGAAGATACTTTGTCAGCATCCCCTTCTAAGCCCTTTTCAGTTATCCAATGACCTAAATACTTCTTTCTGTCACAAGAAAATAGCATTTGCTTCTATTAGCATTCAGTTTAAATATAGAAAGTCTTTCAAACACTTTTCGTAAATCTGATAAATGTTCGTCAAACGTTTCTGATAAGATGATGATATCGTCAAGGTATGACAATGCAAAATCATCTTTGAGACCAGATCTAAATTTATCAATGAGACGTTGAAAAGTTGCGGGTGCGTTGCGCAATCCAAAAGGCATACGTAAAAATTTTAAAGTTCCAAATGGACAGATGAAGGCAGCCTTCTCTTGGTCTCATTCATGAACTTTGACCTGATGATAACCAGATCTTAAGTCTATCGTAGACATGTATTTCGTCGACTTGGCTTCAGTCAATAAATCATCCATTCTAGGTAGTGGATAATTATCCGGAATATTCGTTGAGTTTAACTTGCGGTAATCAACAGACTATCTGATGGTACCGTTTGGTTTAGGTACTAATACCACAGGACTTGCATAAGGAGATTCACATTCCTCAGTTATTCCTTCTGTTATTAAGGAATCTAGCTCTTTCTTCAACAACTCTTTCTTTGCAGCTGTCATTCTATATGGAGATTCAGCAACAGGTAGGCTATTTCCTGTCTGGATTCTATGTTCAATAAAAGGAGTAGGTTCTCCCACTGGTTTGAAGTTATTTTCAAATTATTCCAGCAATGAATTTAATTTGTGCCGTTGTTCTCTTGTCAAGTGTTTTCCTTTATCATTCCTCAATTTCACGGAATTAGCGGTTTCTAAAATTTCAGCAGATATATCAGGAGAAGTTAATTTCTGTGACATTATTACTTTTGCAGTACTTACGGTTTCGGATGGTTCACGATAAAAAGGGTGATGTCTGTGTGGATATTCACTAAAATGCCAAGTGCCATTTTGGATGTTAAGCACAATACCAGCAGCCTGGAGAAAGTCAATGCCAAGCAATGTTCTATTGCCTTTAGTGTTTGGTAGCGCAATAAATTTCATGCGAACTTTCTTTCCCTCTACATTAAGTTTTACGTCTATTGTCAAAGCAGGGACATTTCTTTCTTTTACATCGGCAAGTACCAGTGTAATGTTCTTCTTTTGAAATTTGAAACCTTTCTCTTTCAATAAAGTATAAAATCTCTCTCCCGCAATGGAATTTTATGCACCTGTGTCGGAACAAAAAGCTGCTTTTTCATCACAAACACTTAAAAATATTGAGCTGGACAGTGAATCTGAAGCTTGTGCGGTATACAACTTTACACCATTAACACTTGTTTTAACCTCTTCTTTTAGCTTGCTGCACTTTGGACACTTAGACTGAATAACACCAGGATTACCACATCCATAGCAATGAACAGAAAATCTTCTTTCAGGCTTGTTTTTAGTAAATTTTGGACTTTCATAGTTGGAATATTTGATTGTCATTTTCCCTAGAGTTAGGAGGCTTATAGTTTCTCTCTGAAGCAGATTTAACATAGTCTTTGAAATTTGACTTCTTAGCAAAGATAGGGGAATTTTTCTTCATTCCCAGTCTTGCCTTTTCATAACTGTCAAGCTTTTCTGCAAGTTCTAAAGGATTATTCAGTTCTGACGTTTGATTAACAAAATGTTCTCTAACCTCTGGAGGTGTTCTTTTCTTTAACTGGTCAGCTATGATTAAGTCTTGCAATTTCTCAAAAGTGATGATATTCAACTCTTTTACTCATCCTTCGAAATACGATTTAATTTCAAAATAAAAGTCTTTCCATTGTTACTTCTGCGCTTTTTCTATGTTGCGAGAACATCTGCTGAAACTTATCGGATGTAAGTCTATAACGCTTCAAGAATATCTCTTTCACCTTTGAATAGTCTTTAACATCTTCTTTATTTTCTCTAGCAACTAATTGATATATTTCGGCTGGCAATGAGCCTATCAAGTACGGCATCCAATTCATTTTAGTTATATTCACTAATTTTAATTGACGTTCAAATACTCTCAGATAGAGTCCTATTTCATCTTTATTGGGATTAAATTTTGGGAGAAATAGATTCAGATCCCAAATTGTTTTCTCTGTTTCTCTGGCTGGAGCTGTGCAGTGGAGGAAAGTACTTTCTGAGCTTCCACCTGAAGTTTAAAGCATTGCAATTCATACGCTCCCTCTTTTTCAATGCGTAGTTGTTACTCTTCCTTTTCTTTGGATAGTTTTTCTTCCTTAGCAGCTTCTTGATGGGTAATTCTTTCGAATTCAGTTTGTTTTTCTTTTTTAAGCCGTTCCTCTATTATATTAGTTAGCATATTTTTCATCATAATATTTTGATTTGGTTATATCTTTCAGTTGAATTACTTTTAGATCATCTGCTACCGCTAGCCTCATCTCTGTAGCGAGGTTTCTCTCTCTCTCTCTCTCATACATACACGCACACACACGCACACACACACGCACACACACACACACACACACACACACGCACACACACACGCACACACACACGCACACACACACCACGCACACACACGCACACACACACACGCACACACACACGCACACACACACACGCACGCACACACACGCACACACGCACACACGCACACACGCACACGCACACACACACGCACACACACACACGCACGCACACACACACACACACACACACACACGCACACACGCACGCACATTCACACACACACGCACACACACGCACACACACACGCACACACACGCACACACACGCACACACATATACACACACGCACACACACGCACACACACGCGCACACACACACACACACACACACACGCACACACGCACACACACACACACACACGCACACATACGCACACACACGCACATACGCACACGCACACACACGCACACACACACACACACGCACACACACACACACACACGCACACACACACACACGCACACACACGCACGCACACGCACACACGCACACACACGCACACACACGCACACATACACGCACACACACGCACACATACACGCACACACACGCACACATACACGCACACACACGCACACACACACGCACACACACGCACACACACACGCACACATACACGCACACACACGCACACATACACGCACACACACGCACACATACACGCACACACACACGCACACACACACGTACACACACGCACCTACTTCTATTTCCCTTTTCCAAGGAATGACATTTTTGAATGTTTTATTTTTAATAGTTCTGAATTTATTTTCATCTGATTTTAAAATACTGATTTTTTAGTACGTGGTTTTTTATTTTAGTTAAAACGAATTTAAACACCATCAGTATTAAGTACAGTATTATGTTAAAATATAAACATTTTAGCGCTAAATATAAGTGAAGTGTAACTATTCTTATTTATTCAAACATCAATTGCCAATAAAAAAAATGAACTTTTTAATTATTTTAAATAAACTCGAAATATTCATATGATATTCACCATCATAAAATAATCAAATCAATTTTATTATATAAATCTAATAAGCTCTAATATATAAATCTAGTAGATCAAAATAATTTATTGCAATTTAGGGTACAATTTGAGCACAACACAGATACATATACTACGAATAAAACAAAATTACATCTAAACATATGAAGTTAAAGGGATAGGGTAAACATACGAGTCATAAACGTCTCATTCCTACAGTTGCTGGAGAAGGACTCGCTTCCTTGTTGATGATATCAAGGGTGGTGTTGAAAACAGGGGGCTGTATATATACATATATATATATATATAGCCCCCTGTTTTCAACACCAACCATGACATCATCAATATATATATATATAAATTCTTTAATTAAAGAGATTTTGTATCAAAACAGCAACTTTTTACACAAATATTTTTGATTACATCATCATGGATCTACCTAAACATTGTTTCGTAACCGTTTCTCAATATTTTATATATTCTGCAAGGAAAAAATATTGAGATAGTAAAAAGAAAGCTATAAAGAAAAATATTATCGTACAAAAAATAGCTAAACGGATTTAAATATCTAAATATTCATGCAAAATTGAAAATTGTTCATTTAACAAATGAAGAAATGTCTCATTTGTAAATATTTAAAGAGCTTTACAATTTTTATATAAATACCAACAAATAGTTATAAAGATTTTTAAATTTTTTCAGATTTTAAAATATTGTTGTGACGCACACACATATATATAGTGATAATATTTTATTTATTTTTAGGATAAAATATCACCTGAAAGTAAGTTTATTTATAGCAACATTAAGCAAAATCAATTTTTAGCTGCTGAGGGTGTATTTAGTTTAATACTTATTTGTATATTATTATTATTGCTATAATAATAGACACAGTGTGCATTTAACGCAAAAGGAAATTAAAGAGCTAAGAAAGGAACCAAATGTTCTATTTATAGAAAACTAGCTTAGCCATCACAGAAAATAATCCACGCCTTTACCTGCTTCATCTAATGCCTTTTCCTCAGTAATGGGATTGCTAGTAGAGAAGAGAGCATTTTTCACAGGAACAGCTCGGGAAACCTGGTCACTGTTCTTATAACCTCATTTCCGCAAGAATCTCCCGAAATATAAATGAAAGCGCTGGTATTGACTCCACGGCATTTTCCTTATTTAATTCAAAATAATGGGACATCATGGCTTGTAGTATCTTTACGATCACAACCAATATTTCAAATCACGAAATGTTTGAGGATGCAATTTAACTGATATAGTTTCCATAAAACTGAGAATTGCTGAATTGTTTGTAATACTAAATATATATATATATCAAAAATTATTACCTATACTATTTTTAACGATATTTAGAATTCATTGAGATGTACTCGAAAATCAACCCCCTCTGTTTTGTTCTAGTGAGAAATTTGAGTACAAATCAACTAAAAGGATATCCAATTCCCATAAATCTGGATTGCTTGAAAAAAATTCTTCTTGCGACTTACAAAATTATAAAATACTGAAGTCAGATTCGTCTATTGATGGGCGGCGGTTTTTAAAAAAAAAAAAAAAAAAAAAAAAAAAACGCAAATACGGCATTCGGATAAGGGATAATTTTTATGCATTTATTTTCAATTTTTGATTTTTTAAAAAAGTAATGCCTTTTCAAAAATCGAAAAAAAATAATAAAACAAAAAATTATGTTACAGTGTTTTATATATATATATATATATATATATATATATATATATATATATATATATATATATATATATATATATATATATATAAATCGTCAAGTTAACAAATCACTTAATTCACACAGACACATAGTTAACGAATTAAATCAAGTTTTAAATCTTATAAATTATATTAGAATAAAATTTAACTATAAATCAGTAGAGAGAGAGAGAGAGAGCTAATATTTTTTAATTAAGACTGTCAGTGATAAGTACAATTTGATTAAATTTCTTTTATTTTACAAGGAAAGAGATAGTCAAACATTCATTTTTGGAATTCATCAAATTCAAAAACTGTCTTGCTTAAACTCCATTATTAAACTTTTTAACTTTGAGATATTTATAATTATTAAGTTTTATATGCATACATATATATATGCAAACACATGCATACATGCAGATTGAATATATATTTTAAATATGATTCTAAAGATATTTACATTATAAATAATATCAAGGAGTTACTTGGTATTATTTAATTTAATTTACTTGGTATTATTTACAATTTAATGCCCTAAAAATTCATCAAAATTCATTAAATAATGTTGCATTGATGAGAATAGAACACTTCAGCTGCTACGAAAACAAATGCGGAAGCGAAAGTGAATAGCTGATGAAGAAAGAAATGCATTTTATTCTCCGATGGATAATCACATGGCGATTCAAATCTCAGCAGATCAAAAAACTTAAGTAATATTATTTGGTTTATACATAATATAAGTTAAATTTTTAATCATAGTTTCTCAGCAACATTTATATGTTTACTTTACGATTCTTTCATTAAAAACATTTTGATTATATATGGATGCTTCAAATTATTCAATGTACCATGAAATAAAAGAGAGAAGATTTCATAATAAATTTCAGAAATATTTTGTTTAATTCTAGCATTCCTTTGCATTACATATAAATTTGATAAAATAAATATTTTTAAATGCTTATCTAGAATATAAAACCAAAGGAGGAAAATCGCATAGGTTTAAACAGTGCTTATCAAAGCCTCACGCATTATGAAGTAGCGAAAATATAAACAAACCTGCCTCATTTATTAATAACACAAGTTGGATATTTTTTATAATGGAGAATATTTTTCATTAAAATTTTTCTATTGGTAGTTTGCATAGTTTCTTTATCGTCTGCTTTGACTTCTTGGCGGTAAGAAAGATTTAACTTGATCTTTCTTGCCGCCAAGAAGTCAAAGCAGTTTCTAAAGATATTGGCGAGTTTTTACATTACTCTTCACTGATATCACACATGTCACCTGTTTCTCTCAACGACGTATATAAAAACACATTTTCCTCCTAAATTACATTTTCTAAAATAAAATCAAAAGTGTCATTAGATTTTTAATCTCATTTCTTCATAAATCAGCCCAGTTGTTTTTATGTTCATTGGGAATTTTTAAAGATATTGGGGAATTTTTACACTAATATTATCCGAAATCTGAATTACACTGTGCGAATGGGGCGCACAATATAAAAACACATTTTCCTCCTAAAATGTAATTATTATGATAAAATATGAGCTCCCACCACTTTTGATTTTACCGATCATCTCATACACTCTCTACCAATAAGCATTTGGATAAAAAGAAAGAAATAACAACCTATTTATATTCAACGATTTTTAGATCTTCCACATAAGGTAATTACAGTATTAATCCTCTGGCGCATACTTTCCACAAGTATCTGGATGATGGATTGTGGTACACTTTACTTGGAGATAACTTTGAAGCACTTTCACTGATTTTGGACAGAAGCACAGGGTCAAGGAATTCCTTGAACCAACGAGGTGCTTCAAATGCTGTAGGTTTGGCCACCTGCAGTCTAAATGCCCAGAGAAGGCACAAACCTGCACTATCTGCGCAGGAGAACATGCCTTCAAAGAATGCCCAAAGAAGGAAGTTTGTTGCGCCAACTGCGTAAGGGCCAACAAGCAATTCAAACTAAAATTAAACTGTGGACACAAGGCGGTTGACGTCCGCTGCCCGCAATATAAACGGGAATGTGAGAGATTACGCTCTCGCACAAACTATGGTTGATACAATCAACTGCTTAGAGTCTGGCATTTTGCAGATTAATCTCGCAAGATCGAAGGCGGCCACTCTGGAGATTTTAAAGGAGTCGGAAATGGGTTCGTCCGAAATCCTTCTCCTGCAAGAGCCGTATTTGGTGGACGGCGAGATCGCAGTCTTTCCCCAGACCAGTTCGGTGGCTCACATCGCCGACGGAATGGCTGCGGTTGTCGTTAACAACACCAAACTCAGCGTCTGGACCAGACATGTGGATACACATATCGTAGCGGTAGAGATCAAAGATCTGCGCCAATCGCTACTGGTAGTATCAGTCTATGTCCCTCCAAGAGCAGACATTGGCGGCTACTTGGAGACCCTCGAAAAGATCATACGGTTCCACACGAGGGTTCTCATAGGAGGTGATTTCAACACGAGGCATCAAATGTGGGATCCCTGAGTGTCCGTCTAGAGTGGGGACGAAACGAGGGGAAGCCCTTGTGGAGTTTCTTATTCGAAACGACCTCGTTTTATTAAATGATGCGACCTCCAGGCCGACCTTTGAAACTGTAAATGGGAGGAGCTGGATTGACCTGTCGGTAACGACGGGCGCTCTACAGTCGTCCTTCATCGTGGAAAGTAGTTGAAAATTGCTTGAGTGATCACAACTACATCTCCTTCAGGCTAGCACCTAAGCTTATGCAGAACAAAAAATAGTGGTAAATTTAAACTAGGGAAATATCGCCTTCAGAGATTGGGTGTGACTTCAATAAAAAGTACCCGATCTCAACGATAAGATCATACGTGCTAAAGAGGGCAAAGACCTAGATGAGGTAGTGGAAAACATTACCCCAGGTGCTACAGGGGATCTGCGAAAGAAGGCTCAGGCCTCGTACTAGCACGACCGCTAGAAAGCAGGTTCCATGGTGGGATGACGAGCTAACAATGCTACGGAGTAAAACACGAGCGTTGAGGAGGCGGTTTCAGAAATGTTCCGACTCCGATGAGCGCAGGGCCAGAAAAACGCTGTATAATAGATCTGCGGCTCAGTACAAACGACTCATTATATCGAAAAAGAGTCGAACTGGGATAAATTCTGCCAAACGCAAATGAGATCTAATGTGTGGTCTCTGCCATACAAGATAGCGGTTGGTAAGGCTGTCAAAAGCACACCAATGAGTAGCGTCAAATTGCCTGACGGGACTCTGAGCAACAGCGAAGAGGAAACCGTAAAAACGATTGTAGCTGGTTTATTCCCTGTGGATGAATCGGACCAAGAGAGTGTTGAGCAAAAGGCATGAGGAGTATAGCGGACTCCTATTGCGGTGGAGGCGATGATCGACCATTTACTAAAGTGGAAATTAAGTCGGTCATTAAATCTATGGCAAAGAAAAAGGCTCCGGGTCTCGACAATGTCCCGGTCGAGGTGGTGCAAACTATTTTCGATTGTAATCCGGGAATGTTTGTACTTCTCTTCAACAAATGCCTGTTTCTGAAGCATTTCCCAAGATCTTGGAAACATGCCAAGTTGGTCCTTTTCGTGAAACAAGGGAAGATCGCGTCTGAGGCGCGATCCTACAGGCCGATTTGTCTACTGTCTAGTTTAGGCAAAGTACTGGACAAACTCTAACCCAAAGAATTTACCATCATCTGGTGAAGTCGCAGGCACTTCACCCTGCCCAACACGGTTTTAGGCCGGGCAGCTCGTGTGACACACACGTGTGTCTTAATGACACAATCAGGTATTTTCAGGAGACAGGAAAGTACGTTAGCCTAATATCGCTAGATGTACAGGGTGCTTTTGATAGCGTGTGGAGACCTGGAGTAATGTTCCTCCTTGCCAAGCACGATGTCCACATAATGTATATATGCTGGTGAAGTCCTACTTGAAGACAGAAAGATAATTTATAAAGTCTCGAAAGAAAATTTGATTTTCGATTCTAGCAGAGGTGTACCGCAAGGGTCATGTAGTGGACCACCTATTCTGGAACATTGTTGCAGACAGCGCTTATGACTGGACATGCTGAATGATACGAGGTTGATAGCCTTCGCTGACGACATGCTACTGGTCGCAGCTGGTGACTCACGAGCAAAGCTCGAGAAAAATGCGGAAATAGCCCCAATGCACTCAGCAAATGGGGAAAACTTTTAAGCTGGTATTCAATCCGAGCAAAATGGGGGCCCTCACGGTCTCCAGAAAGCGGAAATTGAAAAGACCGCCAGTCTTCCGGTGGGACGGAACCTCCATAAAGTCCGTGCAGGAGCTAAAATTCCTGGGTGTAACGTACGATAGCGCCTCACATTCAACTCCCATTTAAAGGAGGTGAGGCAAAATATTGTGAACGTCACAATGGCACTCCAACGAACGGCTAGGGTTCTATTCGGGCGAGAGCCTGAATTACTCAAACGCCTTTATAGGAGTGGAACCGAGAGAATGGCTCTTTTTGGTGTAGGGGCATGGGGACACAGATTGACTGTAAGACCTTCTGTGGCCACCTACAGAGTGTTCAAAGACCGGCACTCATGGCATTCACAAGATGCTACAGGACAGTTTCTACAGCTGCTGTACAAGTGCTAGCGGGCGTCCTACCGCTGGATATTAAAGCAGGCATAGAATATGCAAAGCTGATGGTATTGGTGGAGCGCAGGCCATGTCTTTTACGAGGTTAATCTGCGGCCAGATGAGATTGAGCAGAGGGTAGACATTCTGTCATGTCACCCAGCGGAGCGCTGTAGTGTGCCTTTCGATAGTGAAAAGCCTACTGGCGAGGGTCTGGAAATTTTTACTGATGGATCAGGCATTGATGGTAAAATTGGTATTGGGTTCACCATCTTGTACTTTGGGCACAGATTGCAAATTTTGGTGCTCGACTTGGTAACGAGAACTCCGTCTTCCAGGCGGAGATTTCTGCGCTGAGGCTGGCGCTAGACTGGCTCAAAGTACACCCAGGCAACGGCACTTGTCACATATACAGTGATTCGTTGTCTTCCCTTTACTCCCTGGCCGATCCAAATAACCAGAATATCTTGGTTAATAAAGCGAAGGACTCATACCAGAGCCATTAGCAAAAGAGAGGTACGCTTGCATTACGTGCGAGCACATGTTGGCACTTTCGGAAACGAAAGAGCCGACTTACTGCCAAAGAGGCTGCGAATCTTCCAGAGCCAACGCTGGACCTGTCACGTCCAAGGTCGCACCTGTCAAAGGTGCTGCGTAAAGCAAGCACTGCGTGTATGGCAGCTGAGATGGGATAATGAAGAGGTGGGTCGTCAGACCTACAAATTCTTTGAAACTGTCTCTGACAAAAGAGTCTTCGGTAATGCTATCGTTGCCCAAATAGCGACAGGACACGGACGTGTGCCGGAATACCTTCATAAGCGAGGGTATCCGATTAGCGAGTTATGTCGCTCGTGCAATGTTGTGGGGAGATTGTCTCCACTTCGTGCTGACTTGTACCAGGACCTCGGAGGAAAGGAGTAAGCTGGTGTACAAGAGCGAAAGCTTGAGTACCATCCTGGACCGGCGCAACTGGTCTATCTTGAAAGGATAATGTCCATTGCGTCGGACGACATTCCTATGATGGAATACCAGCGTGCTTCTGACGATGGTCCGGTCGAGAGCTGGGATATTGAGGAATAGTATAGGACTTGACGGTTCGTAAAGGAATTGTTACAAATCTTCTACGAGAATGTTTGCCATAATAAGTGTGTGGGTGCCGGCGAGACTACTCGCCTCATCAAGGTATGGTTCTGTGGCTCGTCTACTGAGGCAGGTGGCGGCTGCTGGAAGGTAGACTTGAGTTCAAAGCTTCGAGTTGCAAGGTATGAAAATTAGTTATAGAAGCCTCAGCTTCTGGCACTAAGCCTCGCAAACTCGATCCCCTTCTGTCCCCTTCTGTTGCTACATATTGTGAATGTCACAATGGCACTCCAACGAACGGATAGGGTTCTCTTCGGGCGCGAGCCTGAATTACTCAAACGCCTATATCGGAGTGGTACCGAAAGAATAGCTCTTTTTGGTGTGGGGGCATGGGGACACAGATTGGAATGTAAGACCTTCTGTGGCCTCATACAGAGTGTTGAAAGACCGGCACTCATGGCATTCACAAGATGCTACAGGACAGTTTCTACAGCTGCCGTACAAGTACTAGCGGGCGTCCTACCGCTAGATATAAAAGCAGGCATAGAGTATGCAAAGCTGATGGTATTGGTGGAGCGCCGGCCATATATCTTTCACGAGGTAAATCTGCGGCCAGACGATATTGAGCAGAGGGTGGACATTCTGTCATGTCACCCAGCGGAACGTTGCAGTGTACCTTTCGATAGCGAAAAGCCTACTGGCGAGGGTCTTGAAATCTTTACTGACGGATCAGGCATTGATGGTAAAATTGGTTTAGGGTTCACCATCATGTACTTTGGGCAGGAAATTGTAACATTTGGTGCTAGACTTGGCGACGAGAACTCTGTCTTTCAGGCGGAAATATCGGCGCTGGGACTGGCACTAGACTGACTCAAAATACACCCAGGCAACAACACTTGTCATTTATACAGTGATTCGTTGTCTTCCCTTTACTCCCTGGCCGATCCAAATAACCAAAATATCCTGGTTAAAAAGGTTAAGGACTCATACCAGGAAGCCATTTGTAAAAGAGAGGTACGCTTACATTACGTGCGCGCACACACAGGCACTTTCGGTAACGAAAGAGCCGATGTACTGGCCAAAGAGGCTGCGAATCTTACAGAGCCAACGCTGGACCTGTCACGTCCAAGGTCGCACCTGACAAAGGTGCTGCATAAAGAAGCACTGCGTGTATGGCAGCTGAGATGGGAGAACAAAGATGTGGGTCGACAGACCTACAGATTCTTTGAAACTCTCTCTGATAAAAGAGTTCTTAGTAATGCTATCGTTGCCCAAATAGCGACAGGACACGGACGTGTGCCGGAATACCTTCATAAACGAGGGTATCCGATAAGCGAGTTATGTTGCTCGTGCAATGTGGTGGGATATTGTATCCACTTCGTGCTGACTTGTACCAGGACCTCGGAGGAAAGGAGCAAACTGGTGTACAAGAGCGAAAGCTTGAGTACCATCCTGGACCGGCGCAACTGGTCTATTTTGAAAAGGATAATGTCCATTGCGTCGGATGACATTCCAATGATGGAATACCAGCGCGCTTTTGACGATGGTCCGGTCGAGAGCTGGGATATTGAGGAATAGTATAGGACTTGACGGTTCGTAAAGGAATTGTTACAAATCTTCTACGTGAATGTATGCCATAATAAGTGAGTGGGTGCCGGCGAGACTAGTCGCCTCATCAAGGCATGGTTCTGTGACTCGTCTACCGAAGCAGGTGGCGGCTGTTGGAAGGTAGACTCGAGTTCAAAGCTTTCCAGTTGTAAGGTAGGAAAATTAGTTATAGAAGCCTCAGCTTCTGGCACTAAGCCTCGCAAACTCGATCCCCTTCTGTTGCTGCATTCCTTAATTTAGTGGTCCAACTCATCACAGATGAGTTCTATAGGGTTCATAACTGTCTAGACTTTAATCAGGACAAACCAATCGGTTCACTCCATTATCAGGGTTCCAATCCATAGTGGACGTCGCAACATGACAAGTATCATTGTCAAACAAGACTAAAAATTGTCACAGAGTAGGAGCACATTTTTGTTTAAAATAGGGGTGTCGACATTGAATCTACCATGAATTGGAATCAAGGTCTAAGTCCACACCACGAGAAGCATCCCCAGATCATGTTTTTCCTTCCGCCAAACTTTCGTGTAGGCATTTTGACAACAGGCGCTCTTCAGCAAACCCATCCTCTGCCTTCCGACTGTGGAACTTGAGGCTGGACTCGTCTCTCCAGAGGACTTGTTTCCGCTTTCCAATTTCGACATGCCTCGCGCCACCTCTACCGAACAATACGGTTGGATATTGTAATCAAAGTCTTATAAATGAGAAAAAGGCTCTGAAAACATAAGAAAATGTGACCTCTTGCGGATCAAATGAACATCCTTGTCTTTACAAAAACATCAGTTCCGGATGCTTTTAGGAATCCCTGGATTATGTGGATCACCGGTTTTGTGCGATATTTTTGAATTACTTTGGACAACAATAATATCTGAAACTTATTCTCACATCTTAGTTTCATGTGGCTGTCTGATCAAAGCCCATTCTGACAATTACCATCCACTTCTTAATCACAAAAGTCACTGTCTATTTTGGAATCGCTGCATATGTTACCGAAGAATCTATCACTTTCATGATATTCAACAGTTACGCATATCTCAAAATCAGTCAATTCAAATCTACTTTCAAATCTCTTTATGAAATAATACAGCAAACATTGCTTCCTAAGGATTATACGGGATACCTACATGAAACGACATGTTTATCTAAAGTTTTAAAAAACACAATCCATCGGATAATTTACTACTTTTATTTCATTCCAACCAATAACTTATCATATTTTTAACTTGGTGCATTGCACATAGAGCCAAACTTGGAGGCTGGCTGTGTCTAGATTTTCCGAGTACAATTTTCCACTACAGCTACATTGCACAAGCTTCTTTCATGATCTGATTACTGAAGATGAGATCATTGTCATATTTAAATCTACAAGGAACACCAAATATAAAAATATTGTTCTTTAAACAGTATACAACTTATGCACGTTTCTTTTTAGCGAGTTTCATTATATGAATTTCGCTACGTAGCATTAAAATATAAATTTCAAATAATTATTTAGTTGCCACAGCATGCCATATAAACCAACATGTATCTTGATTTCATCTCTTTGAAGACCTAACATGTTCTTTCTTGAGGATTCTTGACTTCTTTAGACAACTTTTACAAGTTTAATTAAATCATCACTGTCTCATTAGGAACTCTTTTACTTTTTGAAGTTATTTTATCATTCTATTAGGACCACTATTATCAACCGTAGTTGATAAATGCGCTCCATTGTTTATGGTACTATTTCTATAATATTATGTTAGAAAAATCACTGAAATCTCGTGAATCACTCTTTCCGACTTTGGGGTTTTATAAACTAACTGGCAAATGTGATACATTTTCAATAATTTGTTACTTCTAGCAAGTTTAGGGGTAATTAGGATTAATCCTTGGTAATTAACATAATTATTTACCGATAATTAAACATATTATAAAAAATTGGTAAATTTAATCCACTTAACGTAATATGTTCCTTATGGAATGATTGTTGGGATGCAATTTATGGTAGGGTTGAGAATATCTTCTTTCCCAAATGACTCTCTCTAATACCTTAGAAGCAAAGATGTTCAGGATTGAATGAAAAGAGGTTAACATAACGCTTCTCATAAAATCAAAAGCGGAATAAAAATGATTTAAGCATAATAATTAAAGATCCATTGCTAAATGACTGCTTACCAGCAATTAATTTTATGGTTTAGAATGTGAATGATGAAGATAAAATAAGAAAAGTGCCCATTATTTTTAGTATTATAGGCAAAAAAGACAGTATGAAAGCTTCAAATCTTTAATTTTATTCTAGTGATATTTGATGATGCAGTGAAGCTACGAGTAACAGATGTAAATAAAACAAGAAGTGATCCACGAAATTCATGACCGCTTATTTTAGAAATTCAAAACTGAGACATGTATACCTATCAGAACAAGGAAAAATTTTTTTGTAGTGGTATATCATAAAGCAGTTCACAATCTGTGAAAAAAAATTTAATTTGCTTAAAGATTTTCAAAATTAAGCAATATTATTTCGAGATTAGGTTAGAAAATTCTCTTTCTGAAAGTCAGTGATACGAACGATGTCCTTGCAAGACTGAGGGCATTTAAAACTATGATTCTAAATATCATCATAGTCTAAGTAAACCTACAAAGAAGTATAAAAAATATTTTTTCAAATGTAGAGGTTTAGTTTGTTTTGACAAGATTTTTTTTAAAAGTTCTATAGTAATCTAAATGCTTTTTTTTCCAAGTCTTCTATTAAAAAAAAATAAAAATTACAATTATATATATATATATATATATATATATATATATATATAAAGTTATGTATATATATTTAAAAAGTTGTCTCAATTTCCATTATAAATTCAAGCTATAAGTATTACTGCTTTTAAAAAGAGAGTAAAAAACTGTATAATCAGATAAAGTAATCCACTCTTAACTTCAACTGCAGCCGAAACGGAGGAGTATTTAATCAATGGGAACAAGGAAATCGGAGGTAAGCGAGCGATATCATCGCAAACAGTGAAGATGCTGACCAAGGGGTGCGTCCCAAAATAGATACCGAATATCGATATTTGATATACTCCTAAAATCGCACAAAATCATTACTTTCATTCCGCGAATCGAATTGTGGGAAGGGATGGAGTTCATTCTCTTTATTCGGCAGAAACATATTTAACGAAAGTTTGTCCAAATCATTCATTCTTTCGGCAGTTTGTACGACGTTGTCAAGGAACCTGCTGTTTTTTTTCCCCTAAAGTTTAAAGCCAGGAAAACAGCATTTTTAGTTCTGATCAATTTTATAAACTTGTTTCGAATACTAATATAAATGTAGGAGATTTTGAAAACGGGCAGACTATAGTTTGATACCAGCCATTGTTAACGGAGGGTGGAAGTTGAATTTCTCCTTTCTAAAAGCACACCTGTCACAGTGAGTGCATGGGAGTCTTCGATAATCACTCTCTCATGTCACATGAGTACGGTACACCTTCTAGAAAAGGTCTTTCCTAAAAGACAATGGACAGTAAAAAGATTCTGCAAAGGCGTTAGACAGTTAAGCAACCCTTGAATCAGTATTAAGTAATTGGTAGAAATATTATTGAAAACGTATCGCATTAAAATAAATTTTATCAGCTTATAACAGGGGTAGCCACGTTCCTTGAGAGTCCAAGTCATTTTTCAAAATTTGAAATCTTTCTTGAGCCTCAATTAAATACATATTTAAAAGGTATAAAAAAAGGTATTAAATTTTTTTAAAGAAAAAAATGTTTATTAATAACATAAATAAAAGTACAAAATGTGTGTATTGAATTTAAATATTAAAAATTAAACGCATATAATTACTTCTCTTGATAATTCTTTGAAAATGGGTGAATAATTGTTGACAGTATTTCTCAGTAATTCTTTAAGATGATGGTTAGAGAGTATTGATCGGTAATTGCATTTCACGAATTTTAAAATGGAATAAAATGATTCGCATAAGTACGTTGTTCCGAATACGGAAATAATTCGACAAGTAGCCTTTTTTAATTCAGGATACTTCGATTTTCGAGATACTTCGATGTTCTCTGTAAACTATACAGTGGAACGGTGTGAATTGTGGAACTTAAGAATCACCTCTTAAAAGCCAATATGACCGATTTTTTTTACCTAGCATTGTCGGAATGGCTCGGCTCTGAAATGAAATGAGTGGAGAGTGTATACTCGATTTACAGGTGGCAATGAAACTGAACGGCTGCTGAACCCATATATATATATATATATGTATGTATGCATGCATGCATGTATGTATGTATGCATGCATGCATGTATGTATGTATGCATGCATGCATGTATGTATGTATGCATGCATGCATGTATGTATGTATGCATGCATGTATGTATGTATGTATGCATGTATGTATGTATGTATGCATGCATGTATGTATGTATGTATGTATGTATGTATGTATGTATGTATGTATGTATGAATCAATTTACCACTATTGAAATTTGAAAATTTTAAAACTCATTGGACAAAAAATATTTCCGCAAATTGAACTATATTTCGTAATTATTCTTTCCAAGCACTATAGCCGGTTGCCAGCCAAGGCAGTTTCAGTTAGGTACGCCTTTTTGATCTAAGAGAAGCTGCATGTTTCCATTTGTTTAGGCTCTTCAACCATTTTTCTACCTTATCCATCCAGTTCGTAGTATTCTCTTCTTTTTACCTCTGCAGTTGGAAAATTTCTTAACAAAACTGTCATTATATCGCATTTCACGTCATTATATCCCAACCACCTTATTTCGGAGCGGTTGAGCACCCCTTGGAATATTTCGAAGTGGATAATTCCAAATATTTTGCACCAAGATCATAAGAAATTAACTGTTTTGAAAATATTTTAAACATATTCCTAAAGATTTGTATTATGCGGTTGATGGCACTCCCACCAGGGTTTATATGTTGCACAAAACATTTTTTAGAACCATTAAAAATAACAAATTGTTTAATGTCATGAATGCTTTTAAATGATTGCCCATTGACTCTCCTAAACACCTATATGTACATTTCACTTTATGAATCCGGATGCTTGTTTACAAAACGGAAAGTATTTGATGCGTCTTCAAATTTAAAATTGAATTGATAGGTTTTATTTACTGTCAATGAATGCGTTTCCGCGTAAAGGCTTACGAAATCCTTTATTATTGAAGGCAATAAATCGTTATGGTGAAGTCGTCAGAGTGCTCAATTTTTGCGATTAGTATTTATTTCAATACAGTTAAGACGATTAGTAATAAATGCGATCCGATCTCTTTCATAACCGATCATTTTCAACTACCCATTGCAAAATCATGCCATTATCTGGATGCACGTTAAAAGTTCTTTTAATCCACGTTCCATTTTGAAGTATCTTAAATTTTTAATGGATTTGAAGTTGTTCGGTCAACTTGAAGGATTTCAAGTCATTCATAATTTAAGTAGGTACAAAAGAAAAACAATGCTTTGTGAAAAGAATGTCAACAAATCGCTTATGTGATGAATTTGGTGTTTCCTAAGGAACATTTTGAATGCATTAATTTTCTTATTTCTCTTGAAAGGCTTTTCTAATAATTCATACTTTATCAGAAATTTCAATGATCCTCCTTCTGTTATGTAAAATCAATGACATGTCTATACGTTACGAAAGAAAAATATTAATCACTTCAACAAGGTCTCTTTTTATGATTGAATGATTGCTCTTTCCAGTATGTCTCCAGTCTATAAATAACTTAGAAGGTTTATTGTGCTAAAGTTTCATTCTTTATATTGAGAAGTCCCAGGTTTGAATACAGACACTATTAAGAAATAGGAAATGGATGTTACCCTTATGCTTTCAACGTGTATCATTTTCAGGATTCAAGGCTTCCTTCCTGGACACGCCGTATTATCGAGGTTGTATTCAGGTATCTTCAATGATATTTTTAGCGGATGAGGAGCAATCATTGGATTTTGGGATGCCATGATAGGTCACCCAATAAGTTTAAATACGAACTAGTCTTTTGATCACACTTTTCGAAGTGAAAAGACTCCATACATTTGTCCAATTATTATGGAGAAAACCAGGAAGACTTCGGATCTTTAACTAATGGCTAAAGATACGAAGTCTTCTGGGGGGGGGGTTTCTCCATTAAAAATTGCAAATCTCCATGAAAGTAAGCAAATCTCCAGAAAACTGCCTACTGCTTATAATAATCTCAGAAGTTGTTAATATGCTGTGACTTTTAAACTACGCCAGAACAGATTTAGCTGTTTAAAAACCCAGATGAACACCAAATGTAATTAATGCAATAAAATTTTACAAAATTATTTAGAGACCATGATAAAATTCAAAATTATTTTCATTCGCAGAAAAAATTATGACGATGATTTCATCTGAAGCACTCAACGTTGAAATGAAAGAAAACAAATGAATTCTGGAGAAAGGAATTGCTTCTGCTTTCCCCCAAATCCATTAGGTTGTTTTTGAGTTGCGAACCGAAAAACATCCTAATCCGCGTGAATCACCTGAAGTAGTTTTTTTCTGCGTTAGGTTAGTTTTGGAACTAAACATCAAATTTCTAAGAAGCAAAAACATGTAAAAATATTTTAGATTGAAATTTTCCATCTCTCTGCATTTTAAAGTAATCTGCTTTTAGAGCTGTTGAACATTCATTTTATTCCATTATCTAACGCAATCTTAGTGATAAAATATTTTCAGACTTATAAAGTTATTATATGAGTGTTTATTCAAATAAACTCCCTCCTTGACAAGAACTTAAATACTGCTTCGAGTCCACGTCTCTTGTCTTCCGAGAACTCTTCCTCACATTGGAACGATGCCTTCAGTAACGAAATGGTTTTCTGGAAACTTGCTTAACGCGCGCCTGCAGAAGAAAATGATTCTCATTTTAAGGGGTGGGCAGGCATCCCCCTTTCCCCTCCGAGCCACTGCTTTTTCGAGTTTTAATGATTCTTTCAACTTACGAACAAAGCACATCCGGAAGGAATCTGCCTCTAGTAACTCTAGTAATAACTTAAATGAACTTGTAATAATTTTCAACTCAAGAGTTTATGAAATAATACTGTCGACTTATTTTCGGAGGAAAAGGGTTTTCAATTTCCATGCGAATTGCTTCCAATCTTGGAAAAGAATTTTCAAGCTTTGTATCGGAAATGCACAATTTAAAAAATATATCGACGTTCATTTTTTTGTTCTACAATATATATACTATACAACATAACAAGAACGTTCATTTCAATACACATAAAGCAATTGTAGATAGCAATTTAATTTAGAATATGAACCTTTTCTTATAATTCGTGGGCCTGTCACTCAATGCATCTCTGTAGACCCGAAATCTGGTCTTTCAATTTAAAAGTAGGCACCAAGTAAAAAATCCACACCTCTATTCCCACTTTACTTGGAGGACGTGGACATAATATTTAGAAAAAGGAACATAAAATGAGAAGTGTTTCATTTCTATCACTTTTGTTTTTGCGTATTCATTTCATCCTGAACTTCTAATAGACCTCTGGACAACTAGAGGCCATTTCAAAACTTTCACGGAGTTTACCAAACTAAATCTAAGTAATATTAAGTTAGTTTTTCTAATCAATTGGCTTGTTTTTTCAGATGATTTCTGCCGGAATATAAACTTCGACCAGCATAAATTTGTCAATTCAAATGTGTTATTATAATATTCAAGTGGTAACTGATCAAAAGAGATTATTTGGCATAGGGGGGGGGGCGGTTTCTTACGCGGTCGGCGAGACCTTCTTACCCCGATCCTTATTAAGTTAGTGGTCTTGTAGTATGCGATTTGTTCTTTCTCGCAATACGTGAGAAACATTTCTTTGCAAACAGGAAAGAGTGAATTTCACAATCACATTATTGTAGAGCTAGTGCACATTATTGTTGCGAGCAATGCTTCAATGTGGTTGCGGGGAACTTGACAACTGAAGAATACATTATTTTATACATTGTAAGTTTACTATTATTTATGAAATATTTTGATAACACATAATGGATAGTGTTGTTGCAACAGCATACTTCCCCATACTTAGCACTGAATTGGACTCTAACTGTTAGATTGAAGCAGTCGGATAGAATCTTCGTGATTTTAAAGCTGGCATCACGGAGAAGTCCCCCAATGATTTACCTGCAACCTTCAGGGGTATCATTTCACTTGGAGGATACTGCAACCTCACCTAGTTTTAAAGTGTCTCAACTGCCTTCAGAGCACATGACGGGTCTTTGCTTAAGTAGTGATTCAAGCTCAAGTACCTTACAATAATGAGAACGATGCCCTCACCAACCAGGCCACCACAGACTTTTAGTGGATAGTGTATGGCTTAAATCTGCTGCAAGGCATTTCAACATTCACGTGAAATTTGTCTTTCTTGAAGACTAAGAGAGATAAGGTAATGTTCCCGTGTTGCATGGCTCAAACGTTTGGAAACTTTCTAGCACCTACCCAACAAATATGCACGTGGGAAGCGAAAGAGTAACTCCATCATCTGTCATTTAAAAATTGCATGGGATAAAGTATATCTTCTATAAGCAATTCTTTGTTGGATGTTTTTAACCAAACTATATTTCGCTTAGGCATCCCAATCGTTTCTATTATAGCCGTGTGTCTCTTTTTATATAACACTACACACTATCTTTGCAAGGAAATAAATTTAAATAAATCATTACAATAAAAAAAATATATCGATCAGAATTTTGTGAATGGAGCAATTGAAAAATCGATAGGGGGGGGGGAATTCAGTAATGAATGATGTCCGCTACTGAAATCGATGGAAGCTTCTTCGATCGATATTATCTCTATGATTGAATATTTCTCCTTCTCGGTATAAATACTTCATTTTCTAAAAACTATAATTTTTTTTTTATTTTAAATATTTAGAAATTATTTGCTTTTTGAGTTATTGTAATTTTTATGTAAGAAATTCCGTGACATTTGTATACATGGATAATCAATTTTAACACTGCTGTTCTTTCGCCGATGCAACACTCAGTTGCACAACTAAAAGTTAAAAATAATTTATGAATTCCTAAATAATTTGAGAACAAACATGCGAAGAAATCTGTCAAACTGATCGCCTTACGTTGAAGCTATATCCTTATGCTATTTGCTTGTTTCTCTCTAATAAAGTATATTGAGCAGGAGCTACAATTGAAAATGGATTTTGAATCACTTCTATCTCACACCGAAACAATACGGGGGTATTGGAACCCATGAACTTTTGAACTGAAGATTACAGACTAAATCCTTCCGGTATCATTATATACCAATGCTGAAGATAACGTTGAAGTTACATCCTTATGCTGAAGAAAATGTTAAAGTTACATCCCTATGCTGAAGAAAATGTTGAAATTATATCCTTATGCTGAAGAAAATGTTAAAATTACATCCTTATGCTGAAGAAAATGTTGAAGTTACATCCTTATGCTGAAGAAAATGTTAAAATTACATCCTTATGCTGAAGAAATTGTTAAAGTTATATTCTTATGCTGAAGAAAATGTTGAAATTACATCCTTATGCTGAAGAAAATGTTGAAATTACATCCTTATGCTGAAGAAAATGTTAAAGTTACATCCTTATGCTGAAGAAAATGTTAAAGTTACATCCTTATGCTGAAGAAAATGTTGAAGTTACATCCTTATGCTGAAGAAAATGTTGAAATTACATCCTTATGCTGAAGAAAATGTTGAAGTTACATCCTTATGCTGAAGAAAATGTTGAAATTACATCCTTATGCTGAAGAAAATGTTGAAGTTACATCCTTATGCTGAAGAAAATGTTAAAATTACATCCTTATGCTGAAGAAAATGTTAAAATTACATCCTTATGCTGAAGAAAATGTTGAAATTACATCCTTATGCTGAAGAAAATGTTAAAGTTACATCCTTATGCTGAAGAAAATGTTGAAATTACATCCTTATGCTGAAGAAAATGTTAAAGTTACATCCTTATGCTGAAGAAAATGTTAAAGTTACATCCTTATGCTGAAGAAAATGTTAAAATTACATCCTTATGCTGAAGAAAATGTTGAAATTACATCCTTATGCTGAAGAAAATGTTAAAGTTACATTCTTATGCTGAAGAAAATGTTAAAGTTACATCCTTATGCTGAAGATACAAGCGATATAATATTAATGACAAGATTATTTGAAATATGGGTTCTACCACGAATCATGAAAACTTTAATAAGGCAGAAGGGATGCATTCATTCGCCTTTTCATTCTGTTTTTATTACTAAATATAAAATGCTTTTCTGTTATGATAAATATGTTTAAGTTACACTTGACTTACGTGAGGTAGAGACACACCACTTGAGGTAAAGTGTGATTTATTTTTCAAAATGCCACTTGAAGCTAAATTCATTTGAGGGTGCTGCCAGGAAGCTTACGACGGGATCATCTGAACTGCCACAGCGTGACTCACTCCTCTTCAACCGCTCGAAAAGGTGTAATAACGGTAATACAATCACCAGTGATTCTCAATAACTTGCTTTCCAATTAATCCAATTTCTGCCGTGGAATTCCACTCCACATCATTTTATGGTGGGATGCATTTTTCAGAAGTATCTTCATTTGTTACAGCAGGCAGCTATCGATGCCGTGAAAATAAAGATTTTAAACAATCTTCACAATCCCTTATTAAGAGTATTCATCATAAGTGAGCTTAAAATGGCTTACTATGCTACTAGTTCTTCAAAGAACGAGAGTTTAAATCAGAATGTGTCGTTAAAAACTAATCAAAACTACTTCCCAACTTATATATATATATATTAAAAGCACAAACACTCAATCATGAATAACATATGACATAAATGATTCATTCTTCATTAAAAGTACATTTTCAAAAGTATTCCGCGTACACCATTGAAGATATGTGTGAAATGAACTACAATTTCGTGCATGTTTCCCTCGCGGCAGAGCGAATCCATTGTCTTTCATATCGGGGGATTTTTGCAGCCTAGAAAACGCTTGCTTTTCGCCTGTTATAGCCGTGAAACGCGTCTGCAGAAGACAGCAAGGGAGAGAGCCATATTAAACATTTTCTGGTGGAATCTGAAATTCAAAGACACCAGTTGCTTGCCAGACGGATGAACAAGTACGGTTATCATCTGGACGCGTATCACGTCACGAAACTAGCCGGTCCCCCACCTGGCATACCTGGGGCCAAAGGCAAACATTTCTATAGGGGTCCTCACAGATTACCAACAACAATTGGATTGAAAACATAAAATAAATCCTTTATTTGATTTGCGTACAATCTGATTGGAGACCTGGGTGAGCTTCATCCTACGCTTCTGCTTTGGTCAGGCTCAGGAAACAAAACATTTAACTATTTGTAGAGAGTGCATATATCTGTGTGAGTTCGTGGTTCTTTTTATACATATTTTGTATATATGTATAATATTCCTGAAGATATAGCCGTTTCAATATATGTATATATATATATATATATATATATATATATATATATATATATGTATATATATATATATATATATAAAGAGAAAATTTTTTCTTTATACATAGATTGTATTTCATGATCTTGATCTTTAAAATGTTTTAAATATAGCGAATTCTAGTTAATTCTCTGAAAACATCATTGAGAATTCTGAAAGGGATTAAAATTCGAAAGTGTTATATACTGACGAGTAATTTTATCGTTGATGTCATTTAGATATGCATTTGGTTCAACATAAATGAATTGAGTTTCTGAATTATTTCATCTGTCTTAATTAAATTAAGTTCTTTACTGTGAAAATAGTTTTAGAGATTTTTCAACATTTTGAAAGTTAAAAAAAAATTATGAATGCTTCTGCGTGATGCAGATTTTATAGAATATAAAATATAATGCAGAATGTTTATTTCTGCATGGTCAGAATACCATCCTTACGATGGTGAAATAAATCAGAAAATATTATTTACTTAAAAATAAAATTTTATCATTAAAAATAAAGCATTTAAAATGCATAAATGTGTTATAATATTCTTTATAAAGTTCTAAATCAATAATAGGTATATATAATAATTATAAAAGTAATCACACAAAATATCAAATAATTTATTTAAATATATGTATGAAATATATCTGAAATTATTGGAAGAAATATTATCAATTCAGATTAAAGAAAGTTAAAATTCATGGTAGGCTTATTATAACTCATAATATCTCTTTCCAAGAGCTGTAATGTTTAAGAGCATTGGCGAGAATAATGCTCATATATCTAAATGTTGAAAAATATATAGCCTGACTCCTTTACTTATAAATTACTATTGGGTTCGGAAAGTAATTTCGTTTTTTGCCGAAAGAGGATTTAATTGTCCTTTTTTTTTGCACCCAACTTCACATTTAAGCCGTACAATTATTATATGCTTTGAGAACTCATATATCAAAGCTTGTGTGTGAAAAATTCTAATTAATTCTACGCAGTAGTTTTTGGTTGGTGCCCTTTTAAATATGGAGAGCGATAAGCAGCATTTTCGATATATCTTACTGTTTTACTACAGAAAGGATAAAAAGGCTGTTCAAGTCAGAAAGAAAGTGACCAATGTGTATGGAGAAAGTGTGTTGGCGTACTGCCAGTGCCAGAACCAGTTCGCTAAATTTCGATCCGACAATTTTGATGACGAAGATGCACCACGTTCGGGAAGGCCGGTTGAAGCTGATAAAGAAGCGATAAAGACATTAGTTGATGCGAACCGGCGCATGACAACATATTTATGACCACTTGAAAGGCCTGGGATTATCCTCAAAGCTCAATGTATGGGTTCCTCATGTTCTCACAGAGAAAAATCTGTGTCGTTGCATTGACACCTGCGATTCGCTTCTCAAACGTCACGAAAATCATCCGTTTTTGAAGCGCACCATCACTGGGGACGAAAAATGGGTTGTATACAACAACGTCAAACGCAAGAGATCAGGGAGCAAAAAAAAGAAAAAGAACGGGCTGAAACCATTTCCAGAGCCAATATTCACCAAAAAAGGTGATGCTGACTGTTTGGTGGGACTTAAAGGTAATCGTTTCTTTTCTTCTTCTTTTTCTTTTCTTTCTTTCTTTCTTTTTCTTTCTTTTTTTATTTTTTAGCTTTTACCGGATAACACAACGATTAGTTCGGAAGTCTACTGTCATCAGCTGGACAAACTGAATGATACACTTCAACAGAAAGGCCAGAACTAATCAACAGGAAAGTTGTAATGTTTCACCAAGACAACGCGAGACCTCAAACAAGTTTGGTCACTTGCCAAAAGCTTTTACAGCTTGAATTGGATACAATGTCACACCCACCATATTCTCCAGACCTGGCACCGTTGGAATTATTTGTTTCGGTCACACCAAATTGTTTTGGACGGTAAAACCTTCACCTCAAATGAGGAGATAAAAAACCACCTCAATCAGTTTTTTGCAGGAAAGACCAAAAATTTTATTAGCGTGGAATTATGCTAATACCAGAAAGATGGCAAAAGGTGTTGGACCAGAACGGCCAATATATAATTTAGTAAAGTATTTGTTTATTATACGAAAACTGTTTTTCATTTCGACAAAAAAAAAAAAAAAAATCGAAATTACTGTCTGAACAACCCAATATATAAAGAAATAAAACGAAAATTAATAAATTCTGTAAGATGTATGGTTTCAAAGTGACTTATACTTTAATTTTTTAAAAAATGTTTATAAGTTTTCGTGAAAATTTTGATAAAAAATATCAAAAAATTGACTAAATTTAAAATTTAACACATGAATATATCTTAAAGGATCTTTGTACAAAAAAATGAATCACTGATAAAAACTTTTTAATTGGAGATGATTAAGAAATTTTAAGTTACTTAACATAATCGGTAACATTTCTGATCATGTTAAATATATATTACCAGATATCATATTAAAATATTTTAAGGATAATGTATTATATAAATAAGTATAAAAAATTAATAAATAAACCTTAATTAAAACAATATAAATTCATGATCTCTTAAATTTATGAGGAAGAACAATTTTTATTGAAAAGTGTTCCATTCAAAAAAAAAAAAATAGTAGAAACAAATTTTGAATATAAAATTATTAAAAACACAACATTTGAATTTCAAGGAATTAATAAAATGAAGAAACATTAATTTTATAATTTAAGAATATGTATTAAATATCTACATATTCCCATTTTAGCCTTTTCTTGTCTAGTCTAATTGTTCTGTCTCGCAGATTCAGTCTTGTGAACAACTGTAATTTTTAAAATTTGATTCTCAGGAAAAATTAATTTCTCCTCTTGAATTTGCACTGATACATTCAATTTGTCCTGATCTCTCTCTCTCTACTTATTTTCCTGGATCAACTGAAGAAAAATTTCTAATTATTTATTCAGAAAATAGAATTCCTCATTCCTTCATTTGTCCATGTGCGAATTTTATCATTCATTAAAAGTAGATGATTAAGAGAAAAAATAATTGTGAATCTACTCAAAAATATAGAAAAAACCTTCGATAAACTAAAAATAAGAATATATATATATTTCAATGGCAGATTGTAGAAAATTACAACTGCAACAGAGTCTATTAATCTATTGTTCCTTGATACCAAGGAACCGGCCAGACACAGTGATCTCATAGCCGCCAAGGCGTTGCCACACACCGTCGAATGCACCACAGTGGGTGGTCCACCATCGCACCCTCACACATGCCATAGAGACCCGTTTATAGGGTAGGCATTATTCATACTTCATTCACACACACAAGGAAAGGACAAAGACAGGATACAGAGAGAGAGAGATCCATGCCTGAACCGGGATTCAAACCCAGAACCTCCCTATCCGTTGTCAGGCACGCTGCACACTAGACAAGTTAACCGGACATATATGTATATATATATATATATATATATATATATATATATATATGTATATATATATATATATATATATATATATATATATATATATAGTGTGTGTGTGCTTATGAACTGTTACTATGTGAAGAAGAGCAACGTGTGTCCAAAGGGTTCAATACTTTGCTCTTTTGAAGACCTTTGTGTTGAAAGGGTCTATGTGTGCTAAAAGTTATGGCTCGATATGGTTGCGGTGATGGTTTGAAGCATACAGAAAAGGTTTTTAACCAAGATGGTTGCTGTTGTTAAGAAATAGAGGATAGACGCTTAAAATATATTACAAAAAATTATAATCTGATTATATAATATAAAAATGTATTATTATAAAATTAGCAACCAAACAATTTTCTTGGTGATAAATTCAAATAAACGGGTAAACGATTAGGTGCGATATGAAATCTATGCAGCAAGCCTACGCACTAAAGAGTCGCTATTTCCTATTGGTTGTTAATTTTATTTACCAATTGTGGAAAGCTCGCGGTGTTCCGGCATTTTTCTCGTTAAGGAAGATATAAAGTCCCTCTTTGTTGCGAGAAAATGAATTCAATAATTAGTTTTCGCGGGAACAAATTCGCACTCTTAGAAATTCCACTAGTCGAGGGAAGAAAATGTGAGGTGAAATTACTGACGCCTTCCTCGATTTGTTTCGGTTGAAAAAAATTTACTGTTTAAAAATAACGAGTGGAGATCGTTACGGTTAAGGTTTGTTATAAATTTGTTATCAATTAATAATTAACATTTGCAGCTTTTATTTTTATTAAAATGCATGATATGTTAAACGTTTCCTTATTCTATAAAACCAAATGAAATGTCTTATAAAAATAAAATTTTGCAATTAGTTAATTAAAATTAAAAAGTAAATTAAGTAAAGTTTTAGAAAAAATGTAGTGATTTCAATTAGATTAGGTTAATTTTAGAAATTGTAAAAGTTTATCTCAGGTAATAGGTTTGATCCTCAGTCTAGACAAGGTCTTTCCTTTAATGAGTCTATATAACTGAGTACCTTTGAAGTGAAGTGTGAGGGTTAGGCGGACCACCTGACTGGTACATATGTTTCGCACCACCGGACACTCGGTCAAGAAAGCAGATATGGGCACTGTAAACCTTGGCGCCGAGATCAACTGTCATGAAACTGAAAGAGAGAGAAGAGAAAAAATTTGAGAGAAACTGGGCTTTCTGCCACTCGAGGCCAGTAAGCACCGCAACGCATCTTCGAAACAAGGCCTTTTAAACCGATGAGCTCTCTCTCTCTGCACAATTCCCAAGGCAGTGTCAACGTAATGGGCTTTCGCTGCTTTTAATATCGAACCCTCACCAGAAAAACGATCCCTTTCATCCCCAGGTTACTTCTGCTTCACACTTTAATGTTCGATAACTCACAAAGTAAAAGAGTTCATATTTTTTGCGTGTAGAGAAGTTGAATGTATTTAATACAACTGGAAAGCTTTTATAGTAATTTTTTTAATCATGTGAATAAAATTTTCTTTAGTAAACAACCTTGCTCCATCCATTATAGACAATTTTCTTTTCTACTTTAACTAACTTTTTTTTGGTAGAATATACTGACTGTTTCATGTAGAGGAGTCTCATTTCCTGAAATTCCCAGATCACCTGATAGGATGCGGCAGAACTGCTTCCAATGCAGATTTGCAAAGTAAATCTTAAAATAAATGTTTTTAAACTCTAATCCTTTCTTTAAGAATAAAAACATATTTTAAGCTTGAGAAGAAACGATTTTAATATTTTTTAAAAATTTGCTTACAGAAAGAAAATACTGAGCATCAGTAAAAACCAAGATCTGAAAACAGCAATACATGACCAATTTCCCTGTGCTGGATATAAATTTGACGACAGTCTTATTCTCTTGTTAAGAATGGTTCACACGTGGAAATCCAATAATAAGAGTTATATAACTTGTTGAAATTGTATAATTATAAATGTTATTCATTTTTTAATTTTATAAAATATGGAACACCAAAATATGTCCGACTTTTTGTAGATGGCCTATATGTTTAAATTTTTGGTATTTAAAATTTGCGAACTCTTAACTTGTATTCATTGCAAAAACAAAATAATGCACAGAAAGAAAAAAATCAAATTGATCTTCATATTTTAATCTCTTGGCTAAGATGAATCACAAATCTACATTTTATTTCCAGTTTACAAAACTGTTTGAAACAATTCGTCAGTTAACTAGAAGCTTTATTTCTTATAAGGTGGGATGTAATAAGTGAAAGGAGTCATAGTTGACGTTAGAAGCCAATCCATAACAACATTATAACCGAGCAAATGGAATGCGAAACTGAACATTTCTTCATTCTCCACAAAAAGAGATTGCTTATAAAAAAGAAAGTTTCATTCCTTTATATTTTATTTTGAATTGTCGGATAAAAAATATTGCATTTTTTACCTATATTTTTTAAGCAGAATATTTTAAATCAATTGAGATTTTTCCATTGTTCACGTTAATATAACAGAAAATGTCCATTTTATTTAATAATTTAAATTGAACTACTATAGATAATTATGTTAATAAATGAAAATAAAACAAAAAGAAAAACACCGATGTGTCAAATTGTATAAATCACTCAATTTAATCTGCTAGAAATTATTTTTTTTATGAAAAATCTAATCTAAAATTAAATTTTTGTAAAGCTATAGACGTCAAAACTAAACTAAATAATCAAAAATATAAAACAAAATTAGCAATATACAGAGTGTGGCGTGGATAAAACAGCCCATAAAATCAACGCATAGCATAAAACACAATCCATTTAAATAGGATGACTGTGGGTGCTAAGAGTGTCATCCTCCCCCCTATCCACCACACGTGCGGAAGTACACTGGAGGACGTATGTCAGTCCTTGCGTTTCGATGGCATCCTAGATCCTCATCTTGAGTTCTTCACCTGTGTGTGTATATTCTTTACTTCAACATTAAGCAAAAGAAACAACTGGACATGTCAAGAGATTGGGGAGACCACAAGCCTTTACTGATCGCCTTCTTAGGTATAAAAGAATTAGGAAACAATTCCTGCTGAAAGCAACATAGCTGAAGCTTCTCTTCTGGAAAGCTTTGAATAAAACTCCTCTAAGAAACACAAATCGAATTCACTGTCTTCTCTAAGAATATGGATTCCACACACAGCAAGGAATTTGTTGCCTAAAACGTACTGTATGAATATTATCAAATTGTAACTGTAGAAAAGGCAATGCTTTGGTATTTGTAAATTTGCTTCCTATATTTTACTAATTATTTTATTGAATCCCCATTCTTGGCCTGCTTGTTTTCCTCACTATGTGTTCCAAAAATGCACATATAATGAGGAAAACAAACAAGTACTCTAATCATATGGTCCTCATATGATTAGATCCTGGATCATCTCTCGCTGATCCAGAAGTTTAATTTTGATGGTGTCTGGAATCCGCATTCACTGCTATACATCCCAAACTTCTTTGGTTCTGTGCCACGGTGAGTGACAAGAATGGCAGCTGTACTCATTTCTGATTTTGAGTGGCCTCTGTGGCCTGTTTGAGGAGGGCATCGTTCTCACTATCGGAAGGTAATTAATTCAAATCCCAGCTTAACTGAAAACCTGACATGCTCACTAAAGGCAGCTAAGGCACGTTAAAACTGGGTTTGATCACAATGTCCTCCAAGTGAAATGATATCTGTATGGGTGACCGGCCAAGTGTCGGGCGTCTTCTGCTTAATCCCTGCTTCGAAATCACGAACACTCCCCCCAGTTGCTTCTATTTAATTGGTAGAGTGAAATTGAGTGCTACGTACAGGAATTCTGATGCAAAAAAAAAAAAAAAAAATTCAGATTTTATAATTTTTTATAGTTTAAAAAAACTTTTTATGTAACGTGATATTTGCCAAACAGGTTTTGCTGTGATATATTTGATTTTTTTTTGTGTTCACTTTGGGTGGCGCAGTGAATACAGCTTGCATATTCCATCGATTGCAAGAGATGAAGGAATAGAACAATCAGCTTAGATTAAGAATATTTTTATCTAATCAGAATAAAAACTATCCAGATTGTCCATCCACACGTTCTTATGCAGAATATTTAGATGAGCTGATACCACCCGTGCATTTGGAAACAAGAAAAGAGTGACAATAAAATCATTATTCTATTTGTCTGCTGAATGTTTATCCCGGGTTGAATTGAGAAAGGCTGAAATCTTACTCTTTGGCTGCCTTTTTTTCTTTGAAGTTTTGATTTTACCATACATAATTAATTTAAACCGTAATAAACGGTTCTTAGAACTTACAGTAAATGTCATTATGTTGCAATGTACAGAGTGACCGAGCTTTGAACGTTTCCTGAGCTGAGGTTTATTACTTTTCTCAACTTTATAAATCGAATCAACGTTGAGGGCAGAAAGAAATACGAATAAAATTTTCTCTTTTTCTACATTCCTTTAGTGAGTAATTTTTTTCAAATTATAATGACATTTACAGCTCTGTTTTTGATTTCTGTGTGTGAGAAAGTATTTTTCACTCATTATAACAAACGTGTTTTTGATTTTCCCACTACACTTCTGACTGGAAATGCATTAGAACGCGTATGAAAGCAAACTATCGATTTCACATGAAACAATTTTATAACGAGAAATCATGGTTCACTAATTTGCAACAAAGCAAATAAATATTCCCTTTCGTAATTTTTACACTTTATTCATTTTATTAGATAATTTATATTTAATTTCAAATGAAAAATATTTCTTTCCGACATTGTTAAAACTTCGGGTGAAACAAGGTATTTCTTTTTCTAACTTGTATCATGTAGGACACAGATGCTTATATCTATATTCCATATTTTGCTTTTATCTTCCTTTTAGCTGTTTTCCTACTTGTTTCTTTACTGACTTGCTTGTGCATCTGTTTTTTTTTCACATTCTTTTGTTTTATTCCTTTGTACATAAACACCATACATTAGACAACCTAAAATTATTGCATGACACTTATGTGTGTACTGTGTAAATTGACCACGCCACAAGTGAGAAAGTTTGAAAAACTCCCAAGCACTCACCCAAACAGACATGCAGAAAAAATTTCTTTCTCCCTGTTCAACAATGGCTGGGATAAAACCGCCGATTCTTTTTTTAGAATAAACGCACACATATATATGAAAAAACATATCGTATTTATTTTTTAAATTTTTACATTTTGCTTAAAAATAATTCCAGTAAACTCTAAAATAAACAGTAAATAAATAAAAAAAATATTTCCAGGCTACACTACGCCGTTAAAGAATTAAAAAGACAAAAACATCCCAAAAGCAGTTTTAGTGGCGTCCAAGCAAGTTTGAAAGGCAGCTAAATTATGCGGCTTATCAGAAATTTTGTTTCTCCTCGAAAAAAAAAATCAATCTAAAGTATAAGGGAATTAATTTTTTTGTTTAAAGTTTATTATTTTTCTAATAGTAAAGTATTTTTCTCACATAGTTCCTGATTTTTAGAGTTATTTCATTCAGAGCATTGAAAGTGTTTCTATAATAAAATACAAAGGAGCAGAGAAATGCTAAGTCTTTATGAATTTTAATATTGTGACACTAATAACTAAACAGCGTTGACATATTTTTGAAAATATTTATTTGATTCTTTCTTTTATCAGTTTTTAATCGTAAAAATATAAGAGACCTGTTGCTGATATGTTCTTCATAATTATTGCATAATATGAGAAGTATGCGATTCCAAAACTTTTATTCATCACGCTAAATTATTTTTATGATCACAAGGTACTGGCAAAATAAAAATTGAGCCATCAAGGGCTTCAAATTTTTTTATAAGTTGGAAAATATATGAGAATATTTATTTAATCTATTTTAGATCATTATAAAAATAGATTACCTTTGCTCTTTTTTAGTAATTTTGATTGGTTGTGAATGGGAGGATGGAGCAAATATAAAAAACTAATGATTTACAGACACCAAAATGTTTTAAAAGGAATTTACGAAGCCCATCAACCATTTATCCCCGAAGTAGGAATCCAACACATGAATTGCTGAACTGATGGTCTCAGGTCATCGACCAACTAGTCTGATGTGATTCGGAGAATTATTAATATTTGTAGGACAAACAATACTAGTGGTATAATTACACACAATAGTTTATTTTAATGTAATTTTTAATATCTTCTTAACGGAGATTATTTTAAACGTTTTCCACCTCAAAAATGTAGTCAATAGTTTAAATAAAAAGTTATTTTTAAATAAATAACTGCATTTACTTTTTATTCAGTTGTCAAGTTAGTTTTTGTCCTCATCCTCAGTTGTACATTCGATGCAGTTGCATTCATTATTGTGATTGAACGTAAAATGATGAGGTCTGCTACTTCACGTCGCAGCAATTTAATAACACTGGAAACACTTTACACAACATCCTTAACTTGCATCAGTTTTTAACTGGGTCAGTTATAAGACTTCCAATCACAAGAATGTCGATCACTCCCAAAAAAGCTACTTCACCACATATTTCATCTGTGATGTATGAAATTGGCATTCTTTTCCAAGATGGTCCATGAAACTGAATCCATCGTGGGAAAGCATCGGTCTATTCAAGTAATTAGGTGCTTCCGTCTAGTCAAATTTTCAATCATAGTTCTGAACCAATTTTTTTGCAATAAAAATAGAAACATTCTCAACTTTTGTAAAATTTTCAAACTATTTTAATACTTTGAGATGACTCAGAACAACGTATGAATAACTGTAACCTCATTTAGATGGCAAAATGATTTCAAAAACCAATTTGTGGAATATAGTATATTTATTATATTCTATAAAATTGAAAATGTGAGGGTGTTTATTTGCTTCAGAGGCTGTTGGATCTAATTTCCCACTTGAGAATTCCTTAGATCGGCGCTTATAGCTTAAAACTATTTCCCCACCACTTCAGAAGTGTCAGCAAGGGAATCGAACCCAAGTATGTGCATAAACATAGATGTGTTCAAGGTATATATGTTCTACTTTGAACTAAAATTGTACTGGTAAGTTAAGCACAAAAAAATTATTTTACAGTTATTGCGTAAAATATAAATTTTTTTCATTCTTCTTCATTAAGTTAATATTATCAGCTGAAATTCTCTTATAATTATTGGGTTTAATCTAGAAAATAGTTCAATAATTTTGAGGAATAAAATGAAAAGAAATTCCACTCTTAATTTATATTGGGAGAGAGCCTGCTGTGAAAAAAGATTTGACAAATTCGTTACAATGATAAACTGGGCTAGCAACTTCTGCGCCAATCAAAATCAATGAAATTGTCCATCATTTTACAGCACTAACAAATGACTAAGGCATCACCTGAGACGTCACTTATTTGTAGACATTGCGCAACACAAGTGAAGGCAACACAGATCCTACAGACCTCTTTCTTCGTGCAACATTCAATCAAGTATCAAATCCATTACTTCCCACTTAAAAAAAAAAAAAAAAAAAAAAAAAAAAAAAAAAAAATGTGCAACCGCGTTACCATGATTCCAAGATTTGGAAATTGACGAGTTGGCAGCTGAATGGTCACCTGTCTTGCCTTTGATTCAACTATTCGTGGGCTCAAATCCCAGTTTGTGTTTGCAATGGTTCGGAATCCACTTTAAACCGTGTGTTCTGGTCTATTTTGCCATCGTGTACAAAAAATTACTATTAAACCAAGATTTGAGAAAATTTTTAAGTTATTTAAATGACTATCAAATATAAAATGACTATTACTGTCATCAAAATAAAGTTACTTACTCTTTATATAATATCTTAAACTACAAATCGATTGTATTATGAATTTATTTCTGTAAAAAGAACCTCAAATTAGGACATCAAATGACTTCAATGACAGCGAAAACATTCCAATAACACTCTGGGAATTACTACGACAAAGAAGGATTGCTTTCAAGGCGTGGTAATGATGGAACTCTTGTCTACAAAGTTCTTGGGGAAAGCAATTCGAAAAATATTACTGAAAAGTTCGCTATCATTTCCAATGCTCCCAAGACCGCTTTTTTTTTTAACATTGTTACACTGCACACACACTGAAACCAATGGATCAGCCTTTCTATTACAAGCTGATTCTGTTATTGAGCAAAATTGAAAAGTGGACCATAGCAAAGGGAATCTTACATTTCACCTTTGAAAATAACATTCGGAACGAAAATAATTTCCTATTTGTTTCCATCAATGGTCGTTTATTTTACTGTTAGATTTTTTTAACACACACATAGATGGCTACACATAGACGGTTTAATAAGTTTTGCTACCTATGCATCCATTGTAAAATTACTGAGCTCAGTTCGAGGGGGATGACCAGCTGCATGGGCCGGAGATGGTCTGTCCGTTGGTTCACAGTTTGCACGTACGGACCTTGTTGTCGCGGCTAAGGATAACTGCCTCGACACGTGCTTTCTTCCAGGTATGTCGAAGTCTGATGTCCTCCTGTAGTAGTGCTATGTCTCCAACACGGATTTCGGGTCGTTTCGGTGGGTTTCTCACGTGATGGACGTGATCTCACGTGACAATCTTTCTCACGTGATCTCACGTGACAATCTTAGGTCCATCAAATATTCCCTCTGCCATCGTCTCAAGAAAGAGTCCATAAGTTGTTGACGACTCCTCAAAATTGGTTAAGGTCAGAGTGGGAATTTGGTGGTCCAGTCGGGATCATTGTGAGTCGTTTTCCTATTAGGAAATGTGCTGGGGTAAGAGCTTCCTCAAGATCATCCGTCAAGCCATATTCGTGGACAATCGGTCTGCTGTTTACGGCGGCTTCTATATCGCACAGTATGGTCGTTAGTCCAGTGATGTAAAGACAAGCTTTGCCGAGGGTCTTTCTCAGACACTGTTTGATAGTCCCAATCATTCTCTCCCACCCTCCTCCCCACCAAGCCGCTCGAGGGGCAATGAATTTCTAGATTACGTTGTGATGAGCATAAAACTGGTGTACTTTGGAAAAAGAAATGATGTTCCACAAGGACTTCAAATATCTGTCAGCGGAACAGAAGGTTGTTGCATTGTCTGTGTAAACTGTGTGAGGAAGCGAGCATCGAGACACAAATCGCTGAAGTACAAGTAAGAAATCATCAGTGTTTAAGTTACAAACAACTTCTAAATGTATGGCTCGGGTGGTAGCACAAGTAAATATGACGATGTAAGCCTTTGTATCCAATTTGGTGTTTGTCACGTGCAGGCGTCCTGCAAGGTCAATTCCTGCGATTTCGAATGGGGTCGACTTCTGAATTCTCTCAGCGGATAATGGAGCTTCTATCTGCTCACCACACTTTTACTTCAGTATTTTGCAAGGAAGACAAGAGTGTATGACCTTTTTAATGGCCTGTCTTGCTCTCAATATCCAAAATTCAGAACGAAGCTGAGAAAGTACAATCTGGACCCCAAGGTGATGCAATTGTAAGTATGTTTGGGGTATAAGTAAACTCGTGAAAGGATGAGATCCTTCTAGTAAGATCGGGTGTTTTTCAGATTCAGATAAATCAGAAAATTGTAGTCGGCCACCAAGACGTATCCACTTGTCAAAAATTGGTTGAATTTTTCCAATTTCGAGTTGTTGGGAAGAGACTTTGAATTCGACAAGGCTTCATATTCCAAAGGAAATTACTCTTTCTGAACGGTTTCTATTCAATAGTTGCGAGCTTGATTGAGTTCTGTGGCATTCAACTCACTAACTATTTTGTCTTGTGTTTTGCAGTTATGACTGAAGCGAAAAATCCAAGATGTCACACATAATAGTTTAAAGTATGAACTGTAGTTTTCAGCATTGATAATTGGCTGAGTTAAGGCAATGTGAAGAGTCTGAACTTCCTTCTTCTTTGATTCTAAATTGTGAGTGCAATCTTCATAAGTGCTATTAGAATCAGTCCAGTTTTCTTCAGGTGTAGTTAACCACTTAGGGCCATGCCACCAGATGTCTAGATCTTTCAGTGTTGATGATGAGGCACCTCTAGATAGTATATCAGCAGGATTGTCTTTACCGGGACAATGTCTGCATTGGGAAGGATTAGTATGAAAAACAATTTTTGTTACTCTATTGCAAACAAAGGTTTTCCATTTGTTAGGATCACTGCGTATCCAACCCAAGGCAACTCGAGAATTACTCCATAACGTTGCATTTGTCGTAGGAATATTAGTCTCCCTACAGAAGTTTAGCAGAAGTCGAGATCCGATCAGAGCTGCTAGGAGTTCCAAACGTGGCTGGGTGACTTTCTTGATGGGTGCAAGTCTGTTGCGGCTACACACTAGCTGCACATCTACTTGATCCTCATGAAAACTAACAATGTATAATACTGCTCCATAGGCTTGTTCTGATGCATCACAAAACACATGAATAGTAAATGTCAAGGAAGAGATACCTATGTGTCGGGGGGGGGATTTTCAGAGAGCAGATATCATCAAGTTCTTTAACAGCTGCGTGCCATGAAGTTGCCAAGCTCGATGGAAGGATTTCGTCCCACTTGATACCAAGAATCCATGTATCTTGGAACAGGATTTTTCCAAGAATTGTAAAAGGGGAAAACAGTCCTAGTGGTTCGTAGAGACTAGCTATACAATGGAGTAACCATCTCTTTGTTAGTGGTTTGTTTTCAACAGCACATAGAGAGGTAGTGAATGTATTTCTGAAAGTGTCAGTTTCTGTGTTCCATTCTATACCCAGTACTTTAACGGTTATCTTGAATCCTTCATCTTGTAGTTGGTTCTGGAGCACTGTGGAGTTAGTAGCCCATTTACCCATTGAAATGTCAATCAATTGCATAATCTCTTTTGCTTCTCTGTGCAGTGTAATAATTTAAGATTCTGTTTTTATAGCCATCTTAGCAACAAAATCGTCCATGTATAGATGTTTGTCAATCATGGGAGCAGCAGATGAAAAATCTTGCATGTGATTATAAGCTAATTCACATACCATCGCACATAACAAGAAGGGACAGCATGCTAAACCAAAGGGTAAACGAGTAGACCTGTATGTAATTATTTCATCTGTGAAAGTAGAATCCTCTGCTAACTTGAAACATAAGAATCTTGTGGAGTCTCTGTCTTTCTTGTTCAAGCTAAGTTGCAGAAATGCTTGTTTTCCGTCACCTATTATAGCAAATTTGTGTAATCTCAGTCGAAGAAGGCATACGACTGTTTCCGGTAACAGGTTAGGGCCAATCTCTAAAGCGTCTTTTAGTCTTTTAGCGATGGGAGTCCTGGCTCATGAGACGAGGCGTCAAATACTATTCTCCATTTGATATCTGTTCGTGTTACATTTTTCACAGCATGATGAGGCAAGTAGAATACGAGGTCCTCACTGGAGGGCTCGCAAATTTCAACTTGTCCCTGTGAAATATAGTCCAGCATATATTTGCTGTATTCTTTCTTCAAAACACTATTAGATGCTAGTTGTTTCTGGAGAGATACCAAGCGTTTTTCTGCAGTAGCCATGTTAGTCGCAAAAGTGATGTTGTAGGCTTTCTCGGCAGAGATACAACTCTACGATTTCCTTCAGTCTCGTATGTCACTTGAAACTCTTGCATAATTTCATTCTCTCGGATAGTCTTATTCCTAAGCTGAGAGTCTTTGATTCCAACGTGGTCCAATTCCCATAAGCAAGGCATTGATCGTCCAAACAATCACCAGGAATCTGCACAGAATCATGATGAACTGATGAAACAGGTGCGATAGTGGAGTGTGTTCTTGACCCATTGAGAATTCAAACAAAGATAGAAGGTACAATAGCAAGAGAATCTGTGATCTTTATTGGAGGTTCGGAAGTGATTACATGCCAGTATAAGTCACCACCAATAAGCAATTCAATAGGTAAATTGTCGTCTCCTGGAGGATCAGCAAGAATCAGCTTTTGACTACGAGAAAAATGAAAGACGTCAACAGGAGCAGCTGGCTGTGTAGCTTATTTGTTTGTACTCTCGAAGGCTGTTATCAAAGCACAGTTTTTATTCCACTTGTAACTGAAATCTGTACATATCTCCTCATGTCTCGTGAAGTAGTAGGAGATTCAAATGCATGAACGTGTAGCTGCTCAGAGCTGACAACCTTGAGTTTCAGTTCATCAATAAGATTTGCATTCACAAAGTTAGTTTGGCTACTAGCGTCTAAGATACATCTAATAAGCTTTGTCAGACTTGTGGGACCAGTAATATAAACCCGTGCAGTTTGTAATTGTTTGATTGTAGTTTTGGATATGTCAATGTGATATACAGCATTGTTTGTGGTCGTATCAGTAGAGGTTGATGGGCAAATAGATATATGGTGTTGTTTTTTGCACTTTATGCAACGAGCTATGTTTTTACGAGGGCAGTTGGACAGTCTGAGTCCTCTATTAGTGTATAAGAAGCAGCGGTTAGTGCTTTTCAGCTTCTGTATGCGAGTATTATAGTCGGTAATTGTGTCACAGTTTTGAGCCCAATGGCCAGAAGTTTCACAGAATGCACAAAAGGCAGAATGAATCTTCTTCTTGGTTGTAGAAGCGAGTTTTGTCTGTACATTGAATGCAGTAGGGGGATGAAAAGGTACAGAAACATCACCTCTGATTTTTGATTTAATCAGTCCACCTTGTACTTCTTGTGATATGAAATTCATAATCTTCGTAATGTCTCCTTCATCTATTTTCTGTCGTTGGGAATGTATGATCCATTGCTTACAAATATCACCAGGAAACGATCGAAGTAGTTTTAGAGCTAGCAAACGGCCAGAAGTGTCGATATTTTCCCCAAGTGTACGTAGTGCTTGAATTCGTCGATTACACTCCATGTAGGTGTCGTTCAAGGTTGTAGATGATGTATCGCTTGTGGGTGATATGTTATCCAAGAAGTCCAGGTGGGCTTGTATTATTCGGTTTTTGTCACCATATTTTTCTGTGAGCAGTTTTTTCGTTGTTTCGTATGTTGCTACTACAATGTTGATACCGTCCACCAATCTCTTGGGTTCACCTTGAAGGTAGCCGCGTAGGAATACGTGTTTGTCAATTTCTGACAGATTGGGATTAGTATCGATCGACATTGAAATTGTTCCCAGAAGTTTTGTCACTGTTCTACGTCACCTGTAAAGGGTTCCAATCGAATCGTGGGTAATTTCACAGTGTAGTTTTGAGTAGGAACGACGTAGGGAACAGCAACAGATTGCGTAAGTGTAGATGTACTAGAACTTTCGTTATTCACATTCACAGAAGTAGTTGACAAGGTTTTGCGTTTAATCATCTTTTTACCTTTAAAAAGGGCTTTCTCTGCAGTATCGGTGTAGGTTTCATATTGTTTTATGTCGTCCTCGTACTCTACATCTTCCAAATAAGAGTGGTATTCATCGTCTAGTAAATGCATGTCCTTCAAAGTGTTTGTTAACCGATAATGTGCGTATTCAAATTCAATCTTCTTCAGACTTTGAAGCGTCCGTAAAATTGTCAATGTCCGTGGAAAAGCGAGTAATATTGCCACGAATATAAATGCGTTTTCTTTTTATATTTGCAGATGCTTTGTCGTCGCCAATTGCTTCGGGTGGCGCCATATTTGTTCACGTAGAAGTTTCGAATTCGCGATTGTTTTAAGTTCCTTAAATTCGATCGTATAAGTCAAACAGTCAGGTTCGTAGTTGAGTTTATTCGGCACCACTATTTTAAAGATTGCATGAAAAGTAGTAAAAGTAATTCAAGAACAAAAATGGCTAAACTTCGTCTTTTTTAATTATTTACATTCTTTTTTTTGTTTTATATAACTGTTGCCAAACAAGGGCAACTAAATGTTTAAATCTCTCGAAGCTCGTATGTGGCTTCCGTGCGTGCATCATTTAAATCTCTTAAGGTTGGTATATAGTTTCCGTGTACGCAACAAAATAGAATTACCATCAATAATTAAAATGGAGTCGAACGTTCTATATTTATATGCAAATTTGCAGGTTTGGAATTTGGTGTTTTATCTTGGCAACTATGAGTTTGGTATTATGTTTTGGTAATTATGATATTATTCATCATAATAATTTCTTGTGTTATTATCTTTAGTTTTTCTTCGGAGTGTAATGGCTTGATTTAGACTTTAGCATTCAGCTAGGGTAGAAAAGCTATTCTTTGTATAAATATGGTTAACACCCTCTGATGCAGATGGCCGCATTGGTATTGCATTCTATTCATTTTGTTTGTTTTTCATTTCCCCTTTATTATGTATGTTTGTTTAAATTATTCAAAATTACATGCATTAAATTTTACTTGTTTTTTCTGTTTGCTATGCTATTCTTTTAATATTTTATTTAAATACTGAACAATCATCGATTGTATATATATATATATATATATATATATATATATATATATATATATATATATATATAATTTTGAAAAATGATTTCCATTTTTCTTTTGATATGAAAATATTAAAACACATATTAATTTTTAATCTACTTTATAATGCAGAAAATATCTTCATAATAATCCTTCTGGAATTATATAAAATAAAAATCCCCCACAGGATAAATGTTATTACCGTTTTTTTTCCATCCTTACAAAGCGTAATTTTAAACTTGATAGTTTTCCCTTTCTTTTCTATTAGAATGTCAGGAAAAGTTTGGTTAAAAATTCATTAGTGCCTCCATCGGTGTATTATTACACATAGTCAAATTCTACACTCTCAGAAGAAGTTATTTTCTTACTCTCTCAGCGTCGGGGAGGACGGCTGAGCGTTTCTCTACCCACGCAAATTCACGGAGCTAGTTAAGTATTGAGAAATGCAAAAACTGTTTGATAGTCTTTTTTCTCCGAAACTTAATTTAAGTATAAATATTCTTTAGACGAGAATTTTTTACGATAAATCAATAAGCGACTAAGCATGCTAAATAGTAAATAAAGCCTTATTACAGTCAAAAGTATTATTTATTCTGATAAGTATACCAACATGTGCAAAATTAAATTAGAAATAGTGGAGAAAAAATCATATATTGGGAAAAAAATTTTAATTTGCGCATTTGATGTAAATTAATAATATATAAGATTTTATGTGATGATAATATATCATTAAATTTAATAGATATGTTAAACTTAATGATATGTAGCCCACACACATAATTGCGAGAGTGGTAAAAATCGCGCAAAACAGCAATACTTTGGATGAATATTTTTATAATTTCTTAATGGTCATATTTAAATTTTCTCTCTTCATCATTCTACCATGACTTTTAATGTGCAGACTTATTTGACCAAAAGTTACTGTTTAGGTAGAATCGGAAGTAAATTCTCATTCTGGAAACATCCCCGTGAATATGATTATCCAAGCATTGCTGTAACAATGAGACCACGATCTCCAGAATGAAAGGTCTCTGATTTGATACTAACATACAGTTGGGATTGCGGACCACGAGAGCCTAGTTGGTGAGGGCGTCGTTCTCATTAGCGGGAGATAGTGAGTTCGAAACTCAGCTTTACCGAAGATCCTCAGTGCTCATTAACCCTTAACCGGCTATCCCGAGGTAACTCGGGCAAACAATTCTGTGCGTTTTCCGGCTATACCGATTCCCTTGGTAGGTACAACTGGCTTCACTGCAATGATTCAAATTCAACCCCCAGAAATGACGGATTACCGTGAAATCATAGCTTTGGAATTTATTTACTGAAATGTCACGGTTGATTTAACTAATGCGAGCGAAAATCGAAAGTGTTTCAAGGAAGGAACAGCTATTTACGTTTTACTTTTCTATATTTATTCGCATTTAGTTTTAGTGATTAAAGCCTATCTAACAATTGAAATTTATAAGTAACGTATACAATAAATTTTCCCTTTTTTTAATCAATTTTTTAATAATTAATATTTTTTAGTTTTGTATAAAAATATGTGACTTGGCGACAGGACTAAAATATAAGAATTTTTTTTACTTAATGTGTTCAAAAATATGAAATTTTAAAATGTTACAAATTTTATTTAAATTTAGAAGGGATAAAATAAGTAATAAATTAGATGCTTATTTCTTTTAACTTTTGAATGAATTTAGTATTTTAAACAATTCTGCAATGATTTTTGTACAAAATATATAATCTAATTTTAATAAAATGCAACTATAAGAAGTTCTTTCACTTTTTAGAGTTACATTTTGTTAAAATTAGATTGTATATTTTGTTCTGCGAATAATTAATCTTTGTAATATCTCAGGTATTATTTAATTTTACAATGTACCTAATTTTAGCTTATAAATTGATTAACTTGCTACTAATTATCTCATTTTAAATGCTTACATAATTTATAAAGTGTCAAAAAATCGGAACTGCTTAACTGTTGACTGGGTAAATAATGCGAGTCCCAAAAAGATCAACGAATTTACAGTCCGTGTCCAAAATGTTATCTTCATAATAAAAATAAAATTCTTCTTCACTGCTTGAATCTGACATAATGTTCATAAGCCGGTAATATTTTCACATGTACAATTAGCTACTAGAATAACTTATGAGAGTAATACGGCACTCATATATGTTTGTGTGTGTGTGCGTGTATATATGTATGTGTGTGTGTGTGCGTGTATATATGTATGTGTGTGTGTGTGTGTGCGTGTATATATGTATGTGTGTGTGCGTGTATATATGTATGTGTGTGTGTGTGTATATATGTATGTGTGTGTGTGTGTGTGTATATATGTATGTGTGTGTGTGTGCGTGTATATATGTATGTGTGTGTGTATATATGTATGTGTGTGTGTGTGCGTGTGTATATGTATGTGTGTGTGTGCGTGTGTATATGTATGTGTGTGTGTGCGTGTATATATGTATGTGTGTGTGTGTGTGTGCGGGTATATATGTATGTGTGTGTGTGTATATATGTATGTGTGTGTTTGTGCAAACAAGAATAGGGAAGTGACAATATGGCATTTAAATAATTTGTTCTGGCCAACTGAAGGCAATTTATTGACACGCTCACCTGGAATACATCATGAAACAAATAGTTCCAAGATAATTCGATTGGAAATGTGCCACTACACCAGTTCTACATTTGATTTAAATTTACATTTATCAGTTTTCCACACGGAATTTGAAAAAATTCCCAAGTTAGACATTTGTTAATCCTGTAGTAAAATTGATATAATCAGAAACACCAATCTATCATTCTGCCATCTTTTTTCTACTTGTAAACAATTTAAAATTAACTACTTGAGCATTAATTTTCTGTTTACTCGAGAGTTTGACAAAACATGATTTGAAATTTCACTACTCAAATTTTCTGTTCATATATTTCAAGCATTTATATTATTTTGTTACGATTAAGATCCAAAACTTTATTATTATTTTTAATAAGCTATTAGCTATTATTTTTAATAGCTTATTAAGGAAGCTATTATTTTTAGCAAGAAAATTTTAATTTTGATTAACACTTTCACTCAATTTACATTTTGGTATAGGATTGGCAAATGATATTAAAATACATCAAGAACAGCTAATTTCATAAAAATTACTGAAAATTTTCTCTTAAATATTTAAGAAATGCATTTTTGCTCCAGAAACATTATGATTTCACCATAAACAAATGATCAAATTTAAATATTTAAAAAATGTTTGACTTTTGTAATCACAAAATTTTTCCGTAAAAGGAAAACAGCGGAGAACATGTTAAATTATTTAATGTCTTTATTGTACGTTTTCAAACTAATTCAATATTTTTGTTTCGTAAAATTAAGGATATTTTAAACTAATATTTTGTAAGTATAATTTAAAATCATTAAATTAAATTTAAAGTTACTTGAAATTCTGGAAAATATGAAATTTCCTTTATCATGGAAAAGTAATATTTTCATTTACTAATTTAGTGATTACATTTTAAGTATTAAGCTTTTTTTTCTCATATACTTCAATATCTAACAGCTTTGTACTAAAGATTATGCTTTCACCTTCTTGAAATAGAATATTTTAAATAAGCACTATGTTATGGCTTTTTTTTAGCATATATTTTCGAAAATAAAGTTCAATGACTTAATTCTAATATTTAAGCTAAATAATTTGATCTTCAATTAGATGTTTCTAACATGAAGTAAATTTTATTTTTGTGTTAAATTAATATATTATGATATGTATTTTTAACAGATTAAACTTTATGCAAAATTAATACTTTCAAACTAGATAAAGTATTCATTTCTGGTTAGTGAATTCTTGTTTACAAAAATTAATTTTGTGAATATTTACTTCTTTTAATGAAAAGTATTTAAATATATTTGATTAACCAAATCAAAAGTAGCTAAATATTTTCATTTATAACGATCAAAAGAAGAATGAAGTTAAATCATTACTGTACTAAAAAGTACTTTAAAAAAATCTTTCTCTAAATTTATAGCTCATCATGATTCGCATGGCAAAGAAGTTCTAATTCTGTGAAGGAAAAAATATTTAATGTAGAGCTAATTTGAATATGTGAATAAATGTAGTGTTGACAAGTTATATATATTAAATATTCCATAATTAGAATACTATTGTAAACAATAATGTTAAGGTGAGTCCCTGTTTTTATACTTTTGATATTTTTCTCCTTTTGAAAAACAAATATTCATGCGAGAGACGCATTAATTTTAGTATTTGTGTAAAACAATTTAAGAAATACTAAAAGATATGTAATAACAATACGGGTTCTTGTATGGAGTGATATTTTTTACATAATTAGAAACGAAAATCTTTCAGTACGAGAAATTTAATATGAAAAATTTGCTTTCAAAATTTTCCCCAAAATTTCATGTTGTCAGTAGCTTACTATATACTATAAAATTCATTGTTAGATAATTAAGTTAGCTTTTTATTTAAAAAAAATATGAAAAATATACAATAGCTAAATTCTTCAATCTGTATGTATTAAAGCAACAGAAACGTTTCTTTTAATGATTCTGAAAACTATTTGATGATTTTAAAAATATAATATTGATTTTGAAAAGTATCTACAAGGATTACCAATTACAAATAAACAGCAAATTAACTAATTATTACACTACTTAAAATCAATACATTTTTAACAATCTTGGAAATTAAAAACATTTTTATGATTTTTAATAATTATATATATATATATATATATATATATATATATATATATATATATATATATATATATATATATATATATATATATATATATATATATATATAACATTTATAATGCGATATTCATTGTGATGGCTTCTTATATATTTTTAATTGTTTAAGATTTTTTTAAAAAACAAAAACTGCTTAGAAATAAATTAAATTTTATGATAATAATTTACAAAATAATTAAATAAAAATTTATATTTAGTCTAATAAAAAATTATAATAAGAACTTGAAGAAATTTTTAGGCAAAACATTTACACAAAGCAAATTGCGAGCACATGTGGGTTCCTACAGCTGACAGCGATTGATGGGCTTCCCCACTGTAAGTCATTAGAATGTGATTATTGTGAGGTGGACCAGGGTACAACGGAAATACGTCCCATCAAGAATTAGAGAGTTTTGTATTCTTGACAGGTGCTAAAGGGGGAAAAACTTGCATTGCAGTAAAAGCCAAAACTATGTTGCCACCGCGAAGCAAAAATGATGCACTCTCTTCACAGAACCCCAGACTGTTAAGGGGTTAAAGGCGGCTGGGGCATGTTAAAGCTTGGCTTGTTCGTAATGCACTCCAAGTGAAATGGTACCTCTGGGGTTGGCCGGCCAAGTATTACAGGGTCATTTCCTGATTCCTGCTTCAAAACCACGGGGACTCCACCTGTCTGCTTCCATCTAACTATTAGAGCCCAACTCAGCACTAAGTACAGAGAAGCATGCTGGTGCAACAATAGTTGAGATTGTTTTTACTGTGGCGTAGCAGTAAGGTAACACTCGTTAAAGATGAAACTGATTAATTGGGTACCAGACTTTTGATGAATCCTAATTCCTGCTTGCACGTCCATCGAGGTGAGTGCTCGGGAGATTTCTGGGTTTCTTTCCCTGCCTCCTTCAAAGCCTAGTAGGCAATTTAAGTGGTGGGTGACGAATGTCGCAAAGGGGAAAAAGATGATAAGTTTGAAAATTATCATGTTCAATACTTGAGCCAACAAATGTCTGTCGTGATGAAACATTCCTTGGTGGTATCCACTTTTTCTCCATCTGTGTTGTTTGTAGGGTGAAGAAAGCATTAGCTCAGGTATCAATTTCGTCATTGGATCTTAGTTCAAAGCGATGAGATGGTTCATTATACTTTAAGTCAATCAGTCAATACGAATGAACAATGGGAAATGTGTGGCAACAAGCTAGCAGTAATGACAGAAAATTTATATCTGCAGGTTTTTCAGGAATTGATGTTAAAAGTTATTTCAAAGCTTTTTTGAAACAAAGAATTTTGAAATTGTTAAGAAAATAATAATCGGCACTTAATAGAAAAGAATTTATTAAGAACAAATATTCAAGTATAATCTTTTATTTTTATTCGTGAGACTCACATGAATTATGTTGTTGTCGTGTGACAAGTGCAAAAAGAAAAATAAATAAAAGGCAAAAAAGACAAGTCATATGGGACCAAACGCATGGACCACTGCCCTGGCTACATCTTCACCTTTTTCGACATGAATAATAAATATATTATATCATACTATATTGAATTATAAATATTGTATTTCTAACATTGTAAAAATTGAAATATTGCTGTTGTTTGATTGATGGTGCGAGAACTAAGGTTTTTTTTCTCTTTCAGAACAGATTTTTTTTAAAAAAAAGTAATAATAAGCAACCAAGAAGATGAAGAACAGCCGGGTCGGTCTTGGAGGATGGTGAACAAACTTTTAGGTCTTTGCTGGAAAAGAATCGTCAGTATTGCTCTGATGTTAAATGCTATTTCCTGAATATCCTGTGTTGCGTTGCGCAGATTTCAACGTAACTAAACAGATCCACATTACTGAGTCATTGGAGCACTTTAATTTTCTGTATCAAAATGGAACATTTTGTGTGCGATGAACCTTTACTAACATAAAATTTAATATTAAATTATGGTATGTTTTTATATTTTTAATGAATGGGGCAAATGAACAAAAGGGTATAAACAAACACAAAAAACGAATAAAAATAACAAAAATAAATTGCTAAATCAAAAAAGAGAAAACTCTAAGCGAATTAATTAAAATAAACTTTTTCATATTTTTTAGTCCTTTTAGTTGAACAAATTTAATTCACTCGTAAAATTTTCTGAATTAAGAAAAATCTTGAAAAGCACTCCTTACATTTGAAAAACGTGACTTGAAATTCCACACGAGTTAAAATTTCAGTGAAATTTGAGGCGCACACTGAACACGGGAATAAGTTTCAGAAAAGTTAATGAGAAAGCCAAAATGTGTACATTAGGAAATAAACAGTTTTGCTACGCAACTATAAAACATAAATTTCTCATTCTGTGCCAAGGATTTGAAGTAAAGTGAAGAGATGCAAATAAGAAATGAAATGTGTGGATATGACCATTCATCGCGCTGTGTTGCATTCATGTTTTATAATACAGATTGCACTGGTTCCTTGTTGATTATCTTCTTTTTTATTTAAGAAGATAATCAAACACATTTTATTATAAATTTGTATTACACTTTAGTGACGAGGTTGACAGCTGAGTCGACATTGTTCCTTATAAGGACCATTGCAAATTAAAGGATTCCGAACGATTATAGAAATTCATAGTCGAATTAGGAGTTTAACATGTGAATGCTCTGAAAATGAAAAGTTATCAAAATAACATAAAGCCTACATTTTATTTGTTATATTTTCACAAATTCGTACATCATGCATTAAATTACACTACTGGACATTAAAATTGCTACACCAGGAAGAAATGCAGATAATAAAATGATATTTATTGGACAAATATACTATACTAGAAATAACAAGTGATTAAATTTTCAAAAAATTTGGCTGGATAGATCCTGAGAAATCAGTACGCAGAACAACCACCTCTGGCAGTAATAACAGCAGTTATACGCCTGGGCATTGAGTCAAACAGAGATTGGATTGCATGTACAGGTACAGATGCCCATGCAGTTTCAACACGATGCCACATTTCATCAACTGTAGTGACTGGCGTTTGGTGACGAGCCAGTCGCTCGGTAACCATTGACCAGACGTTTTCTATTGGTGAAAGATCTGGAGAACGTGCTGGCCAGGGCAACAGCCGAACATGTTCTGTATCAAAGAACGTCCGTACAATACCGGCAACATGCGGTCGGGCATTATCCTGCTGAAACGTAGGGTTTCGCAGGGCTCAAATAAAGGGTAGAGCCACGGGTCGTAACACACCAGAAATGTAACGTGCACTGTTCAAAGCACCGTCAATGTAGACAAGAGATGGCCGACACATGTATCCAATGGCACCCCATACCATCACGCCATCTGATGGGTCAGTATGACGATGACGAATGCAAGCTGCTAGTGTACGTTCACCACGATGGCGCCAAACGCGGATGCGACCATCATGATGCTGTATACAGAACCTGGATTCATCTGAAAAGATGAAGTCTCGCCATTCGTGCTTCCAGGTTCGTCGTTGATCACACCATTGAAGGCGCTTTTGTCTACGACACAGCGTCAAAGGAAGCCGCAGCCATGGTCTCCGAGATGAGAGTCCATGCTGTTGCAAACGTCGTCGAACTGTTCGTGCAGACACTTGTTGTCTTCCAAACGACCCCTTTTCTTGACTCACGGTTCGTGACGTGGTTGCACGATCCATTACGACCATGCGGATAATATGCCTGTCTTCTCGGCTGCTAGTGATAGGTGGCCGTTGAGATTCCGCATGGCGTTCTGTATTACCGTCCTGAACCCATCGATTCCATATTCTGCTAACAGTCATTGGATCTCGACCGACGCGAGCAGCTATACTGCGATAAGATAAACCGCAATCCCGGTACTCTACAATTCGACCTTTATCAGAGTCAGAAACGTGCTGGTGCGCATTTCTCCTTCTTACACGAGGCATCACAACAACTTTTCACCAAGCAACAACGTTCAAATGCAATTTGTGTATAAGGAACCGGCTGAACAATTTCCTCATTTAAACACAATGTAGGTGTCGCTAGTGGCGCTTGCTTTGTCTGAATGCGCTGAATAGCTAATCATTTGCATATCACAGTACGTTCTTCCTTTCGTATAAATTTCACGTCTGTAGCATGTCGCTTTCTTGGTGTAGCAACTTTAAAGGCCAGTAGTGTATTTGTAAATGTAAACTTTCGTTTTTCTTTCTCAAACATTAGAATAAAATGAAATGCAGGTATTTTACAATCTTTCACTTGTTTCTATTTGATCTGTCCATGAGCACAAAGACCCAGTGAAAGGGCAGCCATGATTGGACACAGTGACACTGAAACCATTTGTCACAATTTCAAAGGACACGTGAGAGATTCCTAATCCTCCTTGTTAACGCTGTCATGTTAACACAAACGTGCGTTATCGCTCAGGATAATAAAAACATTTCCCTTCATTATATAACATCGATGAATTTGTAAGCAAGCCCAGCACGCGCATCCTCAGTTGGGGGAGGGGAAAGGGTTCAGAAAAAGTAGCGACAACCTCATTTGTCAAGCGAGACAATAACACATTTCCCCGTAACTGCTAACCGCGAAGTAGAAAAAAATATTACTACAAGGTGTGCTCCGATTCTCTACAGAAGATATATGTTATCAAGGCTTTTAATATTTTTATTGTAGAAAGCCTTCGCCTAATGGGAATTTCTGGAAAAATTCTATAGTTCTTCTTTGTGTTTCAGGGATTTCTCGCTAGGGACTTCTGTAAGGAATCCTTCACTTGAAAATGGCGAAGGGAAAATGAAGTGATCTTCAGAAAGCTCTTCCAACGAAAGATAAAGATCTAATTTAGAAAGCTCATGTTTGCCGAAATTTGTTTTGCTAGGTGTGAAACCGCATATAACTGTTCAGCGTAATTAAAATGCAAATAATGTTGTTGATGCAGGAAAAACAATTAACTACTGTTATCGATTTCGAAAATGAGTATTTTTTATCGATTTAGAATTTATTTTGAACTTGAAATCCTGGTCTGTTCAGCCTTAGTTTACAAAAGCTGATCTTCAAGGGGAAAGCAAAGCATATAAATAAATAAATAAATTTAATGATTTCAAAGTTATAAATAAATCAAATTATTTCTGTAGATTTTTTTGCAATTTCTTTGATGTGTGTCTGCTGCAATTAGAAATATTTCTCTTGACGTTGTTTTTAAATACTCACAGAGCATTTTTTTTACATTTTGTAATCTTAAGTATTATATTAAGTTTTATAATAAAAAAAATATCATTTTATGTTTAATAATCTTATTTTAATTGTAAATTGAGAAGTAAAATTTAAAGTTCCTTCAATTTTGTGAACTGTTTCTAATTTAATGAGTCCGGGAGTCTTTCAGCTTAATCATTGAATTTCTGTTTTATTTTGAATATTACCTGATATTTACTTGCGTATTCAGTGTTTTCTGCTGGGTTTCCAGTAATGGCGAAGGATTCTCCGTAAGCTATCCAAATAATATATATTTAAGCATTATCTTCATCTAAACTTCTTTTTAATGGATTGTTATGAAGCAAACTAATGACTCCAAATTTTGAAAACATTTAATTAACAAGGCAACAAAAAATTGCAAAGGAGTCATATTTGGGTTCGCTAGCAACTCTCGCGCCTGCGCAGCGCACCAAAGTCAATCTACAAAGAAAAAACACTCAACTTCTTCAGACTACTCCATCCGTCTCCCTACTCACACTCCCCATCAAAGGCTCTTGAACTCGAAAGAGCTGAGTAGAAGACATTACACGATGAAAGTCATACAAGTAACTATTTTAGTTTGTTTAGTCAATTTTCAAAATATGTTTGAGAGATCAATTTTATTAAAATTGATTTAAAATGAACAATATTGTATTTTATTTTTCATTTAGTTGTTGAAACATATGCATTTGTTTCATATACATAACGGATATTATAAATTAAACGATAAGAATATTTGTAATTAAATGTAATCCTTGAATTTTTTTTTATACTACTTGTTATGAAATCGATTTACTGTTATCACTTAAATATTTTAAACTTGTTAAACCAACTTTACATACTTTTGCTGAGCAACCTATATAATCTGTAAATGAATATTAATAATTGCAGCTATATTATATATATGTAAGAAAAATTACATCACATTAGGGATTCAAAATGTCTTAACATTCACGTTCAAATAAACATTAAAAAAAGAAAAAAAAAACTCGCAAAATTTCCTGATCATCGCACTGACAGATGCTGATAGCAGAACATCTGTTTTTTAACATCGATTGGGTTTGTACTCGCAGTTCCGCGATTAGCAAAATAAATAAGCAGTGCATTCAGAAACATATTCTACACTATTAAACATATAAGTAAACACAATAAAGTATTATTCAACTTTAATATCGATTTATTAATTAAAGGAGAAAAACATTTACATTTCTATTACTAAACTCCTAACTTCAATATTAATATAAGTTAAAAAAGTATATGGGAAACGCGTGTGAATGAGTAAAAATGCCGCTCTCATGAACAGAACGTATAGGTTTGATAACCGCAACAGCAGAAGACAGTCTTTTTGAGAAATTTCCTTCATACCCAACGTCTCGTTAGTATGCTGTTGCATGTTGGATCTTTAACACGAAATGATTAAGTCTTTCTGCGTTTAGCCAATTCATTTATCAAAAATACATGATTACTTGGGTCCCTGAGAGTGATTGTATAAAATCATCTCGAATTATTGTCAGTTGTTCGGAAAGTTGATTCGTTTTTTTTTTTTTTTAAAAAAATTAAAAATGTAGAGCGAATGAAAATTGAATTGAATTTTATATTGTCAATTCTAGTGCAATAATTGTTGCCCTCTTTTTGGTAGTTCCATGAATCCACACTCTCAAAATGGTTAATTTTTACAAGCAAAAAACTGATCCAGGTGCAAAAAACGAAATTACTTCCCGAACAATATTTTTGGCAAGATGGAAACATCCCACTGTAATAAAAAAACCAAGCACATTTTCACTCGTCTATTGACTACAAAGAAAACAATTTCAGTTTTTGCGTCCCTATCGCATTAATCCATCTGAAAATTTAGAAACTACAGAAAGTATCCAACTTTATTGATGCAGGTATTTAAAATAAAGAATCGTTTTTTGACTACACCCAATGAAAAAAGTGGGTCGCCAAATCATTATTTTTTTCCCCCAATCCAAGACTCTTTTTCTCTTTTCGTTGCTAGTAGATACCTTGATTGAAGTTTAATCCAAGGAATAACTATTGGCAGAACCAAAAGAAATCGACAAATAAATTGGATGGTCAGCTTTCAAACGAAAAGAAAGATTCAGAAATTTTTGTGATTTACATTTAAAGTACTTAAGTAAATGCTATTTTTAACTTTAAAATAATTTCACAAGAAGAATTGCATATAATAGCTCTTGAAACTATCAAAATTTACAAATGCAACTATATATATATATTGTACCGAGCTTCGGGGTTCGTGTAGATTGAGAGTTGAAGAAAGCAACTACTCGATGAACAAAAGACTTTTATTTGTAAAAATTCCACTAGAAATACCAGCTGTAATAATCACAATTATACAGCTACAATTCGTTGGATACAATAAGTAACAGCTTCCAATCGCAGGTCTCAAATACCTCAGGCAGAGAACAGCTTCTCTAAACTAACAGTCACGGCTAATCGTTTTCACTCACTGACTGTCTATACAAAACCTAACTATGTCGGGCTGCGGTATTTATACCCGACTTGGCGGGGAAATCTACTAATTTCTAGGCTATCTCGCTAAATATTGGTCCTAGAGCTTCGAGAAATAACCATTTCTCGCCAAGTCGCAAACAATGTCGCCAACTCACCAAGTTTTCTCGCCAAAACATCGCCAAGTCACCAAATCGTTAGAAAACCCGCTTTTAGCGTATAACACGTCTAAATACCGCAATTTTTGCCCAAAATGTGAGTATTTCCGATCTGTCTGAGATATTTTAGGACATATACAATAATTATTTATAAATTTGTAACAATATATATATATATATATTATTTTATTGGTAATGCAAATTCTTGAGTAGCATTGCATTATTCTTTGCAATAATGTTTAAATTTGAAACAACATTGTTTCGCTTAAAACAATTATATACATATAATCGGAACACAAAAACAAACATTACAAATTTGCATAACAGTTTTATAAAATGATAATTTAAAAAAATTTCTATATATGCTTTTTAAGTTTTTCTGTTTTTGTATTTCCTCCAACTAAAGAAACATTTAACTATTATAAGCATTATGATATAGTGAAACGTTAAAAATATTTAATCAATCAATTTTTTAACTCACACAAAGTGTTGTTGACCAATTATAACTAATCAAAAAAGAAAAGCCCTCACCAAGAATATTTATTTACAGGGATAAATGAAAACCATCATTTTAATACACAGAAAATTTACTCATGAAACCAATTTGTTCATTTGACTTTATGTCTTCAAATCAAGAACAAGAATTTATTATAAAGTTAAAAAAATGAGATTATGTACTTTATTTCTTATGTTTTAAACTTTATGATTGTTTTACAGTATATAAATGGTTTTTCCTACTATTAGCATGTATTGATAACATAATGATTAATTAAATATGTTTCTTATGGATACAATTAGAATAAATTCTATGTTTATCTGAATTATCTGAAACATAAATACATATGTTATAATTGCCTTTAAAATGCATAAGAACCAATCTTTACAACATTGAGAAGGTTTTTCTAACACGTATTCACAAACTGATTGTTTTTTATACAATAATATTTTATTTTAAATTGCTTAAGAAAATTACTAATGTTAATTATTTTTGTCTAATGTTAATTCTATTAACTATATATAATATATGTGAGCATAATAATAATTAATAATAATTGACTATATATATGTATAATTTTTATTTTTTTAAAAAATGTATATAGTTAATTATAAACCTTTATCATTTCTTGATTTACAGTGATCAAATATTTTACGGTATGGCTTCCTGATAAAATATAAATGATTATTTTTCTTATTAATTTATGAATGCGTTGAAATGTGTTTAAAAAACATTTTTTGATTAGCGTAATGAAATGATAATTGGTTAGTTATCATGAGATGCTTTTTAAAGGAACGTGGGGCTTAGCATGTGGAAAACGCTCTTTTGAACATACCCCCCCCCCCCACAAATGTAAATCAGCCAACAATCAATGCATGTTAGCATATACAATGGAAGAAGATTACAATCTTCTTCGTAACCAATCAATTGTTTATGATTTATGAAATTGGTGAATTCATTTCTAAAACTATTTCAGTTTTAAAAAATGTTAATTTTTCCAATATTGTTCCCAATTTTAATTTAGTAAGTTTCCTCAAGCCAAAAAAATTTTTTTTTCATAAGGTTTTAAAGTTTTGTTAAGAAATAAATTACGCTAAACTTGCTCATATATAAATAATTTTTGTTTGGGAAATCGTATTTACAATTTTCAAAAGAAAAACGTTTCTTTCATGAAAACAAAATCGAAAGTTCCAACTAAAAACGAAAAATGTTTTGAATTATCCATTGTTAGAAACCGCAATGATAATTAAAATCAATTTTAATAAAAGCATTCGCATTGAAAGTAGCGCATATTGTCTAAAATCCATATAAATGATTAAAAGTTATTTAAAAGTTTTCGTATTAAGAATAATTTTATCATTATAAAAATACATTTTTTTTAATAAAAGTGAATTAAAATTTTTTAAGCTTTAAATTAATATTTTTGCACAATTTTCTTTATACTTTTCTAGGTGAAGTTACTTTTGGTATCGAAGCTAAAACTGAGGCAACGTTTGAAAAGTGCATAGGAATAATTCTTCTCGGGGGTTAGTATCATGTCTAAGTGCGCTTCGATGTTCGAAGAGGGATTGCTAAACATTTTCCATCTTTCTTATTTTTAGTGGAAAAAAATATTGGCTCCATAAATACAGATAAAAAAATGATATTTAGATAATTTCCATAGTCAGAGAAAGTGAAACAGTCACACAAAAGGAAATTTTACAGTTTCGAAAGTTTTGAAATTTCAGAACATTCCAAGAAAAAAGATCAATAAAATTGACCGAATCGACGAATTTTTATACAATTTCTGCAAACGCGAAGCTAGTCATGTAGGCATTTGTTAACGCCTTGGCTCTTTTTTTCTGAATTAACAATATCATAATTCGATAGCGAGGAATAATTATTGTTAGCAATCTTAATATTGTGTTAATATCATACACTTACAACAATTCCTTGTTAAACTAGGTCAGTTGTTAACAATTGACCTTATTTATCATGAGATGCTTTTTAAAGGAACGTGGGGCTTAGCATGTGGAAAACGCTCTTTTGAACCTGTCTTCCAATCGATAAAAATTACCTGTCTTCCAATCGATAAAAATTATCTAAAATCCGAAAGTGAGCATTATTTTCTTAATATTTGAAAGTTGCTGTCTTCAGACCAATGATCACAGCTCCATTACAAAGTTACCGTTAGTTCAAACTTCTTTCGTGGACAGCATCGGAGCCGAAGATTTCTTTACTTTTCATCTTCTGAGAGGACTTTTCACAGACAGCGGGACATGTTCACGGGTTCCAAGGCGAAAAATTGTAAGAACTCCGAAGCATTCACCCTGTCACATGGCAGGCGCAAACACAAAATCCATTTTTTCATACAACAGAGTTTGTGTGTACGTTTGGAATTATACCCCGAAATGCATACTAAAAGAATCGTATTTATTTCAAAATATTTCACACTTATAACTGTTGTTTCCCTTTGATGCAAACTTAAATATTTATACTTTAGTATTGTAGAACGTCTTATAGGGGATGTATGTGCTAACTGGCGAGTAAAAATACCGATTTCTAATTTAGCTTGGGCTCGATACCCAACACTAAGACAGATCGAGTCTAATAAATATATACTCACTAAACTTGAATAGGCTCTATTTGTCTTTCGTGGGAGATGATACTGGGATTTGCGATTTGATTTGTTATTCGCTCAACAGTCATTTTTGCGCACGAGGATTAATTAGACTGAGACATGTGGCTTAAAATGGATTCCGTACTTCTACAAACATTCATACAGAAGGTGGGATTTGAGCCCAGGACCTGTTGAACTTAACAGCGCTCACCATTCGTCTAACAGTTCTGGGAATTTACTGAAAAATGTGAGAGTTCAGCAGCTGACCTCTGTACCTTGTCATTTCTTTTTCAATAGAACTGTTTTCAAAACTACTGCGGTTGGCTTCCTTTAGCTGCTGCCGCGAAAGAAAATGGGAAGATAAAACAGAATGCATGAAGGCAAATAAAAAATTTAAGGTAATGCGTTCCTTCTCAATGCCCAGAACAACATTGAGCAATCTTGAAAAAAAAATTTTTTTCGTATCTTTCTCCTCCTAACTGTGAAACATACTCCAGATTTTTATTTTGCCTTAAAATTGATCAGAAAAAATAAGTTAATACGTGGGAATTTAAGTATTTGTTCCATTGCAGAATTGTTAATACTTAACTAAAATCTTGATTTCCGTACCTCTGAAATTCTAAGTTTTAAAATAAAATTTAAATATTTTTATTTATACTTCTTTGAAATGGTTGGTGAAATGAATGGCTTCTCTTTTCAGATGACCCGCCTCCCTAGCAAAGAATGGAACTCTTCAAGGAATAACAGAAAGAGGATCACAATGGAAACACAAGTAGGGACGGACAGAACTGCTTTGTCTCTGTGGTTGCAACAGTGCCTATAATGCAATTTTCGGAAAAAGCGAAAGTGTATTTTCTTTTAGCGGTCCAATTGAGAAAACTGGATTAAACGCTGAGATTTTGCTTTTCCTTTCCCCTCTTCCTCCTAGGGCTGAAGAGCACTGCGACGGACAACGTTCACTTATTAAGTTTCACGCTCCGGGTACTCTGGCCTCTTGGCGACTTTTGTTTCCTTCTCACGCCTGGAGTATCATTCCTTTACTGTGTGTCATTAGCAGGACCGTAACGAGACTGCCCTGAGCAGGGGAAGTGAATCAAAATATCACATTCTTTCTCAGTTTGGCACAAGAAAAGCATTTGCATTGCATTTAAGATTTTTTTAAAATTATCTTGTAATTCATGAGGAAGAGAATAGGCACATCAAATTATAAGTCAGAACTCTCTCATTTTTTTTTTCCTTACAAATTTTTGACTGCTAAACTTCAAAATAATTTCCAATATTGCGTGAGATACTAAGTAAATAAATTTATTCATTTATTATAAGTTTTCCTCTCATTTCAGTATATTTTTAATCTCAAATAAAAGTAATTTATTTCACTTATATTGTGCACTAATAGTTAATTTCTGCGCAAGGTACTGTTTTACAATTCTGTTTTTATCAATTCAAAAAGCAGCAGGAGAAGGACACAATTTCCAAAAAAAAAAAAAAAAAAAAAATCATGTAGGCGTGGTTTGCTTTGGTTTGTTTGCATTTCAACGATCATGTTTTGCACAGGTAGAATCCAAGGCACCAGAAACATCTCATTCCTCTGTTATCGCGAATTGTATACCGATGAAGGAAATACATCTCGTCTTGATGGTTATTTGTAACTTTTTATATCCAGTTTCACTTAAGACATTTATCTCTATGTTTCGAGTGTCTTAAATAATTTTTTAGGGTTGATTTCGTCACATGCAACTTAAAATATCACGAGAGCATAAGATTACTTGAGATAAATGTAGCAGCTATTTAGTGTGTTAAGATGCCATCTTTAACTATTTCATTTAAACTTCGGTCCAAAATGAATGACAGAAGCAGGAGAAAGTTAACGATTAGATTTGAAAATATGAGGAATTTTCTCCTGGAAGACGAATTTTTTATTCGTTAACATCAAGTCTTTTAAATCAGAAAGAACGTCTATACATACACAAATATAATAATAACAATTATATATATATATATATAGTGAATGTCAGTATTCTATCTATTATAGAATCTGAAACTAATACATAAATTGGAGATAATAGAAATATTTTTAAGTTCTGTTGAGACATATATTTAAAATTTTCTATGATTTTTACTAATGTAATGTCAGAGTATGGATCGCTGATGGCCAGAAGTTTGATACCCTGTCGATCAAAAGTTGGAAGTATGAGAAACATTGTCCACTTACTTTTCCCGTGCCTGGATGAAGGGGAGGCTCCCTTTTTATGGGACTCGAGTTTCGCAGGGACGCTGGGCGAGGCTGGAATGGGTTTGTTGCTGGACCCTGGGGAGGCAGGTGTGACTCCGCCGGTGTCATTGGGCGAGCCGATGTCTAGGTTGTATCCAGAGCTGGAGGACTCTAATAAGCTATCGATGCTGTTGGCTTTCCTTAAGGAGTTTCTACAAGAGGGGCAAATAAAATAGGGTGGTGCTTATAAAATTTTTTATAAATAAATACGAATTCAATTTTATTTCTAAAAACATTTAAATATGTAATAGACAATCAATAGAATTTTTTTTATTAAATTTAAGGGTATAAATTGAATTTCCATTCCCTTTTTCATCCTTTATATGTCTGTGATAAATTTATCTCATTTTTTAAAAATTCAATTTTTCATTTATTTTGAATTTAATAAAAATTGAAATTGAAGTTTTCTTATGAAAAACAGTTTTTAAAAAATTCAAGCTTTTATAATAGATTTTTTTTTATAATTTTTTAAGATAACTGTGCATTAGATACAGATGATTAAGAAAAAAATATGTAAATTAAAATGAATTTTTTACTATGAAATTAAAATATAAGTTATCTGTCAAATGATAATAAATCAAATTATATATAAAATCTGTTTAAAAATGAATATTTTATGTCTGTACATAAATTCATATATCTAAGTTTAATAATTTTAACTATTATATTTTATTTTTAAAAAGATAATTTTTCTTGCAGATATGTTATTATGAAACTAATATGAAACGATAAAATAGTTATAGTATAATTGCAATAATAACATATTTGCAATATAAGAAATAGCATAATAATATATATAAATATTAAATAAAATAAATATGAATATAAGTAAAATAATATTAATTGCTATTAAAACACATTTACGTATTTACAACAATGCCGCTATGGCATATAAACGTAATTCCTTTTTAAATTTGAAGCCAATGAAATAATGTGACTTTATTATTCTAGCAATAACTTCCTTTTTTAAGCTCATACAAAGTACCGTTAAGTTGTTGGAGGATGAATGCTTACATAACTTCCTTAACCCCATGTTCAGACGTGCTTTGACACGTCAATTTAAATGGGGCTCCGCTCATAAGGGCAGTGTACCAATAGAATGCATTAAAAGGAGTCTCAATACTTTTCCAGAAGGAAAAAGTCTTCGGAAATCATACGCGCGTTCCTCCGTTTTCAAATTGAGTATGTAACTCAATCGAATTCATTTTGGTTTTCCTTTAATTTATTTAAAACTTATTCCTAAATTTCAGAGTTATGGAGATGGTACACCCTGACACAAGTCAGGAGAATACCTATTTGCAAAGATTTTTCCCGTATATGGAAATATTTTTCGGCAACTACACATGAGGCATCAAATTTATATTTGCCAGCGATGGTTAACATGGAGTTTTAGGAATTTAATTATTATCGAGATCACATTGCTCATCCAATATTTTGATGGGATCGTCAAAATGTTGGTGTGAAATCAACAGGTTCTAAAAAGAATAACGTTTTGTGAAAATAAATTATTTCAAATTTTGATGACAGTTGTACATTTTTTGATAATTTTATTTCAATTCATCAAATTTTCTGCCAATTATGAAACATTTAGCAACACATGAATCTGGCTTAACATATGAATCATTTTAATGGATTTTTTGTCAAATAATGTGAAGAAGACAAAAATGTAATAATATAGGTAATTAAAACAATAATTTTTGGTTTCTTATTTTATACTGACCTACATACTTTTTATTCGAAGGCAATTTTATGTAGGAAACTAACACAGAATGAATGGATTATCAGCAAAGAATTGCAATTACAAAATGCGAGAAAATTATGTATTGTTCATAATATCTTCAATTTGAAGAATAACCTTGTAACATTCATCATTTTGTGTTGTCTTTCTTTTTCGTAAAAGAAAGGTTTCATCCAATAGCTTGAAGAAAAATGTTTGAATAGATGGCGCTATCACGGATTATTATGTATGATTTCATCGGACTTAAAGATTTTGTTTCCACAGAGGGAGTAAGTTCTCTGCACTTTTCACTGGAACTATAAGTTCCTTTCGATTGTTTAGAATTTATAATTAAATTGTTCAAAGTGTGTCCATTTTGAGTTTGCTTATGATCTGTTGTTGACTTGTTTTGAATGCACTCTTTCAATCTAGATTATTTATTATGCTTTACGCTTGACGTTCAAATATCAAGTTCAAAAAAGATATTTTATAAATCTGTAAAGGATACTTGATTAAAATATTCTCCTTATTTTTAAGAAACTCATTACGTAATATGTTAATATAATAAAATGTTTTTCCTACAAAACAGATAGTGAAATTTATCATAATTAATATTCGTTTCTCTTAATTAGAGATTTAATACAAAAGTGATTTCATTATTTGCTTGAAATCTCATACTTTGTGACCAATGTTTCATCGTTTCTGATAGCTTCAATTATACGTAGTATTTTTTTCTTAATTTAATTGATGAATTTTTGTTATATTTTTAGCTATATTTTATTAATTGTGTGATTTATTTAATTAATTATAAATTATTTAACTTACTTTTAAATTTAATAATATATAAAATCTTATCAATCCAACGTTGAATTATAAGTTGAATCTTATCAATCAAACATTAGAAAACCACATGGTATTTTCACAAAATTAAAATATGGACATGATTTAATAAACTATCTTTCTACTAGTTACCTATTTTATTTAAGACATGAGGACCTCAAGAGATTAATATAATAATTTTAGATAAATAAGAGTTTAATTACAATTTATGTGCACTCATTTTTGCATATACTTTTCTAAAGTGATTTTTGACTGTATGTAACTCATTTGTGTCCAAATGATCATTCTATAATTCAAAGGAATAATCAAATCTACTGCTTAGAATAAATTCTGATCCGCTACAAATATCCATGCTCGAAACGAAAATCGAACCTTAAATTGCTGAGATGAAAGACATGATTCAACTACCAACTCACTCTTGAAAGATATGGATGATTAGTTTGTTTGTTTTCATTTGGTTACTCTTCTAAATACGAGAAGGAGCATTCTTCTGTCTTGGGAAGTCATCAAAGAAACATAAATAAACAAAGCAAAACATTAAAGAACAAAAGGAATGAGTCTCGTGAAAGTTTAGAAATGAGGAGAACGGCTTGGTTTGTCGCTCACCCAAAAGGACTCAATGGACATGTAGCTGCAGTTCACAGTAGACTCCGTAATCCAAAACTACTCCAAAAGAAAATTTCGCTGGTCCCCAGAAAAATGTAGAATATACTTACTCATGACATTAAGTTATGTTTAAAGATGCATTAAAGCATAATTGAATTCATAATAATGCGCGCGAAAAGTCATAAAAATGCTACTTTATTAAGAATATTATTTTGGTGCAACGGCACTAAACATGTAAATAGGAACATCCATCACACCAGGAACGTATAGTGCTAAAAGTTTGATATACTGGAACCCCTTTTTAATTTCTTTTACAATTCTCGTGTACTTTATTAGCATTTATTAACTACTTTTTCTTAATTTGGTTAAAATAATTGTTTAATATTGTTAACTAGGTAAATTTTAGGTGTTCTTCGATCATATTTCTTTATAAATATATGTAATGCTTAAAGAATCCGATTAGTGGTCCACGGGATTTAAACCATGAATTTACTGGTCCGTGAGTTTAAAATGTTGCTGCCATAAACACCGCAAACCTGAGGTTGGAATCGGAACCACGAATTGCTGAACCGAAGGCCACAGTGGCACTATTCAGTCATCAGAAAGCCAGCCGATATAATATCCATATTTTAACTGAAATAAAATCTTATGTCACCCGACTTGACTTGTCTAGTGGTCAACATGCCTGACTGCGTATAGAGAGGTCCTGAGTTCAAGTCCCGGTCATGGATGTACTTTATCTTTCTTGTCTTTGTCCTTTCTTTATATGAATGGGTTGTGAATGATTGCTTAAACGGGTACCTGTAGCATGTATGCACCGAGGAAGTAGGAGTTCGTGGAAGTTCACTCCATAATGCCAGCCCAGCTGGCACACGACAACAACAACAAAATCTTATTATTTAAAAATCAAGAAAAAAATTCATTGAAAAGCATTTGATTAAAATATTTTAACACATAAAAAATTATAAAGTGATAAATCATTGTAATGTATAAATACAAAAATTTTGAGTCTCCATCTGAAATTATTTCAAGACTCAAAAGCACCACAACTTAACGGTCGTCATTTACAGGAAAAATGCGGACGAGTGGCTCTTACATGTCAGGTGCGAGGGAAGAGTCGGAACCGTGGCTGGAAGGTCGGTTGCCGCTCACTGATTTGTCCCTGGCAGTCAGAAAGCGCGCCAATTTCCCCAGTGCTGCTCGAGAGCCCTGGCTGCCTTGCTCCCACCTGCGAAAGGAAAAAAGATTCAGTCAGTGAAAGAAAGAACTGCACTTCCATTCTAAGGCATTCCTGTAATTAGAAACTGGACACTTTCTTAAAGGAAGAACATTGGCTCTTTTATTCACGGCAAATTTCTCAGAATTTCTATTAAGAGGCGACACTATTTTTTATTTCCCTTGTTAATAGAGGCGCCCTTCTGATTTTTTTAATACTACAATATGCATAGTTAATTTCCGAAATATAGTTAAAAAACTTGTACTTTATTTTTCTTAAATTTAAGTACTAAAAATAACATCACTTACTTTAGAGATTAAAATTCATTGAAAAAATTTTAACTATTCTCTGTATTTCTTATTTTTCTCATTCCAGTCATTCAAACTTAGGTAAAATAAGCTATTAAAGCAGAAATACAAGCATATTATATATATATATATATATATATATATATATATATATATATATATATATATATATATATATATATATATATATATATCGCTAATTACTCAAAATAACTGAAAATTTTTTTTGGCTCTTTGTTTGCTTATCAGCGATAATTTTTTGAGTACATCAAGGCCAATAGGCTAATTAGACAGGAGGGACCTGCAGTTTAAAGTACAGAGAGTATTAACACATTTCTAGAACGATTTCGATAACGAATTAAAAAAAAAGCAAATGTTTTAGAATAAAAAGTTTTGGCAACAGCTTATTATTTGAAATAAGAAATATCGTTTGCTACTTTTAAATTTATTCTTCTTTCAACATGTCACATATAAACATGCTTTGAGCTGAAGGATATGTTTGTGCACTTTCCGAAGATAAACGTTCTTATTCCAGAATTCAAAAACGTTGTGAAATGCATGGCATTAAAATTTCTAAGTGCAAAATAAGCAATTTTATTAATCGGATAGGTAAAAACTGTCAATCATTATTTCTACATAGAAAGAAGATTCCAAACGAATATCCGTAAAAGACACGTACAATTTCAAATGTTTCTAAAATGAAATCGCTGGTAACAAGAAAAAATCCGCCAACACAGAAATCAATTTCAAAGTCTTTAGATTCATCTGTAGTAACAATAAATAAAATAATAAGCCAGTATTTACAATTTAAAAATGCTAAAAAACATTATATTCACCAGCTTTTGCCGAGACATGTGGCTCAACGCAAAACATTTTGTAGAATCGTGTATGAAAACCACTTAGCAGGAGATAAATGGAAAAACATTGTGACCCTTGATGAAGCATGGGCATACCTAAATGACTGCAACAAAAAAGGTCTTTTTACTATAGAAAATGAAGAGAAAAAATGTACATACCCATTTCCCTCAGTGTAAGGAAAGTTTAAGTTGGGTTTATGATTGTCGCAGGTTTCTCTTACAATGAGAAATTAAAAATGTGGGAAGAAATGTTAAAATCAACTCATTGTACTATCAGGAGAAGATTTTACGCCCAATATTTACAAAAGAAGTTGCATATCCCAATGACTTTCAAAGAGAGAAACTTCATCAAGACGTAAAGCTAAAAGTCAGACTTCGAAAACTACCACTGCATTCCTTGAAAAAATGATGACTAATACAGGTATTGCATGTATACATTTTCAACATATCCCTGCGAAGTCTCCTGACGTTTCACCTATGGACTATTGTGCCTTTGATCTGTTAAAAAAAGCTCTTTCTAAACGCAAATCCACCACGATAGATGGACTGTGGAAAGTAGTGGAAGAAGAATGAAATGCAATACCCCTGGAAATATTGCGGAAAGCTCTTCTATCATGGAAATCAAGATGCAGACTTATAGTCCAGAAGAAAAGGACTATCAGATCGAATATTTAAAAAATAATCTTTACATTTTAAACATTAATTAAACGGCTACGAAATCGTTCTAAAAATGTGTTAATACCCTCTGTAAATTCTGAATTACTGCAAACAACAAAAACTCAGGTGGAATCCGAATTTATGAAGAGTTGAACCGAAGGAAGGGTCTTAAACCCGATCGAATTAGAGCACGCTTGCAGCCAGCTTAGTAACTTATTCATTAATTACCCATGATCGCTAAGGCCATTTGAGATATTTAAAATAAGTTAGACTCAAAATGTTCTCCAAATGACATTATCAGTCCAGGTGTGGTTGGCGAAATTTGAGATTACTGAAACCTGATCTTCTTTCTATAAGCTGGGGCATCTACTGATTGCCACGGTCAATTTTGCTTTTTTTCAGAATTAAAAGGCGTAAGTCTTGATGCGCAAGCATTAAAAATATCGCATCCTTGGAAAGATTTCAAAAAGAAGGCATCATTTCAGAATGTTCAAACTATTTTTGGATAGACATATCCAAATGTAAGGTTTTATGTGGCGAATAAAATTTAGTTGGTATAAAAGATTGTAACACATTTATCATTTATAATTGCTTCTCTTTTAAAATAATGCAAACGTTATCAAGAAAGTTGTGGATTTGGTTCCTTGCACTGCCAAACTACTTCAAAGGTTCTAATTCGACCGATTTGTTTGTCGCTCAACAGTCATTTCAACCACGAGATCTAATAAGAATACGGCCTAAAATTTAGAGTAGATTTTGAGCATCGGCAGCATCCATGTGTCTAAAGAAGGATTAAAACCCACAAGAAACCTTATTTGAATGAGAACTACGTTCTTGAAAAAAAAAGACCAACAAAGCCTAGAGCATTAACGATTCTGTTATAAACTCGGGATTCAATTATCAATGATTGTTAAGAGAAAAAAAAAAGATCGCTAAAGATATTAAGCATATTTATTTCTTTGAAAGAAAGTTATAAAAGATATTCGTTTCCTAACACGTATCTCTCTCTGAGAGCTATTTCTCTGTGTTATAATCACTGAGTATTCTTAGCAACAATATCGAAAAAACAATTTTTTCCGTTGATTCGTTTCTTCATTAAAAAGTAATTTCGTTATTTTACATTTGAATCGCCAATACAAAGTGATTTATTTTCAATTAATTTGGCACTGATAAGATAATAAATCTAAAAAATCAATATTTTCGTCTGTTTAAATTTATTTTAAACATAAAAAATGTTTTCTCAATATACCTTTAAGATTTTATGAAAAATATACAAGAAAATTTTAACATATGTAAAGCTATTTAAACATTATAAACTATACATTGATTATTAAATCTTTTAATGAGTTAAAATTTTATAAATAAAACCGTAAATTAATATCATGCGAACTGCCACATAAAAGTGTGACCAGTGATCAATGTTTTCAAGTAAAGTTATTGGTCATTGAGGAATTAGAGGAATTTTGCATAAATTGTCTGAGGCGTCTTTGATTTAAATACTAATTTATGTGATATTCGAATGTTAACAGGAATATGATTAAAAGAAATTATTTTTGATGAAAATTAACACATGAGCAAAATGAAATAAATTAAACTACTAGTCGATAATAATTTGAATTAAATTAAATTTATTTAAATAAAAATCAACTTTTCGCTTCCTATTAAAATGCTATACCAATTTCCACGTGCCGTAGAATTTCTCCAGTTATCCGAATCGCCTTCTGAAAGATAAATTTGACTGAAGAAGAGAGGGCTCAAGAAAAGGAAATGCAAGAGAAGGGAGAAGATAAGAATGGACGTGTCACTTGAGGAATTTGGAAACATTCTTTTGAAAAATTCCTGGATATTCAGGAGATAGGGATGAAAATATAGGAGAATGGATTTTATGAGACATTGGAATTCAAATTGCAAACAATGGTCATCTTATTGAAACTTTTGAGAAAGAAGATGATCTTAATGTACAAGTTAAAGCAGACGAGGGACCACCAGTTAACCGTCTTTGAAGTTTCTTTGTAATGGATGGAGAATCAACTCGAGTTTGACCACATGACAATTATGTTACATGACTTGGCTGTCCAAAAACGGATGAAAGCAGCGAAACAGCTTCCTTCGACCATTTTCGACTAATGTTTAGCAAGCAATGATTTTCATTTACAGAAATGTTCATGCATACTATATTAATGTATAGCACTTGTATTTAACTTAACATAAAAAAAAAATTTTGTGGTTTCATTTAATTGATTAAAAGTTATTTTTCTTTAAAAATGCGCATTTTTTTTCTCTCAATTTTAATTTACAATAATTTAAATGGACTTTCTTCCGAAAATATCCAACTAAACGAATTTTTGATTATTTGAATGTCTTTTGTTTTTCGCATCAGTTGAGTTCGATTGTCATTTAGAAGTACAAAAATATACAGACATCTGAGCGTAAAGCCCAAGGGTTTCTCAGTTGCAATCAAATGATTATTATCGTAATTTTACACAATGAAACGATGCCTCTATTTAAAATAGGATGAAATAAATTATTATTTCAGTTTTGCCAATTTATTATAACAAAAGATAGAACTGTAGGAGTTATGAGAGGAATGCAATAATTAACGTTTCTCGAGATTATTTGTATGAAAAAAACAGTCAACACATCAGTAATTCAATGACAAAGTATTTACATTATTATCTCTGTAAAATGTATTTAGTTTACTCCTTATCGAGGTAGTAGCTTCACGATTGGTACTCTTAGTCTGTAGTTCAACAGCTCGTGGGTTTGATTCTCACTTTGGTTGCGAATGTTTATAATTGCAAACACAATTTCAAATGGTTCGCAGTGCACAATTTAACTAAAAGTCTCCTTCGTATTATTTCTGTTATGCAAATAATTACTGCAGAAAAACGAACAATTCTTACAAATAATTTTACTCCTTGATAAATAAGCAAGGTTTTAAAGATGGATAGTTATATATAATTGAGGTAAGTGAAATAATTAAGTTTTAATTTGGAAAGAATTCATTTATAAAGCTCTACACATTCCGTGAAAAATATACCACACATTTTTTAATGTTACATAACAAAAGACCCCTACGCAGAATTAAATTAATAGTACCTTGAATTGATATAAAAGAACAAATACCTACATTACAGTATTATCACAAAACAATTTTGAAATGCAAATTTGATATTTATTCCTATTTGATAGAAAGTATTGAAATTTTAACAAAAACATTTGTAAAATGTGCAGAAAAGATTTGAAAAGAATATTTTTGAGCATTACATCCATTTATAATGGAAATAATTTCTTTTTTAAAATAAATGCGTCGCTTTACCTTTCATGTAATAATATCGTATTTTTTTCAAAAATGAATAATACTTATGAAAGAAATATTAAATTTCATTAATAAAATGTTTGTAAATTATAACACATTTATATAACTAATAATTATTATAAACTTACGTTATAAAATATAAAATATCTTTTGATTTAAAAAAAAATAGCTTTCACTGAAATAAATGGGATTTCTAATATTTAACTCGAGTAATTCTCTTTTCAAGACCAGATTCAAATATTAACAAATCGTCAATATTTAGCAAATGCATGAAATTGGTCACTAAAATATTTAACGTTTTCATAAGCACGAGGAAGAAATTACCTTGACAAGGCATCACTCAAAAGAACAGAAGTCGAGCATCTCGCGGAAAAATTTTGGAAATTCATTGGGTGACACATTATCCTCGAGATTATGAAAATTACCAACACTTTCATTTTATCTGATTATTTAATGATCAGCTGAATAAATTCTCCAATTTTTCTGAAGATAGCTAAATAAATTTTTGTAATAATGTCAATAGGAACAGGAAAGAAGGAAATGTGTAACACTTGCGATGTACGGAATTGATCTAACAAAATATTCGTAAGAAGCGTCATTTCCTCTCCAGCAAAGCTTTCGACAGCAGTCTTTACAAAATGAACAGTGGGTAAATTGTGACAGTGAATCATTTCAGTTCACGTGATTTGCTTTAATTGTTGAAACTGCTTAACCGCCTAAAATTGCCACCACGAGGAAATTTTCAAATAACAGGCCGTCAGCTCGATGGGAATCCGTAATTAAAGTTTTCTTGTATTGGTATTGACGTCATGGCAAGTCAAGTGATTACATAAAAAGTTTATTATGTTGGAATGTTAATTTGAATTTAATTTAACAAACAATAAGAAAAACTCATGCAGCGAAAATTATTTTATGAATCAAAGAAATGTTGTGAAGAAAATATGTGCAGGTATTTATAACATTTTTTACCAATGTTATTTTTTCTTTTTTTGATTCTTTTCATATTTTGTAATAAGAATAAGTTTGAAACAGCAACTTACAGATCTAACTGGTGAAACAATTGAATCCCTATTTGTGCTTTTGACATTGCTGAGATAAAATCCAGCATCTGTTTAAAAGCAAACGGAACTCAGAATATTTCACAGCGCGCACTTCGATAGTACGCATCTCCTGTTGCTGCTTCTTAATGATGCACTCTAAGGACTTAAAGGCTAATCCAAACGTTCTTGACGTTTTAATAGTCTCCGAACTACTGTGAAAAACCATGTCCGAGTTAGGAAATGAACGAACGAACTATTGAATGGTAGGCCAGAATGTTTAAAATTCATCTGTCCGTTCCGTTTATGATTGACCAATAGTAGAAATTGTTAATTTATAAACAATTTATATAAGAGATGAATAAAAAATAAAAAAAGAATCACAAGAAAATTTTCATGTTGACGTAATTACAGAATTAAGTTTTACGATTCAAAAGAGATTGTTTACAAATAATATAATTATTAATTTAGAATTCTGTTAATTAATGACAGCTTTAAAAATTCTAATCCTCCTTGCTGATTTAAACTAACCATAAAGTGGATGTGTGTTATCTTTATCTTTTTCATTATTCTTTTTCTACTGTTCTATTGTCCATGAGTTAATGGCTTGAATGAATTGAAAACGGCTTTTCAAACCAATGCTTTGCTTTTTGAATGAATCTTGACTTGAATGAATTGAAAACGGCTTTTCAAACCAATGCTTTGCTTCTTATATAAGAAATCATTTTATTAACAAAATGAACTTTGACACTATTGTCAGACATTCGATAATGAACTTCGCCTTGTCAGCTGCTACTCAATGAATGCGATTGGAAGGCAGGTAGCAATTTCGTAGACAAGTTCAATTGATGACACCATCGCAATATGATTTGATGTGGATGAAATGTCATCTGACATCATGGGAAACAATCACTTTACAGTTAATATAAGGAAAGTGAAATAAACTCTATTTTTTATTCCGTCATAAATTACTTCTAATTACTTATAAGCGTTTTAAAAATGAGTGAATCATAAAATAATTTAAATATAGATATTCAGAGATTTTTTCAAGTATAAACCCTGCATGAAAAATGTTTACACATATTCAACAGAAATGAAATAAGCATTTCTATTTATTCAACCGTTAAAGTGGATTTGGAGACAATACGAATATGAACTCTCGTCCTGGACATCGAACCACAACTCCTAAGCCTTTCAACTTCCAAGACAAACTCTTCATCAAAGAGTTTCAGATCTTAGTGCTATGAAATCGATGCCATCTTTCTTTATACTAGATTTATATGATCGAATGTCTGATGAAGTCTAAAAGATAATATATATATATATATATATATATATATATATATATATATATATATATATATATATATATATATATATATATATATATATATATATATAGTGAGAAAAACACTTAGTTTAGAGACTTAAGCAGGTTAAGCTAATCTGTACTAACACGATGAAAAAATCTTCTCAATCGATATTTCTCTTTGAGGAATTATATTTACAGGAACGAGTGTATCTTAAATTAAAAATATTTAAAGTAATATTATTATAATGACAGTAAGTAATACTAAAACTACTGTGAATTATCGAATTTCATTTTTTTATTTCAAGTTTTTAGAAGTTAATTATGTTATTTCGAAGGTAAGATGATGTGTAGGCAAAACTAATCGCTAAAATATGGCAAATCAAAGATGATAGTAACAAACGAAATCTTTCGCTATGTATATATGGAACACTATGTATACACACGTGCGCGCATGCATGCATCAGGACCGTACGATTTATTGCTTTAACAAAGGGGCAGAACAAATGGAACTGGTAACACGAGGCAGATTTACCGTCGGCACTCTTATGTTCTCTTCTTCGACACACGTCCGAATACTGGAGTGAATCACACATTGCAGATTTCACAATATCCAAGGAATGGATTAAATACAAGCATGTTACATGGCACTGAAGATTCTGTAACGTTATATCGGCAGCCTTCGTGCATCCGTTCTAATTGGAAAATATCCAATAAAGTAAGATTTGGTGACTGAGGTGGCCATTTTATGGAATCAAAACTACTAACATAAATCATATTTATCATTGAACTGTTTTTATGAAATACTGTTGGAAATTAGTCAGGTGGCTTGATGGTGTATTATTATTTCAGAGTCAAACATTACTGGTTTGTTTGTCACTCCATCACCATTTCTTTGTTCACGATCCTAAATTTGATTCAGACCTGCATTTCAACACAGATTCAAACGCTACCCCCATCCAAGTCCGAATCGTTGAATCGAATCTTTGAACTGTTAAGCAAAAGAACAGAGCTTAACCAAAGAAGTTCAAACTGAAAAAGTTAAAAAAACTAATGAACCAAAGAATATTCGGTTACAAGCTCATTCCAAACATTACTCGATTACAAGACGCGAGAATTTTTTGTTGAAGACAAGCTAATTTTTTTTCTGAAATTTTGACCACATTAATAGTTTATTAGTGTTACTTTTTCTTTTACTTTGCTTAATTTTTGAAGCAATTAAATCATCTTGTGAATTTTATCGCATGGAGTTGCGAGTAGAGGAACCGCTTAGCATATAGCCACATTCTTACAATGATCAAAACTTTTGCTTCTCCACAAGTTAAGTGGGTCAAAATGTACACACTACTCCTTATTACTGACACGGACTTATAGTTATGAAAGTAACACAAGCTCTGCTTACATTGTGAATTTAAAGATGAAAATAACAATCCATGAGAAAGAGATTAATTTTATTTTAAGAGTTAAAAATTCACTGAAAATTTGATAGTTAAAATAATTTTTATAAAAAGTATTTGAAATGAGTTCAATAGACGAATACACGGGCAACATTTTTATGAAATATTTCTTTTTTTTTTATAATAGTTCTCTTTTACATCAAAACAAAGGGGATAAAATCCATTTTGTGTCACGCCAAATGCGTTTTTTTGCAGCCGCTATTGAAAGTGACACAATTAATTTTAGAATTGGCCTAACTTAAAATTAAAAATGAATGGCCCCTAACAACACAAGGAAAAAAGAGTTGAAGTGGAAGCATAAAAGTTGAAAAATAAAAAAATGTAAATAACTGCGGTCAAAAATTCTACTTAAATATTGTCTCTAGAATAATATTTATTATAAGCTATAGTAAACTTACATCCTTAATTTTCTAATCTTTTTATTCACTCCTTCTTTAAAACTAAAATCCCAAATTTATGACAGAATTACTGCATCTTTAAAAAAATATAATTTAATAAGAGAAGATGATATTTGTAGAAATTGAGCGTCCTGTTCCTCTTCTTAAATTTTGTGTATTATTAAAAGAATGTATTTATATATATCTATTACATTTGTCTATTACATTTGCAATCACTGAAAAATATGCTTCAAACTGTAAGTATCCGTAGGGAAGTTCTAGACTGATTTAAAGACAATAACTGATAAGATTTTGATGGTATCAAATTGATTTTAAAAAAACGTGACACTTTCATGACAAATGAAAATATTTTTTAAAAGCATGACATGCTAATAATGTAGGAATAATTGCAATTTTCATGAATATGGAAAGAGTAACAAATACGAATAAGTTAATAAGCATGTGAGAAATAGAGCAATGAATGCATGTGTGAAAATACAAAATAAAGAATGGGTCGTGAAAGATATAAAATAGAGCAATATATAAAAATGCTTAAATAAGAATATAAAATGAAACGGATAAGAAAAAGCGTAAGCAAAAATATGAAGAACAATAACTATGAATATAAAAATGATTATATAAAGATGCGAAAGCAAAATATGGAATTCAGTAATGCATAATTTCCCAGATGTGAATGCTTTTGAAAATTATAAAGAATAACTTTTGAACAGTCAAACTTTTTTTGAAGTTTACAATGAATATCTTTTTGAAGATCATACAGACAATTTTTGTATAAATAAACATATATCTAAAATACATATATACAATCAATAATTTTGAATTGATGCGTATTTTCTGAGGCTTATACAGACAGTTTTTGCAACAAATTAATATTTTTTGTGGAAGAAACATTTATCAAATAAATGAATTTTCTTTAAATCATTTGAAACAACAAGGGATTATTAATAAAAAAAATTAATTTTTCAAATTTTATAAATTTGTAGAGAGTAATAAATTTTAATAAAAATGTTTCATCAAATTTTATTTTAAAAATGTACTTTTTTTCATAAAAGTAATTTCCATTGTGGTGTTTATTGTATTTAAATGTACAAGATTTGTTTGCATGTTCTAAAGACAACAAGGCCTCTTGATTTTGATTCTAATAGGCTTTGAAGCGCATTTTCCCCGAAATGAAACTGTTGATTATTTTTCTTTGAAATGTGCAAGTTTTCTCGAATAATAAGTTTGAAAAAGGATGTTCCAAGCTTGATAGATGAACAGACAGACACTTTAGGACTACAGCTTAAAAATGATTCCGAACTTCTCTAAGGCCCACGATGGAAATTGATGTTCAGAGCATTGACCATTCAGCTTCCTCTCAGCTCGCAATCTGCTATTTGTTGCGTAGCCCTTTCTGTCGAATAGAATGAAACCCGAAAAACGTTCTGGCTCATAGATATTGTTAGAAAAATCTAAACATATGCTCCAGCAATAACTAAGATAGAATTCGAAACTTTCCACTTTGGAGAATGTTTTTATCCCTAGTTCACGGGGAGCACCTGGTACTGCCTATTGTTGCTGTTGCCCCAGAATGCTTTCCCTGTACCTAATCCTGAGTTAGTATCTACCAGTTAGATAGAAACAGCCGGGTGGAGTCTACGTGATTTTGAAGCAAGGACCCAGCAGAAGACTCCCAATACTTGGTCTGCCAACCCCAGGAGTTTCAATTCACTTGGAGGACATTACGACCACGCCCAGTTTTAGTGTGCCGCCTGTAACAAACACGATGGATCTGCCCCAGCATGCTTTCCCTGTACATTGCCCTGAGTTGGTATCTACCAGTTAGATAGAAACAGCCGGGTGGAGTCTACGTGATTTTGAAGCAAGGACCCAGCAGAAGACTCCCAATACTTGGCCTGCCATCCCCAGGAGTATCAATTCACTTGGAGGACATTACGACAACGCTTAGTTTTAGCGTGCCGCCTGTAACAATCACGATGGATCTTCGGTTATGTCGGTGTTCTAACTCACTTCCTTCCGATTATGAGAACGACGCCTTTACCAACCAGTTCACCACGGCCTCTACTGCCTTTTGTACAAGCAGATGTAATCTTTCCTCGTTTTCCACAAAGTAATTTACTTTAATAAAAATTAAATTTAAGACTAGTAGTAATAAGTCCCCAGTAGGGTAGAGATGTATGTAGGCATTTATAAAGCTTACGCTACATTTAGAGTTATTCCAGGAGTTTTTGCACACAGTGGGCCATCTATAACATCACAGAGGAAGCAATTTGGTAAACACCCAATCACGCTCACATCCTGATATATGTACAAACCGACACTACACCAACATTAGCCGTTGCTCGAAAGTGACTGGAATATTATCCACGCATTTAATATGAAGGGCCGCTGTGGCCTGTTTAGTTAGGGGTCTTTTTCGTTATCGAAAGGTAGTGAGTTCGAACCCTGGCTTAACCAAAGATCCATTGTGCTCTATAAATGCGCCTGGGGCTTTTATTAAAAATGAGTTGCAATATCCTCCAAATGAAATGATGCCTCTGGGGGTGGCAGGCCAAATATTGTGGGTCTTCTGCTTAATTCCTGCTTCTAAATCACGAAGGTTCCATCCGTTTGCTTCTATCTAATCGGTAGGTCTCAATTTAGAGCTAGGTACTGGGAAGCATGCCTGTAAAAACCACAGCATTTAGTATGAAACTCGTGGTTCCATTTCTAGTGAAACAAAGTTCATGGTCGGCCCGTTGAAAATATTTATCATCTAAATTTTGATAATTAGAAATGTTTGAGATACGTAGGAGATATTTTAAACTATTTTTAGCACCCACCCACCAGATCCATCCACATCATCCTTATAGTTATTTGGGCAACTTTTTTTATAAATCTAAAACAAATGTTGGAGATGTAAGGATTGAAACTCATGATGTTATTCATAAGCTTCTAAAATCTAAAATACTTCAATTCATTCAATAACCTGTTTTTTTTTGTTTTTGTTTTTTTTTTTTTTTTTTGTTGTTGTTGTTGTTGTTACCAACAAAGTTAATTTGACTGGGAACTACTTATTAATGTGAGATAAATCGCTAATTACACTACGAGAATGCATGGCTAATATGGATATGAAACCTGAAACCCACAAACTTTGAACTGATAGCTCGAATGCTAACGAAATTGTTATCAGCTTAGTTATTGAAGGACGTAAATTAACAATTCAAATTTAGAAATATGCAAAAAAAAAAAACTTCTATGATAGCATGTTAAAAATATAGTTTCATATCTATGTGTCCTTTGAAAGAATATTACAATGTTCATATGTTAAACAATTATAAAAAAATCCACAAACAATCTAAATATCACAAGCTGTCAATAATGGAATCATAATTCAACTGAAATAAATTACTAAAGAGCACTTTTTCATTTACTTGATTTTAAGTGTTGAGTAATAAATGAGATATATAGTTATGTAAGAGGTCTTAGGCCAATATGTCTTTAAATAAGGATATGTAAATTGATGTAACATTTATTCAATGATGAATTATAAATTTAGGTAAATCGATCTTTATTAAAAGAGCATTATTTAATCTAATATTTAGCTTTCATAGGTAAAATGTTATTTAGCGTATTTTTTTCGAGAAAGAATATTAGAAATTTTATTTTTAATTCTGTAAGGTAAATAATTTAAGTAATTATTTTAGCTTCGAGCTTTAAAAATTTAGTAATTATTTTGAACGAAGTTCTCATCGATTAAATTATTCATCAAGCATCAATTAACTGTATAAACATTCTTATTTACGTAACAAAGGAAGCACAAAGATAATGCGGACACTGAAGTCTCTTTAAAGATGTTCCAACATCATTTTAACATTTGAGAGGAAAAAGTTATAGAAATATTTACACAGACAATTTAAGCCATTGATTCATTAAATACAGAACAATAAATCAATAAGTAAACAAGAGAATATATATATATATATATATATATATATATATATATATATATATATATATATATATATATATATATATATATATATATATATTCACACACACACACATACTATAAATACACTGAAATGTGTATTTATGCACTTGGGTCGACCAAGAAGCATAATTTTTTTAGTATACCCATTTAATAATGTTAAAATTGGTTTTCTTAAAAGCAGTGCAGTGTGTTTTGAAGCAATTATTTCTGTATAAAGTGTTTACATTAGAATTTTAGATTGGAAAAAAAAACATTCAATTTCAAAGTAGTTGTTTACGAAAAACAAACAGAAACATTTGAATATACTCTCTCAAGAGATTTATAATTTTCTATTTAAAATCAATTTATCATTATATGCATAATTTAAGTGAATGCCATTCCATTGTGAAGGAAATTCGTTGACATGTGGAGGGAAGCGAGTTCGAAACTAGATCCCCTCAAAAACCATTGGACTAGGAGTGTCAAAATAGAAAGTTGAATAATCTGCAATGCCATCAGGTTTAGCTTAACTAAAATAGAATCGTGTCACGAAAGGCCTCACTTAACTGAAGTTCCGAATTCCTAAAAGGTTTATTGTGTTTAGTATGTTAGAAATAGGGGTACTTGCGCACTATTCCGTCGACTTTTTTGTAAAAAAAGTAAGATTTCGAACCAAATGTTGATGTTCAGTAATCGCACTTATGTATTTTTTATAATTACATTTCAACCATTATATTTTTTTCATTTTTTGCGCAAGCAAGTTTTCAAATAATAATTAAAAATGCGGAATATAAATTGATAATACATTTTATATCGATTTGTTTAATTGAAAATACAATCTAAATGCTACTTTTTCCTCACATTTTGAAAAAAAATTATTAAAATTTATAACATCTGGCTGGGTATTTTTCGGCGTGAATTGTCGTCGAGGTAGTATGCAAGTGCCGCAGCAAGAAACGTATAACGATAATCTTAAGTTAAGCAAGAATAATTATAAAATTTAATACATTTTTCTGCAGCAATTAAGAATTTATCATGGAATATACTTTGATGTTGTTTTAAACTGAGTTTGTTACTTTACTTAAGCCGGTGTAAGATTTGATTTTGGTGGCTCAAAATCCAACTCTCTCCAGTTAATGTAATTGGCTATACGCTTAGCTTGCACAAAACTCTTATCTAAGGATAATTGCTTTTAAAGCAACTTCGTCCATTATGAAATTAAAGCCATTATAATCTTTGAAATTGTAATCATATCAATTAAGATTTAAAAAAACAATAACCTTTCTTCATAAATGTAACAAGGATTTAACATTCAGAATTTCGTGGGAATAATGCTAATCCGTCACGCGTGAAATTATTTGGTGTTTTCAATTTACTGAGAGCCCTTCTACAAGTACTGCAAAGTGAGCTGTTTAAGAATACAAGAGTAGCCGAATAAAAACTTTGCTAGATGAAAATCAGATTTTAAAAATGCATTATTTGAAGCGTGAATTAAAATTTTAAATTGAATACTGGGAACGAAATTGGGGTCGACTGTACTTTAGGGTACCCCACACTAATTTGGCACCATATGTAGTGATGTTGCAATACCTTGGGCATTCTTGACCTCTTTTTGTTTTGGTAAGTCGATTTTTCATATTTTACTATGCACATTTCTCTTTCCACAGCTGCAATTGATGATGTTGAAAAATACTAATTTTACTTTTAAACGAATTTGTGAAATTAATGGAATTTAGTTTAGTTTATATATATATATCTTTTAAAGAGCAGTTTCAGTGACAACCTCTTTGTTCAAACATAGTGAAAAGTATACTTGGCAAAAAAAAAAAAAAAAAAAAAAAAAATTTTCCTTGAGATTGCAATGATTTAAGGACTTCAAAATAAAAAAATTATTATTTAAATTGAAATATAAATCAGAATAATAGTTGTCGAAATGCTTAAATGCATGATATTTAATGACTGTTGCAGCAAACTCAAATCTGAATTGAAATATTTACAGAATTAGACTAAACAAAACAAAAATGAACCAAAAACCTATTAAACTATGTTTACACAGATTACCGCTAGACGTCTCCAGTTTCCGTCAGCAATCAAGAATGGTTTAAACAACCCATTCTCTTGATTTCTGGTAAAGTGACAAAGGCACCACCCGAACTGATAAAGAACCTCTCGGCTGAGACAAGAAATTGGTTGAAAGCAAATGTATTTTGTTTCAATGCATTAAAAAATGTTCGTCACCTTTATTAATTAAAAGAAGAAATATAATGCCCCAGTTAAATACATATGATAATACGAATAAAAAAATTATTCTTTTAACATTTTACTTAAGAAAAATGTTAATTAAGTTTTCCAGTTTGAATTTCGGAAATATCTTGTCAAATGGACATGTTTCTTTAAGATGCTTCGTAAATTCTACTTCTTTTAATTTTTGTATATTCACAAGAAGCGTCATTGGGGATTCTTTAAGAAATTTACCATTGTGCAGGTAACAGCATTATATAATAATTAAATGATCGATCTTTTGACAACCAAAAGAAAGTGTTTTTTCCTGAGAAATCCTTTAAAAGACGGTGGGAAATAATTTACTTGTTATCTTTGCTACTGGATGCTTGAGAGGCGACGGAACCGGTGGAGCTGAAACTGTTTCTTGGGGAATTTCCTGGCGATTTCCCGGAACTGACGTCATCGTCAACCAATAACTGCCACTCTGGAAAAAGGGGGGGAAATAATGGTAAATAACGGGAAATGGAATCGATTCAAACATTTGTTTCATCACCATATACAACAAATTAAGTATAAGAAATAAGGAGGTAGATAATAATTTTTAACAAATTTTCAAGACAACATTTTATTTTTTTTCGTCATAAATTTATGTAAGATGAAATTATTCTAAAAATTTACATTCTGATTTATTCACTGATGACAATTAATAATATCACAGACTTCAATGAGCAGCATTTTAGAAGTTTAATATAAATATTTTTGATTGATGAAATATACGTATAAACATATAGGAAAATATATATAGTTTAAAAATCATATTTTTACACTTAATAACTAAGAAATAGAAATATATAAAATGTAAGAAAATATAATAAATATAAAATCTACTGGATGATCTTAAGTTAGACAATGAAATTAAATTTCAATCTTTATTTGATAAGAAATAAAGCATGAGCTATTATTTTTTATTATTATAATAAAGTATGAACTATTTTTATTATAATAATAATAAAAAAATAATAGCTCACATATTAAGCTATATTTATTTAAAGTATAAACTATACTTATTAAATTATGAACTATTAAGTGTGAAAAGTGAATTAAAATTTTGTAAATCAGTTAGTTAATATATTGTCCTAATTTTTCACCAAAAAAAAAAAAAAAACATTCTCTTATATATTTTCTAAATTCACAGTAAATTTAATTAAAAAATACTAGCAGTTTGAAGTGCATATTATTAAAATTTAAAAAATTACAGCTATCAAAATTTCAAATCTAGTAATTCTAAGTGCACTGAAACAGTGAAAAAGAATTTAAAAGAAATCGAATATCTTGTAGATATTTTTTTGATTGAACTATATAAGTATTTGAAAACAATAGACGTAATTAACCTCCAAATTACTATGTTGCTAAGTCTGAAAAAAATAGTAAAAAATCTTACTAAGAATATTTATAAAAATATAAAACAAATAAATTTTATTGTAAAATTATTGCAATGTATTTTAAAACTTATAAGAGTTTAGATGAAATTATAATAAGATGGTAAAATTCTATTTCTGTCGACTACTTGACGATATTGGAAAAAATGGTACCGAGTAATAGAAAAATGCTGAATATGTATCGGAAAAAAAATCCAATGCATAAAAAGAAGGTGAGACGTTTCTTTTCCTTAATCATAAACGAGAAATATATTTTTAAAACTTTTAAAAACTAAAAATATTTAGAGCTTTTTTCTTTATCTTCTCTCTTTAGGTAATGAAGGGGTGAGAACTCTTATTATTTGGATGTAAGGGAACCCTTTCATTACCTCAATTAAATCACTCTTGAATCAAAGAATTATTTTCCATTCAATCTACCTTGGCGATGGCGAGAATTCCGAATCAAAAACAATTTATCCTGTCTCATTTAACAATGGTATATATTATAATCATGTGATAAAAAATAATCTATATATAGCAAAACAAACGCGTAATGTGACTATAAATTATTTATTATTTTTACTCTTCTATTAATTACGTAATAGATTTTGCCTTTGAAACCTAAGCAGAAAACACAAGTGAGCAGAAAAAAAGAGAACGATGAAAATCTAACCGTTTATTAGATCAACAAAGTTTTTCCCGATGACATCTGCAGATAGCGTTATAAAAAACCAAAATTTCTCCTTCTGTCCAAACAAATAATTTGATGATTTGTCATTTTTTAAAATTTTCTAAATGTTTATAAACATGATAAGTGAAACTAAGATAAATAGTTGTATAAGAATTCTGAAACAATAACATCGAAATAGATTCTAATTCTTGGTTAAAAAACATAACCAGCAAATTTAAGTTTAGCAATTTCTGAAAGTATGTAGAATTCATTTTTACAAAATAAATCAGAATTTATGTAAAATTGTGCAGCAGAAACACGTGTTGAAATTGTAAAAAGAAAGAAATATACATTAACATTTACCGAGAATTTTTTTTTTAAATTATAAATTGTGCGATTATTATTTGCATTTATCATGTGCTATTGCTTAGTAAAATAACGTATTTAAAATTTCAAATTAAATACTTTTCCCCTCAAAAATGAATGAATTATTTGCAACATACATACATAGATATATGCATGTATGTGATAAATGGTGAAAAGATAATTAATATTTTTGTAATTAAAATTAATAATTATGTAAGAAGAGAAAATCTTTTCAAACATTTGCTCATTTCAAAGATAATTTTATCTATTTTCACAACAAAAGATCAAAATACTGAACTACATAACTTAGAAATAAAATATCAAGATTTGTATTATTAAAATAACAAAGAGGATGTGATTTAATTTTAATGTAATAAATAAGAGGTCTAATAAATTTAAAACAAATTGCTTTTTAGTAACATAATACATATCAATGCGTTGCATAGACGAAATATATTTTGAACTCTGTATCTTGACTTTATAATTCAATATAGTTTAACAAGAAAGAAATATTTTTATACAATTGATAAAGTGTATCGAATATATATTTTAATGCTAAAGTTTCTTTTATTTTCAAATAATTTATCTGTGTGTATCTTAGATTCCAAGAAAGAAAACGACAAAGAAAAATTTCGAATTCCATGAGAATAAAAAATGATATGTGATTTCTAAGAAATGCAACAGATAACGCTCACTTTAGCATGCATGGCACAAAATAGGAGGTTGTTGACAAAAAGGGGAAAAAACTAAACATTTAGGGAAAATATATAGCAGAGCTTGAAAATCGTTTATAGTGATGAAAAATGTGGCTCACAAAATAGCTAATATAAAATAAAATAACAGTTGTGAATCAAGATAAAAAATATTCAGACGAATAGTTAAACAGCCGAAGACTGCCGTAACAAGATCACAGACAACAGAACGGTCTTTTCAATGGATCAGGAATCTGATAAGCACTTGTTTTCTAACTGCATAATTTCAGTGTTTTCGACCTGAAGTTCAAAACAACCTTCCAGATCAACTGAACTCATTGTTACATTTTGGAGTTCTCTTGGCAGTTTAATGCACCAAAGTTTGGGGATTAAATAACTTTTTATTAAATAATGGAGAATGAATTTTCTTGTCTGAGGAACAAAATTTCATCAAAAACATTTATTGTGTTTCCTAGTCAGAAAAGCTTAAACAAATATGATTTTATTCTCATATTAATATAAAAAACAATTTTAAAATAATTCAATTATACCAATCAAATTGGTATAAACGAATTTAAAATTCTTAAAAACATAAAGAAGGCAAAATTAGAGAGAGTTAGCCCAATAATTAAATAGTATAATTAAATATATTATTTAGTGCCGACAAGGTATTATTCTGTACAGGATAGAAGTTGATTTATAACAATTGACAAGAAAAGAAAAAAAAGATCAATTTATACAGTATTTTATAAATTTAATCTTACTTGACACAATTCAATACTTAAGAAAAAGGAAACATTTTTTAAAATAGGAAATATTTTTTCAAACAGAGTTTGGGTCTTTCAAAGAAATTGTGACTGCAGACAAATATCTATTTTGAGTTATTAAACTGAAATTCCAGTTAGAAGAAATGATAATTTTCTTTCGAAAAGAGCCCACGTCATGGAATTTATTCATTATAATTATTTTATATGTAAAACAATTACCTTACTAACCCTCAGAATATGCGCAAAACTTCCTAAAACAAAGGACATTATTTAGAAACTGTCTATAATGCTTAATTGATTGTCAACTTTTGTACACCGCCACAAGTGAACCAGAACTTCCCGCAAATTGGAGAGTGAAATGAATAGCTGCTGAACTGAAATGAAAAGCTCTAACCATTCAGATAGCAGATAATTTGAAGGAATCCTTAATTTTGTCATGCATATAGTAGCCATAATTAAATAAATCTAACAGCTTAAGCGAATTTATTTATTATAAAAAAGTGCGGTACAATTTTTAGTTAATCCCCATCCCAGAAGCATTTAAAATGACAACTCAAAAAGATTATCTGGTGTATTTCAAATATATATATATATATATATATATATATATATATATATATATATATATATATATATATATATATATATATATATATATATATATATATATATATATACAGTAACTATTTCTCTAACAACAACACGAATACATAATAAACCGAACAAATGTTATGTCGTTAATGTCCATATAGATTTTTATTTAAATAAATATACTTTGGAACCAGGGTTGCAATATAAGAACCATGAGTATTCATTTGAAGCACACAAGTCCAATCAAATTGAAAAATAAAACTTCTGTTTACTACATTATTAAGTATTTAATGCAGTGAAACTGAATTATTTTGAATATTTCAATTTGGTTTCTTAAATGTAATCGTATGGTTATTGGGTATAGTCAGCTCTTTGGTTTCCCAAATTTCCCATGTATTCCTTGGTGGTAAGTGTATAATCAAGGAATTTCCTATAAGCAATGGCTTCTTCTTCATTTTAAATAATTTAAATATTTCTTGGGTGAAAAGAATTCTCCTTAGTATTCAATAGGTACGCTATAGGACAATTAAGAAGAAATCGGAGCAGAAATAACCGTACAGCATATTTTCAAAATATTTGCAATATCTTACTAACACAATATTAAATTACATTGGGGAATTAATTATAGGATGAGATACTATATATTTATGTTGTACGAATCTCACAACCTTCATACTGTATACGTAAAATCGAATTTCCTGCTTGAAGTACTTAGACGTCTACTATGAATTAAGTTTTTTTTTTTTTTTTAAATGTAATCTCACATAGATTTTATAGTTGTAGAATTTTATATTTACACTTCTTTGGTGTTGAATTTCCTACGAAAACTCCAGGTATTAATAAAATCAAAATCTATACTTAAGCAATGAAATGTTTAATAGTTTTACACTTTCAGTTTAATTTTAAAAATTTGGTATTGTTCTATTTCACTGGTGCGAGTATCACCTAATATTATGACAATATCATATAGAATACAACAATTAATTACTATTAATAGGTTCTTACTATTAATTGAAATAAATTTTACTTTGAGCTCATAAAACATTTTAGAAAATCCGATTGACCTTTATGGAAGAAGTTTTCTACATAAAAATATCTGGCGGATTAGTTTTTGTTCAAGACAAATTCCTAACATTCATTCACTTTCATGCGTTTTCCTCGTGTTGAGAATGTAGAACGATGACAAATTGCACTGATGAAATATATTAAGCTATTTTTGTAAATGTGAACGTAAAAGATTAGAATTTATGACTTTTTAGGAATTGATTTCATACGGCGACTATATTAGCTGCGCTAGGGAAATAGAATGGCACATCTAAATTATAAATTATATATATTTTAAAATATGACGTCCCTAGAATTTTGGTAAAATTCTGAAAATTTTTATATTATTTATATATATAATTAAAAGCTAATAATTTTTTGATGTTAAATAACCATTAATCTTTTAAATGGAAGAATGAACGTTGTTTGAAAAATATTCTTACAAATTTTAGATAAAAAAAAGATTAGGATTTTAAGATATAAATTTATCCAATTATTTTATCACTTATCACTACAATTTGAGAATATGGAATTTATTCCCATTTTTCCCCCGCTCTGTTAAATATACATTTTATAGTCTTTACTCAATAAGCAGGGTAAATATGTATGAAGCATTGAATTTGAGGGGTTTTAATATGCACATTTCTTAACAACACAAAAATTCATCATATTTATTTCATTTGTTTTTTATCAACATATATATATCTTAAAAATATACTTAAATTTTAGAGCTTTACCTTTCACATGTTTTTGAAACATACATTAAAATTACTATGCACTTTAGTATTTAACTTTGATTATATGATATTTTAGAATAAACACCAAAAAACATTTAGCTTATTATATACTATTGTGGTATCCTCTCACAATAACTTCAATAGAAAATTCTAAAAATAACATCTTACTTGTTTACGTTTCGCATATATAAAAATGTTATATGTTTCAGCTTCTCAGATTTAGAGTTTACGTACAAATAACGCTGTGAAGTTAGAATTTTCTAAAATTGTAAAATTTAGTAAAAAAATCAAGAATGTGAATTAAAAATTTCAATAAAATCCCTCAAAATTAAAGGCAATACTTTTTAAAAATGCAATACTCAAATATGCAGAAAGGAAAGCAGATTAGAAGATGATCTCAAAGAAATCGCATAACCATAATTTCTTAATTTTTTCATTTTTGGGTATATGAGAAACATTTAATCTGGGGACGATACAAAGGTTAGACGTGGTTTTTCTTATTTGTTTTAAACGTATTTAAAATGAGGTCTTAATCGGATTAATCCTCCTATGACCATTTCATTGATGTTCTGTTTAATAATTCATAATTTCGATTTCCACAACAAATTAAAAGGTGTGCAGTTGTCTGGAGCTCACTTAACTTGTGATATATAACTTGTGATCATATTATATTTTTTAAGAAACAATCCTTGGCATAGAGATTTACAAGTAGTTAAAAATATTTCAAAATATCACAACACAAATTAAATAACCTACGTAATATGTCCAAGAAGTTAGCACATTGATAAATGTTTCTATATGAAAAAAATCGCTGGCTAATGTTGCCTCTTTGGAGCCCCTTCACAACCTGATTTGCTTTCCATCTTTAATGAGGTTTTTACTGAGAGTAAAAAAAAGTTTATGGATGTCTGGAGAGTTCTACCTACTCGTAATTGGTATTATAGAAAACATCCTGCTTGCTTTTTGGGGGAACTAGAGGCCAACAGACTTGTGTTCCACACTTCGTGAGTAGTCACCTAGGAGGCCTCATATATATGGAGGGTCAAAAGACTTTCAGTGTGCACACCAAATCTAAAGCTGATCAGGTATCGTCTGAGCATATCTTGAGTACCTTGAATTTTGACTCGGAAGAGGATTTATCAAAGCCCTTAATGGTTTTGGATTTTCTGACTTGTGGAGTTCATCAGGTATTGGAATTGGACCATATGAGATTAGCAACAACAATAGATGAAAGATGATTCGTGAAGCATTACAAAAACAAAATGGTTTCATTCAAGACTTTTAAGTAGGAACTTTATATGAAATGTCTTTCTTTTCTTTATATTTTCTACATATTTATATACTTATACAATGTTAATCCTCAATGATAAAGTATACGTCAACATTTAATTCAGTGATCTGGCAATCTGAAACTAAAGCTCACATTCTAGCTAACATTTATTCTTCATCACCTCTTACTGCAGCGGTTCTTAACCTATGGGTCGTGACCCAAAATTGGTCGTGAAGCATATTTCTTGGGTCGCGCTGACTCCAACCAAAAAAGTTAGTAATGCATCAAATTATGCAACCCGAATTATGTATTGTTTTGGATGAAATTGTTGCGGTAGTGAATTTTATCAAATCAAGAGCTCTTAACTGTAGAATTTTTCGCGAACTGTGTTTGGAATTTGGTGCAGAATAGGAACATTTATTATATTATTCTGAAGTTAGATGGCTGTCCCGGGACAAAGTTGTTCAAAGAGTATTATCATTGCGGACAGAATTTTTTTTTTTTTTTTTTTTTTTGAGAGAGAGAGAAGAGAAACACCTATTAGGACGTAATTCTCCGAGTGGAAGAGGATTACTCAAGTTGCTTATTTGTCAGATATTTTATTTGAAATAAATAATCTAAATACGTCTATGCAAGGACGCGTAATCAATTGAATTAATTGAAAAAATTACATGTTTTAAAAATAAACTCAAATTATGGAGAAATAAGGTTGAAGTAAAGAAACTTCCTTCATTCCCGACTCTTAATTTACTTGTTGAAGACAATAATATTGATATCACAGATTTTGAAATACAGAAAATTATTATTAATCATTTAGAAAAACTAATAGCGGACTTTGATCGATATTTCCCTGCAGAGGATGTTTTCAAATATAATTGGGTCAAGCATTCAACCGAGGTTTGAAGATCTTACAAAATGTTTTCAAGCACAAGGTTCTCATTAAAACTGTATGACTTGCATTTAAAATTTAAAAAACTTAACATATGTATTGATATTTCTTTTCTTTTTTTTTTTTAGGAATAAGTTAAAATTTCAATTATTTTCAAAAAGTTATAAATATATTTTAATTTGGTCAATAAAAATTATTAAAAACACTTGATTGTTAATTAAATTTTCCTTGGATCGAAAAATACTTTTGTTTATCTTTATTATTAAAAAAATAAATAAAAAATTTGTAGGTTAAAAAAACCCATAGGATCGAAGGACCTTCGTAGGATCGAAGATTTTTTAAAAATACGATCTAAAATAAATCAATAAAAAATTTTTGACTTTTTTTGGGTCGCGACATGAACATATTTCTCAAATTTGGGTCGCGGCTTAAAAAGGTTAAAAACTACTGTCTTACTGTTTATTATACGCATTTTCGAAATAATTACTACACCTCTTTTAAAATAAAGAAATAATATAATAAAAAAATATATTTAAAGTAACTGTTATTTTCCGAGACATTTCCTTTTTAACTACAAGACTCTCGTAAACTCCAAGATATTAATATTTGTAAAATACACCAAATATCATTTGTTTATGCTTTTGCATAATATTCCACAATGTAATGAAGCAAATATTTGGTGTTTTCCAATTACCAGACCAAAACTACGCCAAGTATTTTCTTGAAATATCCAAGAATTTCATATGAAGATAACATTTTTTTTTCAAAGTATCATTTTGGCAAAACGATTCGGGATTTTGTCATGAAAATCGAAAATATTTTGGCGATAATATTTACGTTTCGCTTTTGCTCCTTATATGGAAGATTTGATAATATTTGAATCAGGATTCGTCAATACAAAAAAGCATTTAAGCATTCATAAGTTAAAAACTTTGATCAAAATATAAACGATTTTTAATTGCTATGGTCAAAATCAAAAATAACCGTGCTGATGGCGTTAACCAGAAGTATTTGAATAATCGAAACCGCAATTGAAACTGATCCCATTATCAGGAAGTGTAATTTGTACTGGTCCACAATCTTTTGAGTGCAACCTTTTTCGTTGACTTTATGCAGTTTATCGAAGACACATTCTCCGATGTTGATGCTCACTGGGCAGCAAGAATAGGGTAGGAGGGGAGGTGTCACCCAGTTGCTGGTCATCCAGTCTTCGGGACCATCCGCGCCGCAGCACTTGAAGTTTGTCTGAGTTCTGTCCAAAGCGATGAATCTGACCCTGGCGTGGGTGTTGTTATCGTAACCGGTGTGCACGAACTCCCCCAGGTGCTTGGGAATGAAGTGTTCGACCTCCCCCATCCAAGTGAAAGAGATGGCGGCCACTATGCACTGCAGGAGGAACACCAGCAGGGAGTTGTAGATGAAGAGGCAGAGCACGAGCTGCCGGCTGACATTCAAGCAGCCCAGGATGGAGAAGACGACGATGAGGGAGCCAGAGAGCAAGAGCACAATGTTCACCGAGTGGAACATGACGAAGTCAAAAAGGGTGTTCAGAGTTACCATCCTGATGTTCACGTACGCACCGGTTCCAATCACAGTCGCACCAGTACACCATAGCAGGATGTTGATTAAGTGGAGCAGTCTTCTCCTGGTTTGACATCTAGCGTCAACGCTGTGCACCACCAACACGTCCGTTTCAGTTGTCCTAAGAAGTCTCCTCATCATCTGCGATCACGGGCTCTTTCTTCCAAGTTTTTCCACACACAATTCACTCCACTCTGTTTGTTGGCAGCTTTTTATGCTTCGCTTGTTGTTCCTCAAGTCAGAGATACAAACAAATGTTAGTTGTTGTGCAGAAAAATTAAGAGTGGAAAAGCTTATCTCAACATCTTCCTTTAGTCTCAAATTAATAAAAAATGAAGAATTATTAGTGCGGGTATTCCAAGTCTGTTAGAAATCTCCTATAGTCTTACAATATAGAAAGACAGCCATAATACTTTATACATTGTTAAAAAACTCCAATTTGAATATCCTATCCAGATAACAAATTTAAACTGGGCACTATCTTCACCAAGAGCATAAAACAGCCGAATGTAGCAAAATTTGGTGATTTTTCTTATTTTTGTCAAAAACACTTGTTAACATATAAATTGAACGCTAAATATAAACTGATGTTCCCATGAAAACGTAATTAAGGTGGGTCATGGACAGTTCTTAATAAACGATATTTATAACTCTAATTTGCGTCATTTGCATCTTTAAATATAAATATGAATTTTTATTTTGTGATATTCAATAGGTGGTTACTACGATTTGTCATTGGAAGAAGTGAAGATAATAAACTTTTGTACAGAAAACTGGGAATTTCAATATTTTAATTGTAATTAAAGATAGTATACATATTTCAATACTAAAAATTCTATAACATTTGTTACCAAAACAGAAATAATAATAATAATAATGTTAACAAAAGAAGTGTCAACCATCAAAACTGTTGACTTCAATATCAATGTTTGCCATGAAATACTCAAACAAAATTCACAATAAAATAATTGAAAGAGATTTTTATTATTGGCGTAAGTATTAATCTTAAGATTTGAGAGATTGCTTACAAATATTGCAATTATTAATTTATAATTCTGTTAAATAAGGAAATTTAAAAAAATTTAAACTGTCCTTGCCGATATAAATTAAGCGATAAGATTTACTGTACGGTCACCCTTAATTTTGTTTATAAAATGATTTGTTATATAAAAAGCAAAGCATTCGTTTGAGAATCTATTTTCCATTGATTCTAGCCATTAACACATGTACAATAGAACACCAGAAAAAAGAAAATGAAAAAGATAAAGCATCCATATTGTGCTTTATTTGGTAAAATTTTACCGTACGTTCATCATTGGCGAAATTTTCAAAAAGGCGCCAAGGCTGACCATATGGCGAATTTCCGATCATGAAAAACGGCGGGAGGGAAAATGTCTGAAATAGTGACAAATATTTCATACATTGTTGGTATCTAATAATATGCTCAACTAATTTTACAAAACTAACAAAAAACGCATATTTATAGATTTCAAACATCAATGGTAAAATGATAAAGTTGATATGTTAAATTATCCATAAAATTTTTTGATTAAATTTTATATTAATGAATTTAAATCAGTAAATATTCATGAGAAATTAATGACAAATGGGATCGCCAAAATACTAGTTTGCCGAGTTTCCAATAAAAATGTTCGACAAATTTGGTGCTAAGGGTGACCGTACAGTAAATCTCATCCAAAATGAACATTATTCGATGGTAAACTTCGCCTTGTTTGTTGCTGCTCGAAGAAGGCGATTTGAAAGCAGGCAGCAAATTCGTCGAGAAGTCATAAGTATTGAATGGGTACATTGGAACAGAGAGAAAATAACATTATATAGTGCTTTTGGCTTTCTTTTTCAATACCTTTCTTCCAGTCAAAATTATGTATTTAAAATAGCGTTGTACTTAATTAATTTTGAAAGTAAATAAATCAAAAAGCTTTTAATCACATATTTTATTATCTGCTTTAATTCCCATTAAATATGCAATGGGAAATAATAGGAAAGGATTTGGTGTACAGACTATATTTGCTCTGAATTTTTCAGCCAACACAAACAGCTCTCTAATAGACCCAATAGATTTCATAAATATTTGAATTTATTTTGAAACATCATTAATGACTCAATTTTAAAAACAGAGCGATACGTTATTTCTAAGTTTACATTTTTTACTTCATATGAAAACCTGAGCTAAATTTATTTCAATACAATCAAAGCATTATTGAATAATGCAAGTTACAAATAAAAAAGTTGAATACTTATTTCATATTTGAGCTACCCGATGGGATCTATCCTCAGTGGAATCTTTATAAAAAATATTACAGTAATTTTCTTATACACAAACAGAAAGGATGAAATACTTATTAAATAGTGAACGATTACTTCACCAAAGCATTCATAAACTTCTTACAAGATTTCCCATCGGAAATTAATCCCCACGAGCTATCTTATTTTTAATTGTCTGTTTCATAATTTAACTGAAGATATAGATATTAATCTTCTGTAAGAATAAGAAGAAATATTTACAATAATTCGGGTATTTTCCTCTGATTGGATGACAATATCACCAAACCTAAAGTATTTGGATATGACGATATCCTTATCCAAAGTATAAAAATAATTGCTAAAGTAATTTTGATTTCTAGATCTAGGATAAATGTTATAAAGGAATTAAATTTTAAAGACGTTAAGTAAGTAATATGTAAGAGGGTTACTTTTAAAGATTTTAATGAAATATTTGGCTACAAATTCTGGTCAAAACAACTGCAACGATTTTCAACCAAAATTCGATTCTTAAATGAAAACGAAGCAAATAATCAATACATAATAGGAAATTTCAACAACAGAATAAATTTTTTTTAGTTGAAAAAAAAAGAGCATTAAATCTAGTGCTGTGATGCATGTTTAAAGAAACTCGCAACATTAAGAGTGGCCACATGAATAAAAATATACATTTAGCAAAACAAAATTACTGCTATAATAAATTTTCATTTTTTGTTCAAAAGTTAAAAAGAGGAGGACGAAATACAAACAAACTTATAAGAGGTATAAATTTTTAAACCAATTCCTATGTTGTTGGCGCCAAAAGGGCTTCAGGCATCTAGAGATGACGGTGAACGAATTTTGGTAACTTTATTTTCAATGTTTTAATTATCCGATGGGAAGTTATCTGTTATAGTTCATAAAAATACTGTGCATGGAAAAGATTCTTAAAAATTGAGTTTTATCTCTCAACTTTACCTAAGCAAAAAATACTGTGGTCAACCGTCATAATTATAATAGCTGAAGTTCATTAGAAATAGTGTGATAAAGGGAAAAATGGTAGTCAACTCGTCTTTGTCTTTGTCTTTGTTTGTCGCTCAACGGTCATTTTTTGCACACGAGGGCTAATTAGACCGGGACCTACGGCTTAAAGTGGATTCCGAACCACTACAAACATCCATGCCCAAGGTGGGACTCGAACCCACGAACTGTTGAACCGAAGGCAAGAGCGGGTAGTCAACTCGAATGAAGCAAAAGCTATAATAGATGATTCTCTTCAATGCTCATAATTTATTGTAAACACTTTTATATTTAGAATTTTCTATTCAATCTGTAAAATCTATTCACCTTGTTATAAAAGTTTGAAGAAAACACTGAAATGTACTAATTTTCAGCTATAACAAAAATTGTTTTTGAAATGTATCAATAAATTAATGATTTTTTATTTTCATATGTTTGTAATAGATATTTTTCTGCATTTATTTCCTCATTTTGAAGGTCAGACAATCATTATCTCACAAAGTTTTCAAATTAACTTTATCAATCTTAATAGAAAAATATTAAAAACTAATTAACAATTGTTATTTTTGTTTATTAAATTATTTTAAGTTTTCATATGAATACACGTTCTACCATTATATCTAAAAAATGCGTCTCTGTAAGAGAATTGTCGTGATTATGTCTCAATAAATTTATATGGATAATTTTTAAATTGCTAATTCTAAGGGCTAATGAGGTATCCGATCATTCAGCTCAATCATTTCGATAAGCATGTTGGGAAGGCTTTAAAAATGGGAAGAATAATCTAGGAGACAAGACAAAAATAAATGGAGAAATCCGTGAAAGGGAAAGAAAGAAAAACGACTTCATTTATCTTGAAAGCAGGAATATCTGCTTGTGGTGAAAGATTATTAAGAAGTTTTCACTTTCAGATATATATATAGAGAAATTGGCTTTAATTATCAGATTGCAAATAAGCTCATAATACATGCGTGTATTATGAATTGCGAAAGAAACCTTTCTGAATATAAACATTTCCTCCGCGTTGTTTTGAAATGCTGGTGACGCTTACAAAGTGTTCAACTATGAGGCTGAATGGAGTCGTGTTATGCCTCTATTAAAATGCCAAAAAACGTGTGCTTTAATGAATTGTAGAGATTTCTGTGATGTATTAATCCTGAATGAAAGCTCTTCAGTAAAACAATGTCGAGAGAACTCGGTAATATTTAACTCACGGCAAACATTAGAAAGCCATCATTTAAATGACAAACTATCAAATCCCAAATGGATGGACGCAAGTATTCGCGAGTATATTATTGACAAATATTTATTGCTCATATGGATTTTACCATATGCCCATGTCGAGTCCAATGAAGTGTCACTGAATTGGGTGGGGGACACTTACTGCTACGGTTTCGGAGGTATCTGTGCCCCAGATCATGATCAGGTTTTACAAAACCGAGTATTCTCAGAAACGCTTATTTCATTTAAGACTTTTGGAGCAAATTTCTTAAAAGAAATCACAAAATGGGAGATCCAGGTACATCGGTAGTCTGAAGTAGTACAAGTCTCATTTAATCTTTTAGAGTACCTCTTTTTAGTTCACTGTGAGTCAATCTTTATCCTTTGTGGGATAAGCAAGTATTCTCGGCAACAGGTGTTTCTAATGAAGAACCAGAAGGGATTATCTGATCTCGAAATCTATAACATACCGAATGTAATTATTAAATTTATATCATTAAATTAGCAGTAATTGACCCATATGCAAGTGAACAATATCAGTTCAAGTACTTTTTGGGTATTTATGTTGAAGATTTTAATTGGAAGCTAACGTTATAGAAAATAATCAAGAAATGTAAGAAACGTTAAACATTAAGACATGCTGAAATTTGACATTGATAATAATTTTGTAATAAAACATTTATGCCTCGATAATTCTTCGCGGTAGAGCAGTTTAGTTTTACTTTTTCCTGAATATAACAGAAGTATGAATTTGACAATAATATTTTTTAAAATTCTATTACTTATTAATCGTAATTCAGCGTGCGTAATTTTTCAGCAATTACACAGTTTAATATTCAAATAGATTACTCTAAGCAAACGTACAGTAATTATATATAATTAGTAAATTTACTCTTAAGAATATTAAATTATAATAATTATTGCTTTTCTTAATTATGAAATGAATGAGCAGCATTATTGTTGAAAATGGAGGTAATGCAGCTTAAAGTAACTTCAGAGAAGCTAACAACAAAAATAAATACTAGCTGATCATCTGTTTACGTTTTCAAAGGTTTGTGTTTGTGTAAATACTTCTTGAAGTCATAAGAAAAATGGATAACAACAGCATTAAATCTTAACAACAATTGAAAATTAAGCTACGTAAATATATCATATTTAAAAATCATTACGACAATTATATAATCAAAATGGCTTTTAATTTCAATTGTAGTACGAAAAAAAATCACATGCATTAAATAATATTTATTTTTCACAGTAATTATAAAAAATATTTTAATTGAGTTGGAAGAGATATCGTTACTGTCTTAATTATGTTTACCAGAAATGTTTTCCAACAACGGATGTATATGCAACATCAAGGTCTGATTGGAAAATATTTTTTTAACTTAGACGCGTATATAATTATAGTTGTAAAAGTTACAAAAGTTTTTTAAACCATAATTAATTCTCTTTTTGAGTACATAATTTGTAATTATTTTTATATGAAGAATAAATTACCATATTTATCATATGGAAAATAAATAATACTCTTTTAAATATTATTAAAATAGAACTTATACTATTTTGTACAAGAAAAAAGTTTTAATAATATTTAATAGTAATTATTAAATATTTTTACATATTACCCTTATAAAGAATTCAAATTCGTGATGATTTCATATCGTTTTCGTATTTTTTTAATTTCTAATGCACACAGACAACAGCTATAATAAAATAAATTTATCTAATATTTAAGTTTCAGGAGAATTAATAAGACAGACCACGTTTTCGATGTATATACAAAGCAGACACTTTCAACAAAACAGATTTACAACCCAGCATATAAATGTAAAAACAAAAATAAAAGCTTATATTAGGTAAAATTAAATAAATCAGGTGTCTTTTTAAAAAAGAAACATTATTTAAGATTAATTCATGTAATACAGTTTATAAATGATAAATTCAAATAAATTAAGAGAACTTTCAAAGCTTAATTTTCTCTACAGATATTTGATGACCATTGTTTCTATAGAAAGTTTGCACTAGTAAAAAATAACTTTAAACAATTTAAATTTATTCAGAAACGTTCCTTGAAGTTAAAAGGATGCACTTTGTAAAATTTTCTCAATCACGCACAAAATAATAGCGAATTCTCTATTCTTATGTATAAGTAAAAAATACATAAGAAAACCTAGAAAATAATTATAGATTAACAGAACTGAAAATACAAATCCGCTGTCGAATTTATCCATGTTCATTTGTTTAAAGAAATAATCATAACAGGTTATAAAGAATATCCCAGTAATGAGATAATAAATGACTGGGAATTTTTTTTCAATAAAAACATTTCAACAAATCGTGCTTACAAAATCTCCATGAATGAAGTGATTTAGAGAATCCACGACTAAAGTATGTATTTCGTCCCATGCAGCTTGCTTTTTATGCAGTCATCTATACCATCATTAGATATCTTATGATCTTATCATTAGATATCATCATTAGGAATATCCTCAATAATTTCAACAATACTCAATGTTATCATTACTGAGGATATTCCTCGCACTTCTATTTATTTTTCAGATCATCGTAGAGCCTTCTGATTTTTTTAAGGCATCTAAACGCCGCATCAGAAGGAAAGTGGCAAATTGCTGAAAACTGGATACTTTGATATATAAAAACCATACGAAAAACTAAGGATAATTTTAAAATATTCTGTTCTTCGTGTATGTGTAGGTGTGTATGGCATCATAGGGATCTGGAAAAGAATGTTTATCATTCATTCATTCGGTTCCCCTGCCACCTTACTGTTTAAAGTGCATTCTTAACTAGCTTAATGGTGCATGATTCATTTTAAACTACAGATCCTGGTTTAGTCAGCCATTATGTGTAAAATATGACCATTGGGCGACAAATATACCAAACCATATTACACCAAATAAACATATTTCAAAGATTTGCAATATGTTCCCTAGCATGCTGATATTTGTGGAAATGAGGTTGGAGATAAACTGGTTAAAGGAGGTTCAGAAGCCTCGACCCTTATCAAAATATTTTACGAAGTCTCTGATTTATAAAAAATTTTAACAAGATCAAATGTCAGATTCCTCCAATAAAAGAATGTTACACAAGAAGTAGCCCTGATGCTTCTATGAGCCTCACTTCTGGAAAGAGTACTGCCAAATCTGGAAAGAACAAATCTGTTATCAAAAATGTCAAACTGCTCTTTCCAGATTTGTCAGTGGCCATTTGAGGGTGCTTTGTTTCTATTGGGATCAGAAGATTTTTCCAACATGACACACAAGTGTGTTTCAGAAAAGGCTTCCCAGGAACATATTTTAGACTCTCTTCAACTCTCCCTCGACAACTTTATTAGAATTCCTTTAAAGTTTATGACATTTTAAGGTTTTATAATCTCATGGACCATGTCTAGTAGTCGCTAGAGATAGAGGATATGAAGCAACAACACATTTCAAAGACAAATGTACAGGAAATTGCTTAACATAACTATTTGATAAAAAAAATTGGCAGAGTATTTAATAGGTTATGTCATTTTTAGCCTAAATAATTTAGGAAAAAGTCCCAAGCTGTATTGATCAGGGGGGAAATGCGCGTCCCTTCCATAACTGAAAGAGATGCCGGTCGCTTCCACTGTTGGCGAAAAAAAAGAGAAGCAACTTCTTCGAGAAAGTCGCGCAGCTGATCAAATGACGTGAAAATCCGTCGCGAAGCTCATGAATAAAGTGCGCCCCCGCCGCCCGCACTCGCATCATAAATAAAGTGTTAAAATTCGCGTCTAATTGACAGCGGCTTCCTGCCGGCGGAGAGAAACAAATCGAGACCACTGAGTGAGCACTTGCCGCCCACCTTGGGGTGAGGGATCGCTTTAATTAGCGGATTACATTGATTTCGGAATGATAATGACATCATCGTCACCGTGAGTGGGTCCCCGAAATATTGATTCCGCCTGTAACTGCTCCGGTAGCCTCTGCTGCGATTCTGGCACACTTCAAAGGCTTCGAGGCTACGTTCTTATTTATAGAACACTCTTTCACAACTTACAGTAGCATACATTTCGCACGAAATGGTGGGAAACGATTGCCGATTTCGTTTCAAATACAGAGTGGGATGTCTACTAATAAGCTGACATGATAAAAACGGCAAAATCATATATTGAATTAATATTTATATAATATTTGTCAAAGCGTATATTTTATGAATTCAAAACAGCTGTACGAATTTTCTAATGTTTACCAAACAAAAAGAAAGATGTTCCATGAATTGCTCATGTGCCGCAGAAGGAATTCAGGAAAACTCCTAAGCACTCATTCTAGTCGATAAAAAAAAGAGAAATACTACTTTCTGCACCAGTTATCGTGCAATTATTGGACTGGACCATGCAATTCTTAATTTGACGAGCACGGTCAAAAAATGCATTCATAAGGAACTCTTGACCCAGTGGAGCATTTTTTGAAGAGAATAATCTTTCGAATCTTAAGATAAAGTCTGATGGTCATCCGATTTTTCTGGGCTTCTTAACCTGACTTTGTTTTTATGATGCATGCCGTATGTCTTATAATATTTGATGAGTAATTTTGAAATCTATTGAAAATAAAGGATGCTTTTTTCTGGTATGACACACGTTATGAATCATGCGCTAAAGTTGTAAAAGAGAACTTTTATCATCTCTAGAGGAATATGTTAAAATCTCAATATTCGCTCTTTTTATTTTCTTTTTTGAGAGTTATGTATGTGTTATTTGTAGAGATATGTTTCATTTTTGTGCATGTTATTTAAAAACATGACACAGAAAGTTAACTTTAATAGTGAATGCTTTAATTGCAAAGATATGTATATATATATATATATATATACCGGGTGAGCCAAAAGTTCGTTATAATTTTAAAAATTGATAAAAAAAGAAGAAAGTAAGATAAAGAAGTGCGGTTTGCAAGAAAGGGCTCACAAGGTAGTCGGATTTTTTTTTGCAGCATAAAAGGTTTTAGTTAAAAAAGTCGCCTGTAGATGGCGCTAACTGTCTGAAACACAATGAAAAGGACAACAGTACGCTCCATTCATTTATTCTGATAATAACAGTTGTTCAATATGACCTCCAGTACATTGTATGACACAACTAAAGCGACTCGCAACGCCCGTTACAGCTGAATGCAATATGTCGGAATGAATTGCAGAAACCTCACGACAGATGGAATCTTTGAGTTCGGCCAATGTTGAAGGAGATGAACGGTACACACGTGATTTCAAATAGCCTCACAACCAGAAGTCGACCGGAGTGAGGTCGGGTGATCGTGGAGGCCATGCGATCTTGCAACCTCGACTGATCAGTCTCTCTTCACCAAAGGTACTCAAAAGGAATCGTTTTACTGGATTGGCATAATGTGGTGGTATGTAGTCCTGCATAAAGCTTATTACAGATAACACACCTCTTTGATTAAATGCGGGCACGACTTTGTCACGCAAAAGAGTGAGGTAACGCTTAGCGGTTACTGTGCACGTTTTCCAGCCCAATCTGGGATACGGTTCTTCAAAGAAGAAAAGTCCGACAATGAAAGATGAGGTGGAGCCACACAAGACTGTCAACTTGGCTGGATGCAGAGATTTCGTCGTGTATTCACAAGGATTAGATGTTGCCCATATACGAGTGTTATGGGTGTTGATATCCCCGTGTAGTGTGAAGTGCGCCTCATCCGTCCAGAAAACGTTGAATAACCACTGAGGGTCGTTTTCGATTCTTGCCATAGCCCACTCCGCAAATGATTCCCGCATAGCTGTGTTTCCCGGTTGTAACTCCTGCAGTGACTGCAGTTTGTAGGGATAGAGATGCAATATCCCGTGGTGGACACGTTGAATCGATGATTGAGGCACATCCAATATTCTTCCAGCTTCGCGAGCACTGCTACTCCCAATGGACGATTCCGCCGCTAAATCATTCATTGTGGTTTCTACCGTAGTAATTCGGCTCTCCGCCAACGAGGGTCTTCCACTGCGTGGCCGATCCTTCAAAGAGCCAGTTTCCTCGAACCTCTTGACAAGCTTGACTATTCCAGGACACATATGGGGTCTTTCTTCGTCTTCAGTATTTTCGTCATGCGAAATTTTTGCAACGCAATAGTTGCTGACTCTCCGTTTAAATAGAACAACTTCACCAACAACGCTCGATCGGGTAATGATAACATTCTGAAAGCGAATGAGAAATTCTCGAGTATCACGGCCTTTTATCGCAAGATTAATTTGCATAATTCTGCTAAATCTCTCGATGTCATTGCCATCTATAGGTGACTTTTTTTTAACTAAAACTCTTTTTTGCTGCTAAAAAAAATCCGACTATTTTGTGAGCCTTTTCTTGCAAATTGCACTTCTTTATCTCACTTTCTTCGTTTTTTATGAATTTTTAAAATTGTAACGAATTTTTGGCTTACCCGGTATATAACTATTAGGCAAAATATTCAAAAAACAAATCGTCAGTTAATGTGTTGATATGATTTGATTGCTCTTAGCTCAGATTCACCACTTAAATATTTTTCAGTTAAGCTTTTTTTGTTGGTTGAATATAATGAATGTTGGTCTTCAGCATATGAATCATATACATTGATATGTGAGAAATTGAAAGAATCCTACTATAAGAAAGCTGTCTCTACTTGAGTCCTTTTGGTTGCTTCCCTGTAGTCATTTTGTTTACATTTCAGGTGGGGATTGAATTCTGATGCAGTGGTTTGATTATCCCTTCAAAATTGGATTGAATAAGAAAACACTCATCCTTCAGCCTCTAACTCAACTGGCTTTAATTGGAAGATTTCCTTTTCGTCGAACTTTAATTAACAAAATAAATGTCAAAAAATTAATTAATACTCTCTTTAATGAAGATGTTAGGTCAATGCAGTAATATATTAATTGAAAATAACTCTTTTAATCTGAAATTAAATTATAATTACCATCTAAAATACGCTAAATAATATAATGGATGTCTAAATAGTCAAAATAAATTTAAATAATTTCTTAAGGAATAGAGTATTTTTTGATGAAGAATACAACTTTCATTCATTTTTATCCATGAAGTAAATTACTATTGAAGTGTCGTGATCAAGGCACAATTCTTAATAAAATAAAAAAGAGAGCTCGAAGCATTTGCACTTATTCATCAAATCCATTCCATGTAAAAGGACATTTCCATAATATTTTTCCTAGGTTTCTCCTTTTATGAAAAGCAATTGCATCTGGCAGAAGCCTGACTTTTAAAATCTAGCAACTAGTAGAGAATAAAATTAAAAATGTGTGAATACATTCATTTTGACGTTAAAATGCTAATGTTTTTTTATTTTAAACATCTGAAATTTGTGCATACGAAAACTTTGATTCATTAAGTAGCATTCATATAATCATTTTTAAAGTTCAATTATTATTTTATTAGCTCATAATCTATTCAGATATTTTTCCCTTGCGATTTTTGAAATACTGCTCAATTACTTGAATATTTTAAATCTCGTGGAAGACATAAAAATAAAAATTCAAGAGTTTAATTGTTTAATGCATATTCATTTTATTGAAAATAAAAAAAATATTTATTAACGAGAAATGTTTTAATTTTTAATAAGCAAAAATGCAGTTTTTAAAGTGACTGAATTTATTGTTGATTTTCTATACTTTATTTAAGACCGAAGGCTTGAAGTTGTTTATCGAATTTTCCTTCATTTTCTATTTTTAGATTTAAAATCAAACGTACAAACAAAAATTTGCATTTCAACCTCAAGCATTTGATCTTTGTTGTTACATCGCATTCAATACTCAGTGCGGGGGAGCGGAAACCTTTTATCATTTTCATTGCCTATTCAAGTAAACAAAGAGCAGAAATTTATATTTCCATTGGCATTTTCCTTCGATAAATTGTCTTCTATTCCCACGCAAACAAAAAATATAGAAAAATAGGATGTGTTTATTTCTTATTGTGATTTCAGAACATATTTCACTTCTGCTCATGGAGAGCATCAACAAATATTGGGATGTATTCCAGATTCTGTGCCCTCTCGACAGAGGATAAACAAGTGTCACGGCTGCCGCGATAAACTCCAACATTTATTTCTCATTGAAAAAAAAAGGAAGAAATACAGTAAAATTCACTGTTATTTAAATAACTGTCATGGGAACATTAATAACTACAGAAAATTTTACTGTAAAATTCAACCCCAGAAAATCATTTGCTATCGATCATACGCATTGAATTGGCGGGATAAAAGTTTATTTTGTGACAAATGAATCATATTAATTTCGCCATTTGCACTTGTATTCGCTTAGTAAGTTGGTGATATTTTGAGAATAATTGTTCCTTTAGTTGAATTTCTATTGAAATTTGATCCCCAAATATAAGGTAAGGTATACTTTTCATATTGTTTATTATGCAAGTTATTAGCTAACTTTGATTTACATTGTTGGCTCGAGCGAGCGCGGTGCTCCCCTTGAGTCATAAAAAAGAAACCGGCAGTAACAATTAAGAGTCAGAGAAATAAAGTACAGTCTTTGAGTGAGTATTAATTGAGTTAAAAAGTGAGCTATTTTACATTGATCATAGTCTCGCTGGAAAAAACCAGCAACCTAAAGGATCTATATAACGGCTTTAAGTGATAATTTGCGTCTCTGCTGAGTTCGTCAACGTAATTCAGGTATGTGACTGAGTAATTTACATATTTTGAGAATAGATCTTTATATATATAGATATATGGAAGTAATAATAACTATCTAAAATGTTTAAAGGCGTAGAAAAAGAGGATTTGATATTAATTGATATTGAGTTAGCAGAAGATGTCAATGAGAAAATGACCGTTTCAGAATTAAGCAGTATTATAAAACAAAACCAGAAGTACGTGTCAAAGAAAGAATCCGTTGTAGAATTAGCGAATACGATAATTGAAGAGCGAAAGTCCGATGAGTTGAGGCAACTAGAGATTGAGAAATTTAAGCTCGAACAGAGAAAATATGAAGAGCTTCAAGAATTAGAATTAGAAAAAATTAAACTTGAAAAAACGAAAATGGAATTAGAAATTGCTAGCGTGAAAGCTGAATCTAAGTCAAATTCAGAAGGTGAAAATGTGGAAAATAATCAGACTGAATCTTCAGAATCTCTCATAAAAAGTGTCCGTACTTTGACTATTAAAACTCCTAGTAGACCTGAGGGTTGGAGTTTTTTTTGCATCTTTGGAAAGGGACTTTATTTCAAAAAACGTACCTGATAAATACACAGCAGAGATTTTGTTAAATTTGTTAGGGAAAAGGGCGAATAATGTGATAACTTACATAAAGAATAACGATTTAAATGAAAATTCTAAAGTCAAAACAATAGTACTTTGAGAATTCGAGCCTACCCCTCAAACATGTTTTGAACATTGTAGGAAAGCCCACCACCAACCAAATGAAACATGTAGAATTTGCATCGCGATTAACGACGAGCTGGGAATATTGTTTACAACTAGGGAAGGTAACAAATTTCGAAACTCTCAAGGATTTAATTGTGTCGGATAAAATATGCCAGACCTTAGATAGAAAAACTACGTGCCATATTAATATGAGACAGGCTGACACATGGTTTAAACCCTCTGAATTAGGGGAAAAAATTGACTTACATTTTACTTTCCGAGGTAAGACTTTGGTGGAAAACTCAAAATTTAATAAATTATCCGAGTTAAAATACCCGGCGAGAGTTTTCCTTTCGGAAGTTAAAAATAAGTGTGTTTTATCATGTAATGAGAATCACCATATATATATATATATATATATATATATATATATATATATATATATATATATATATATATATATATGCCCAAATTATAAAAATATGTCAGTAAATGAGCGTATTGAGTTTGCAATATCAAATAATATCATCATGCCACACTTCACTTTCAGTCAGAAAACAAGGACGTTTATCGGCGCCTAATGAGAATGTAAATACTCTCAATGCGAAAGTGAATCCTTTCCCTCCCCCACAGCTTTAGAATTCGTTCCTAATGGCATTAAACAAGAGCCACGAGGTCAGGATCAAAATTGCTTGGCGGCGACAAGTTATACTTCGTCAACAAATTCGAAGTCTGTACTATTTAGTACTTTTATCTGTTTTTTAACCGATGACTTGGAAAATGTTTTACGCATTCGCGGTTTATTAGACGTTGGAGCCGGTTCTAATTTTTGAGTAAGAGTTGCTTTGACAAGCTTAATTTAAGAAAGGAAAAAATAAATATTTGAGTTTCAGGTTTAAATGGTATGTCTCTGACAATTAAATCTAAAGTTAAAGCTACGATTTTTAATAATATAAGAAATTTCAAATTAGATTTAGAATTAGATTTTTGGTTGTTCCCAGTGTTACAAATTTGACCCCTTTAAGGCAAACTGATATTTGCGTTCCGGAATTAAAACACATTTAGTTAGCGGATTCGGGATTTAATGTTCCAGGTCCAATCGATTTAATTTTGGGAACAGATAATTTTTCTGAACTATTAAAACCTAACAGAATTTACCCTACTAATACTAAATTATTTTACAAAACACCGTATTCGGATTTTTAATGAACGGTAGTGTACCAATAGTAACTGAGACAAATGTACACTGTGGGCTTATAAACGAGGGTACTGACTTAAACAAAATTAAGCAGAATTTTTGGGAAATAGAACAAATTGAAGAAACACAGAAATTTGAAACTGCTGAGAGAATTGAAGCTAATAATCATTTTATAAAAACTCATAAAAGGGATAAATCAGGAAAATTTGTGGTACAGATGCCATTTAAAAAAAGATCCGAAATAACTGGGAGAGACTACAGTGATTGCAGTCAAAACTTGAGGAATAAGTTAGAAAAGAATCCAGAACTTAAGGCATTATTTCGTCATTTTATGAGTGAATATGAGTGCTTGAATCATATGCAAGAAGTTTCTATGACGCAAGAACTTGAAGTGGTCTACTATTTGCTTCATCATGCAGTTTATAGACCACAGAAAACGAGTTAGAAATGTAGTCCATGCGCTTCACAAATTACTTCAACTGGTGAGTCATTAAATTCCATGCAGCTAAATGGTGGTATAATTCAAGATGATTTATTTGCTATAAAATATTCAGATTTAGAAAACATCTTTTTGCTTTTACTACCGACATTCAAAAAATGTATAGAATGATTTGGATTGATCCTGCAGAAAGAGACTTGTAAAGAATTGTATGGAAAGATAGTAACGAAGAGAATATTAAAACGTATCAATTATGCACAGTGACGTATGGAACCACTAGTGCTCCATATTTGGCTCAGAGATGTCTTCAACAGTCTGGTATTGATAAACAAATGAAATTTCCATTGGCTTCTCAAGTAGTACAGAAGGATATTTACATGGATGCCATATTGAGTGGAGGGTCCAATTTAGAAAGTGTAAAGAGTCTAACGAAAAATTAACTCATGTATTTAAATCTTCTAGTATGGAACTACATAAATGGCAAAGTTAGTGTCCAGAGTTAAGAGAATTTTCTGAAGATACAAATGGCTATAGCTTTGATAAAACAAAAACATTAGGGTTGCTTTGAAAGATCAAGAGTGAAGAGCTTCCCTACAATATGCCCAAAAAAGATGGTTCTATGTTTACAAAGAGAGAAATTTTGTTCATAATTGCCCGCATTTTTTGACCCACTTAATTTGATAGGACCTGTGCTTACAAAGGATAAGGGTTTTATGCAACGTCTGTGGAGGTTATCAATAGACTGGGATGAAAGACTGCCCACAGATGTCATAAAAAATGGTTACAATTTTTTGATGGGTTGTGTGACATTAACTGTATTATAATAAATCGATGTATGCTACCAGAAAATGTTATAAAAATTGAACTCTTTGGATTCTCGGATGCATCAGAGGGCTATTACTGTTCAGCAGTCTATCTAAGATGCGAATCAGCGAGTGGTGAAGTAACTTCGCATCTAGTGTGCAGAAAGGGAAGAGTTGCACCAATCAAAACACTTTCGATTCCATGACTTGAACTGTGTGCAGGTGTATTGCTATCTAAATTGATGAAGAAGGTTAGCACTTCCCTAGAGCTTAAGATAGATCAAAATTGGTATTTTTCGGACAGAAAAATTGTTTTGTCCTGGATTCAGAAGTCTCCAATTTGTCCTCTTTGTCGCTACTAGAGTGGCTAAAATACAATCTCTGACAGATGTCTCACAATGGAGGATTATATCATCGGAGCGAAATCCTGCAGACATCGTTTCTCGTGGCTGCAATCCAGTACAACTGATAAATAATTTTTTGTGGTGGTATGGACCACTACTTATCATCGAGGAAGTAGAGAAGGTTAACAACTGTGGAGAGCTAATTAACGAGGACTTAGAACGTTTTAATACAGAACTGGTAAAGAGAGAACAAAGGTTCAAGTGACCTATTTTCCTAGTGAATTTTAATTCTTTAACTGAGGAGTTACGTAGTATTACTAACAATTATACTATACATGTACGTGTTTTAGCTTTTCTTTATAGGTTCCTTAATAATTGCAAATCACAGCAAAAGGCAACTGGCCATTTTTTGATATGCAGACCTTTTACAGCAATTGCAGAACCCAACATCCTAAATTTACATGACAATAAATTAAAATAATGGCAAAAATTAACTAAGATAGTGTAGACTGGAAGCACTGGTCTAACAGTTATTTAAGTGCAATACAAGAGAGATCAAAGTGGAGGTTCACCAAAGAGAATGTGTAAGTTGGCACTATGGTGATTTTAAAATTAGATAATGTACAGGTTTGTAACTAGCCATTAATCAAATTAATGCAAACATTCCCAGGAAAGGATGAGAAGGTAAGAGTAGTTTTAGTTAAAAAGAAGAATGGAGTATTTAAAAGGAGCATTAATAAAATTTTCATTTTGCCATAGCCTAATGAAGGAGTGAGAACTCAATCAAATATATCTGTGTATCATTATGTATTTAGTGTAGTTTATTATTAATAATGTGTATCATTGTACTCTTATATATTATATAGAGTATTAATATTTTTCTTGAGATTTCAAATTGTTGAATGTACCATGTCAACGCCGGGCGGAATGTTGGGGCCTGCGAGCGCCACCCCCACCCTCTTGAGTCATAAAAAAGAAACCGGCAGTAGCCATTGAGAGTCGGAGAAATAAAGTGTGTATTTTATACGGTCCTTGAGTGAGTATTAATTGAGTTAAAAACTGAGCTATTTTACATACATAAATTCTAATAAATTTGACTGAACATTTCACTTAGCTGAATTTAGAAATGATCGTATTCACTAGTATTAATTCAGTGTCAATATTTTTATGCTTATTTTTTATATTAATATTTAAAATATTTTATAGTAGTTTGGTAGCATAATTGATTAGAATTTTAATTAACAAATTTTTGACGAAATTAAAGTTTTATTAAAGTGCTTCCATTGTTATACAAAATTGCTTAGCTATATTTCTTTCGAAATTCAAATTGAATAATCATCTATTGTTGTATTCTTTTAGATATATATTATATAATATATTAACGAAATTTCTATTTTATTTCGTTGTTGAAAATTCCTGATTTTTTTTCATTATAAACTGATGCAATTTATTGTATATTAACTAAATATAACATAATTTTTTTATATTTTTTAATAATTTTTTATTAGAGTTTTATTAAAAAATGTTTATTTTTTATACAGATTGTTTAAATTGTATTCTAATTATGATCAATTATGATCATTAATTCAATTCCCTTTTGTAACATGCATTAAAATGATCATTTCTTAGGCATAAATGCTTGCAAATTTTTTTTCAATAAAATATTACTGGGGAATGATTAATAGAGATTAACTGTGGTTTCAGTTTTACCATCAGAGTTCATTTTACTTTTGTTGTAGTTTTAATGTTTGTTATTCTGACTACAGTTGTCTTCTCATCTGCCAATCGAAATAAAAAAAACTATCACTCACTAATAATAAAAATTTACGTCTGAAGCTGCCTTTATTCTTAGGAAAATGTATGAGAGATTCATCGAGCAAATGAAAAACTTCTTTTTGGAGGCAAAGCCAAGTAATTGAAACCAAAAAAGTATAAAAAAAGAATACGAAAAACCATTTCTAGTGAATAACTATGTTGAAATCGTAGTTGAAAAATTTGAAGCATGTTATCGTAGAAGGAATTATTTTTGATCAAAGAAGAAACATTAAACAATTGAGATTTTTTAAAAAGTATGTATTGTCTACTTCTTGAGTAATATATATGTATATATATTAACACATTTATAATTTTTAACCAAATATACATAATATTAAAATACTCAAAATACTCTCAAGAATTTTATATAAGTATTGTGGAAATCTCAATTGTTTTAATTGCGATGTTTAAAAATGTATAGAACAGGATTTAAGAGAAATTTTAAAATCTCTGAAAAATTTAATTTAAAAAAATCCATTGAATCATTCAGCAAATCCAGTTTATTAAAAAAAAGTTAATACTTTCTATTTTTTAAAACAGATAAATAAGGTAACGTCATTTATATAATCAGTCGTCGATAATATTTATGCAATCAGGAAATACACAGAATTTCGAAATAAAAGTATAATCTATCCATTTAGTTTATATTCCTAAAGAAATATGTCTGGTTTATCTAAGCGATACAATAAAGTTAATTTTTGAAAGTAAAATTTGCTTCTTAAATTGAAATTAATCTATCGGTGAATTTGAATAATGAAATAAATTCTCCAGAAGAACCTTCCATTTCAGATTATCAGAGAATAGTCTTTTCAAAATTGATATAAAATAATGCCTAAATACTAAAAAATAGAGAAATGTATTACAATTGGACCCCCTGAATTGCTTATGTTTGGTAACAAACATGAATCACATATTTTCACCTTATGCTCCATCAAAAACATAGTTGATATTTTCGTTTTATAAAAGAAACATTTTAATGAATATATATACGAAATCAACTATCTTAAGTAAGAGCAAGTTTCGTTGGTTATAGTTCACCTCTTTCCAAACTTATATAATTGTCAAATTAAATTTGTAGTTTTTATTTATTTATTTTTTTTGTAAAAAGTAAACTTTTATTCAAAAATTCTTTGACTGCTTATGAGGGCTGAATGCATCCATTGAATTTTGTCAAAACGAAGAAGTACTTACGCAGATGTCCGATATCCTGTAAGGGAGGACCAGGTAACTGACAAGACAAACTTCTCGGTCTGCCGTCGGGGGGTTGAGATGGGTGCGAGTGGGCAATCCACGGATAGATGAGCGCATCGGAGAGGGAGCCGGTGGACGCCCCCAGATCGACCGAGTTGATCTTGTGGGGGCTCCAGCGGTAGCGTACCTTCCGCCAGATGGAGGGCAGGGCCAGGGACAAGCGGCCCGGACTGCTATCCCTACGGCCCGAAGCCATACCTTCTTCACGACCTGCCGGAGAAAACTGTTATACAGGTTGGAAGATGAGAGGCCACCCACGCCACCTTCTGGTTGCCATAGAAACATTAGAGGAGGGCGTTCGTGTCGGAACTTAACTCATCCACGCAAAACCAATGTTGTGAAACATGGAAAATCCTTTTTCCAGCTGCACCAGGAGTTGCAGATGGATATCGCTGCTTAGTTTGAAACTAATCTGGACAACATACAGGTGATAGAAAATTCAGGTCGAAAAATGTAGACCAATCTTCTGCACAAATATAAATGGAATTGACTTTAAAATACACAAATAAAATGTATCTAATTTTTTGATATTGTTTGCGTCCTAAGAATTGAGATATTAATTTTTAATTCCTTTGTGTTTTTTAATTTTTTTTCTTATTTGAAGGCATCTCTTTCTTCGAACATGGTTTCGAAAAAGAGATGAAGTTCGGGTCTGAAAACCAATTTCCGTAAATTCGGAAGCTCCGGCTTACAAAATTTCAGCAAAAGCTCTACGTCACTTAAGAGTACGTCTCATTTCAATTATTTAAAACCTAAATTAAAATTTAAAACAGTTTTTACACAAAAATTTGTGAAAGTTTATGTTGAATGAGTCGTTTTTAACCATAATCTTAAATATAAGTTTAAAGTAAAGTCAAGCAATACTATATGCTTATAAAATTAGATAATGAATATGAAAAAATACCTCATTGTACAAGAGACAAATACAGCTGTGAATAGATTTCAAATGTAGCTTATTGTCTGTATAAGGTATTTGTGTTGTTTAGTCCTTTAGCGAAATCTATTGTTTGCTTAATCGTTGGTCAAAATATTCTCGGTATCTTTCCTGTATTTGGTTCTATTGAATGATCAGAAACTTTCCAAACGAATTCCAAAGTTTCTCTGTGACCAACGATGCAGCAGAATGGTTTTTAGAATGATATGACATGACTTAGTGAGATAATACTATAAATTTGATTTTTAACAACATTCCATCAGATTAGGAAATAAATTGGCCTTTTCTCAACTACTTAATGATTACAATGATTTTTTCCAGCATACAAATTTAAACCACACAAAAATAATTAACTCGTGTTAGAAAATTCAACAGCAGCAGTGATACATCTCTGGATTCAAATTAAAATATGAGGGCATGAATGATGTCCATTGAAGAGGACAGTGAATGACTTCGACAACAACTTAACGTTGGTTTTTCTTTGGAGGGATGGGTTTCTGTTGGCTTGTAACTAATTTCAAACAATTATTTTAATAGTCATCAAAATTTTAATATTTTAATCTAATCCACGATTCCTTTAATATATATTAAAATTCCTGGCCCTTTAAATGATGCATGTTGTATTATAGTAGAGCTGTCTCACAATCGCACACTATCTACTTTTATTTTAGATGCTAACATAAACTACGTCTATTCCACATAAAAAAGCAAAAAAATTACAAATGAGAAAAAATAGCCAAAAAGAAATATATATATGTGTGTGTATGTGTGTTTGTATGTATACATACATATACATATGTGTGTATATATATATATGTGTGTGTGTATATATATATATGTGTGTGTGTATATATATATATGTGTGTGTATATATATATATGTGTGTGTATATATATGTGTGTGTGTATATATATGTGTGTGTGTTTTTAATTAAACTTATGATTATATCTATTTAAATTATCCCTTTATGTTTAAAAACTTAGTATCCCTTTGAAACATAAATATATAAAAATGATCTCAAATATTTTAATCATGTTCTGATATATCTAATTAACATTCAATATTTTGACTTTTTAGTACACGAAGTATTCATTTCTGCTTTTATAAACTTATCCATAACCAGCACTTTAATTTATATCATTGCTTTTCTAAAGAGGAATTTTTCTGGAAATGGTTAAGTAAAATGAAATTATACATGAAATGTTATTCAGGATTTTAAAAAAAAGTTTAAATGACTCAGATCACATGCAGTTGCAAATAAGGTAAGATTTTTTTCTTAAATGTATATAAACTGAATCGAAAATTTTGCTTACATGGAGGAATCGCTCAGAAATAATACAAATCGAATCAGTTTTTCTGTCTGTCCTCAACTCACTTATTCGACAAACTCATTCCACGCCCCTGTCCCTGCCTCCCATCCGTGAACGTGTCAAGACAGAGGATAAAAGGATTAAAACTTTGAAAACCGAAATTCTTGACACTTGTTTGGGTGATCATGATAATGGGACCCAAAACAGCGGAATGGGTCTGAGAAATAGGAAATCATATTTTTGAAATTCATAATTTTTGTCAATAAGAGATTTGAATTTGATTTAATTTTATTATATAGATATATATATATATATATTTAAATATATATTTATTTATTTAAATGACGTGGAAACAGTAAATTAAACAGTATAGAATTCTATAATTTTTTACTAAATAACTTTTCCGATACAAACAATTTACTAAACAGAGGTAGCTTTCAATGGTCAAACAATACATTTAAATATTTTTGTATGAGATTTCATAATTTTGGATAGATATGTATTTCAATATAAATAGAAACATTATTAAAAAGCGATATATATATATATATATATATATATATATATATATATATATATATATATATTGTAAAATATTTTTATTTGGACGTAGAGAGAAATTCACATGAGAATAATAAGAAAGAATTGAATTTATTCAGGAAGAGTCCGAAGAACGTCGAAACAAGGATTAATTGTGAAAATAGATGCTTAACAAAAGACAATCTTGGTTAATCATGTGTGCGTAAGGGAAAGATGACAAAATGGATCGATCGTTTTGAGTACTTGCTCTATCGATTATCTTCTAAGGATTTATTTTCTTTCATTTGTATTTTATATTATTATAAAAAAGTAGGAGATTATCTTCTTAAAATATTTTGCATGTTACATATATTCTTAAATGTTTAGAATAAAATAATATTGTTTTCTTCATTTCTCCATATAGTATATATAAATAGAACAGTTATTCTTGCTATTATTTTATTTAAAACAGATATATATATATACATCTGTTTGTGTATGTATATAAACAACAGAAATAATTTCTGAAATGCGAATGGATGTATAAAAATATAATCATTTCAGATTGCTTTAATTATAAACATGTGCATATTATAAGTAAAAATACATTTCGTGCGTTCCTTTATCTTAACAACGCCAGTTTAATAGATTGTTTTTATCATCGAACTGCACTGATTTTTAATGAATTTATTGCTTTTATTTCCCTTAAAAACACCCTTTTATATAAGAGGCAAATGTTTCGATTCCATTTGTGTAATTTGTATTTTACAAGACTCGTTAACAGGCAGTTTCCTAGTTCTTAATAAAATAAAATTGAAGACCAAACAAATAGACATCCATTGTTATGCCCTTCAGAAGAGCTCTAGAGTGCAAATTAAGGTCCCATGCAATACACATCCGTTTCTTTCATGCCAGCAAAAATAAAGATAATGCAAGAATTAACACGTTATATGAATTTTATGCACGCAAGCACACATACACTTAGTCTTTCTAATTTATAGGATTTTTTTTTCAAAATATTTCTTTATGTAATAATCTTATTCATTGTGTTACTAGTAATGTTATTAAACCAGGAAAATTTTAGCTAATATTTAAAATTTGATTGATGTTTTTTGAGCAGTTTGTTATTACAAGTTATTGATCATAAGGATTTAATTATAATAGGTGATTAGACTTTTATTTATTTGATCAATTTTAAGGGCGCTTTTATTTCTTCACATAAAAATATTTTAGCCGCGGAAGAAATTATTCTTTTCCTTTTCAAAATCCTTTTAGGATAATAATCAAGTCTATAAAGAAATAAAATCAGCAATGATAGAAAAGGCCTTATTAAATCAAATAAAAATAGTTATTGCTAAGTAACTCAAATTATTTTAGGTGAAATAGCTTTACTTGCACAACTTTTTTATGTGACATTTCTGTAAAAAAGTCAAAATTACAGTTTAGGCAAGGTTATTGTTGCATTTCTCCAACTACAAAACTTTTTCGATCGAAGGTTTCATAATACGCTGGTCATTTTGAAAAGCAATCCGGTGGCTAATTCTACACTTAATTGTACACTCTCTTGTCCAAACGTACACACGGAGAGACATTAGACCCTAAGAAAAATTCGAGTGCAAGACTTTCTCAGCATGATAGTTTTAAAAGCGGTCAAGCATATCAAAATATCAAAACTATGTTAATTTCAATCTTACAGTTTTTATTATTTTAAACGACATTTATATTTTATGCATGATTAAAGTTTAAATTTTTGATCCAAAATTTATTGAAATATTTTTGATTTGTAGTAGAAGAAGGTAAAATCATAAGCATTTCTTTCTCCTTTTTCTAAAACATATTTAAAATATAATGGATATTATTTATATGTTGCCAGGTGTGAAAAAAAACAGTCCATTAAAATGCAAAAAATTTTTTGTTGAAAAAATTAAAAAGTATTTGAGAAACAAATATATTTAATTTTTTTAATGTGATTTTTTTTGTATTTACTTTAAGAAATTCATCTTATTACAGTTTATTTTTTGCCACTTATCGCTTATAAATAGGGAGAAAAAAGTATTAAGTGAATTTTTTTTAAAAGAGGTTTTATTTATTCAGTGAGTGAAAAGCAGTTTATGTTTTTATTCAAACAAACATGTAACATTTTTCAAATGATATTGCATATTTAACAATTGATTTTCGCAAGAGTGTTGGAGAATTTGTATGACATTTTAAGATGCATAAAATCTTTAATAAATTACATTTCAAAATATCATTTATCTTTAAGTGGAAAGATTTTTCATTCAATTAATGTATAAAACAATTCCTACGAACGAGTTCCTTTTAAAATTTGAATTAAAAATAAAACATCAACAATAGAATTTTGTTAATTTTTCCTTGATACTAATTCTAAAACGAAGTATATTAATGTAAATATTTATTGCAGTTGAAATGGATTTAAATTTAAAAATAATGATAATAAAAATTAAGTAAAAATTTTGTATCATCCACTAGCCATCTATATGACAGGATATTGTATTCATAAAATATTTTTATTATATGATAATTTACTTTTTTCATCAATAATATACGAATTAATGTTATATTGCGAATCATGTAAGAAATAGAACAAAGGATTGATCTAGAAATATTAAATATATATGTTTGAATATTCATTTTAATGATATAAAATTTTGAGACATGTTTTCATTAAAATGTATTAAGTCTCAAAGAGGTTTACAGTTGTAGGTAAAACTGGGAAATATTCAGTTGGCCAAGCTGTTAGCTGAATAATTATAGCATTCATCTTCAGTTCGTGAGCTCGATATCCATTTTTGATATGGATGTTAACAGTGCTTCCTAATGTACTTAAACTGCCTGTGTTGCTTTTCTCTTGCAAAATGTTGCATAAGAGTGAGAACCAAATTAAACTCGGATTCAATCTAATCCACTGATAAGTATTAAGGAATGGCCTTCTGCACCTGCCGTGGTGAATGCGTGGGAGTTTCTTAAAGATCGAATTTTAATGTAGTCCATTTTCCATGAAAACGCATCTCTTTGATATTACATACTGAATATTGAAACGAAAGCTCCAGATCAGCTTCCAGCTTTTACATTGCATTCTGAGCTGTAAATAATTCATCGTCATTCACAGTTGACTCGGCTTTCTGTATTTACTGGAATAACAGAAACAAATTTTATTTTAACGTAACTTTTACAGGGGATATTTATACGAAGATAAATGAGTAAAGATCATCTTTCATACTTATAAAAAGAAAATATTTCACTAAGTAAGCGCAATTACTCAATACTAAAAAAATTAGAAATATTTTTAGTATATTTAATATTGATACTATTGATAAGTACTAAATATATATTTAATTAGAAACCACTCTCACTTCCATACTTAAAAGAAAAATACATGCATTTCTTATTGAATAAATAAATCAGAAAAATTACTTAGAAATGCATTAAATGCTTAAAGCAATACTTAACATCATGAAGAAAACAATTAATGCCTTCATGAGTCTGCTATCACTATTTATATAAGAGTGTAGTATGTAATATGCATAAAAATATTATTTTTATGCATATATTTTTATATAAATTTTGTATATACTGTGGTATAAATTTTTACATTTTATCAAAGAACATGAATATGTACTTTCACCGTGATTTCACTTCGCCCAATAAGTTTAATATTTTAAATATTTGCTTATAATATTTATATATTTTTAAGAAATATTATTAAAATTATAATTAAAGGTCTTCAAAACAATATTTTTCCACATCATTTGTTCCAATTTATGACAGTGGTAATTTCATTGGAAGCCTACCATCTCATGCATATTTTAACTTTGGATTACAAATTTTCCCAAAATAATTCCAAAAACTATAGAATATTTGATTTATTCAGGATTAAACTCATTCAAAACAAATTTAATTAGATTTAAAAAACAAAGCAAAAGACGCCATCTTTTCTCTCTCTCGGGGTTCCCCCCTCCTTGCAAATCATTCTGTTGTTTAATTCCAGCGATAAGATGAAATATTTGCTGTTTGGCACGCATCGATCTCTGGGTTTGGACTCCAAAAATAGAACTCATCTGCCGAGCTTTGTTCTAAGAATTAAATTCGGGTCTATTCGGAGAGCCCCCCACTCGTCTGCCAGACTGTTTTTCGATGTTTTCGAATTAATAATCAATTTATTAATTATAAATAATTATTCAATGATAATATTTACTTTATAATTTAACTTATATTTTATCATTGATTATTTTCAAGGTATATTAAATTGAGTAGATTTATAAAATACAGACACAGAGATATTGAATTGTTATGACAAAAAGTATAGTATAAAAGTATCTTATAAAATATGCTGATTTTTTTATTTTAATCTCATAAAAATTTATTTTTAATAAAAAAGTATTTTCATGAATTGATGAAATGAAATTTAGCAGAATACTTTACGCAATTATGAATGGATATTTAATTTTAATATTCTTTTATATTTTGAAAATAAGTTTTAATTTTCTATTTTATTTTAAATTAATTATTTTTTATCATTTTATTTTAAATTAATTAGTTTTTATAACATTAATCCATTTTTTGCATAACGAAATACTTAAAATTAATTTACTAAAAACGTTACACATTAGAAAACCAGAAAATTAAGTTACACTCAATCCATTTATAATAAGGAAATCATTTTATTAACTTTCTTAAAAAATTATCTTTTAAACTTTATTTTTCACATAAAAACAACTTGTAACACTAAACTATTTTATTAGAAAAATTGCAAATTACGTACGGTATTCGGTTGAAAATTATAATTTAAAGTAGCAAATGAAATTTGCAAACCTCAAATGTAAAAGACCTATACTAGTAAAAAACTTATATTAGAAAATATAAAATAAACATACATTTTTTGAGAATTTACGTTTGAGGAGAATTTCTACAGAATCTATATCTAAATTTATGTAAGCTTCATCACTTTGTCTTGATGAAAAATATTTATGTTAAATGAAATATTGACGAATAAAAATCTATAAATTGTTCTTACATTAATGTTTGTTGAAATAATTTATTTGAATTATCTTTTCAGTTATTCTCCACTGCATGATAAAATATCTACTCGAATATCGTTATTAATTATCTCAGTTTCATACAAAATTTCATATAATTCAGTAATGAAACAGTAGTCATTCTAATTTTTAAAAATTATTGAATATTTTGCAAAAAAAACTTATTTATTATTAAAAAAAAATTTGTTTATAATAATTTATGGTTTAAAAATGTGTGATTAAAAAACTATATAAACCCTTCTATATGTTATATTAATGTTTTGATGAAAGTTAATTGATTCTAAAATATACTCCTTTCATACTTTTAAATTATATGTTGTATAATTTAATTAATCGGCTACATTAGAAAGGAAAACTACTTATTACTTTCAAGTATATAATATTTTACAAAAATTATCCAAATTTAATATATGAATTTCATATAACTTTGAATAAATCCTGACATTTTTAATAATTCTTAATGATAAGTTTTATTAGAACTATATAATACTCTTAATAAATAATTAATGACATTTCTCAGTTTAATTAACTGCTTAAATAAATTATAAAATACAAATAATTTTTAAATAAACATTTTTAGTTTATGATCATCATTATTCCAATTCAGTTATAAAATTGAGTTTTATAAAAATGAGAGATGAATATGTTGTACCTGTTCCCATGCTCTAAATAAAATATACAATAGATTGTAATTGTTAATTTTGAAGCCATAACATTTCAAATTAATTAATCTAGTATATAAAACTATTTAATTATTTTGAAGTTTTTTAAAAATTTCATACCTGTAATGCATATTTCAGGATTATGAAACATAAATTATATCTCACATAAAGATATTTCTCAATTAAAAATACTTTTATAAAAAATCTAAAAAAAAAAAATTATTATTCCATAACATTTCTATCAAGAAAATTAATTTATATTAATTTATTTTTTAACAAATCTTTTTTGTCTTAACATAACAGACTTTTGCAACGTAATCGAAAGTAACACAATATTGAAACAGAAAGTTTTTGGTGCAGTAAAAATTTCTCAAACTGAGTCATTTTTGTAAAGTTTGAAACAAGATACACATCGCTTTCCATTTTGAAATGAAATCCCTTTTTTTGAGTAAAGACAGAAACTGTGCAACATGACGAGATGAGCGGTACATTTAAAAAATTACAAGACATTTTCGAGTCTCAGAAAAAAAAAACACGCACTCGTTTGTTACATTGAAAAATATAAATAGTTTGTTAAAGTATTCTAACAATATCGACGCAGCTTTAGAATAAATAAAGTAAACATTTTAGCTATCTCGTATTATAAGACTTGTCTTTCCCAAAAAAAATTCAACAACATAGAAACCATTATATTTAATATTTTTTCAAAAAATAACATTTGAAGATTCATATGAATATTAGAAATTTTCCTTTAAATCTATAAATATCCTGCTAATTAAGCTACATTTAAAAAATAAGCATATATAAATTTTGATACAATTACATGAAAATTATTGATTTTCATGTAACTTAGCCAAAAAGTATTTTCATAATTTTTAGTTTCTTTAAAATTTTTATTTTAATTTTTTTAATTCGAGAAAAGGAATTTTTCAAGTATTTACTTATCCAAATAAAATGCTGTTTTTGTTACTGTCATATATCTTATTCAAGTAAGTACTAATCTATATTACATTTATAACAAAAATAAATCTTTATATAAGAGGTTTTACTAACAATAATAAAACAGTTGAAGCATTATACATAGATTATTTGAATTAAATAATTCCTCAAATCATAGAAATATTTGATGATTTTAAAAAAATAGAGTGAAGTTATTTATTTTTTGGAATAATTGGATTTTTCTTCCCTCTCACGTATTCAAGAATTATTTTTAGACTCATAAAAATAAAATCTTAACTTAAAATTTTAATAACGTACTAATATAACTAAATAAAATGTGACGACAATTCAAGTCAAATTGTTTAGAATATACTTAATTGATAATTTGCCCCCATACTTCACATAGTAGAACATAAATGGTATTCGCATAGAAAACAAAAATTGTTATTAATTATTTTATAAATTATAAAAACCGGTCATTTGTTTTATTTAAAATATCATCCGAGTTTAAAAATGGAATCAATAAAGGATCATTGCTCTAATGAAATAATAAAAAACACTTTTTAAATTGTTATTTATTTTATTAATTTCAGACAAATACTATTAAAAATTTCACTAATGATTGAAATAAATATTTAATACGTTTTTACTTTTTTTTTACTTAAATAAATAAAAATTTAAAAAAAAGTTTTAACGTTTGTTGTCAAAAAATTTTCATTTTACTTATGTTTTAGATACTGACCTATTGTGGAGTAGTTAGCATTCCTAGTTCCGAAGCAGTAGTAGCTGGTTCGAATCTTGGTTCAGGCATGGATGTTCCTTTCTCTTTGTGCTCATACATTATTTTGGGACAAAGGTGTTCAACTTGGTGCCCCACTCTAAAATATTATCTCGAGACATTGAATCTGTATAATTGGCGAGCTGATTTAAAAAAAAAAAATGAAGCAGGGCTGACATCTACCCGATGTTGTATTTCGACAAATTAATTAATTATACTGAATAAAACTCAGAATGTGAAACAAAATTAACATTTAATGAAACACTCTGAACACTACGATTTACATGGACAAAGGTTACAAGGTCTACTGAAGAGAAAAAGAATATCAACATATGACGTCAGCTCGTGCGGGATGCGCATGGCACATGATTGGTGGGTGAGCTGCTGCCATTCGCAACATCCTTCCTCTTTTTTGAGCCGAGCTTGCAGCCGAATTATTAGCGCTCTTGCCTTCGGTTCAACAGTTCGCGGGTTCGAATCCTACCTAGGGCATGGATGTTTATAGTGGTTCGGAATCCAATTTAAACAGTATGTCCTAGTCTAATTAGACCTCGTGTGCAAAAAATGACCGTTGAGCGACAAACAAACCAAACCAAACCCCCTTTTTTGAGGAGCTGGATAGGTACTCAACATCAGTTACAGTCACTAGGTTCAGTTTTTTAGGTCTCCTTATGGCACGACTACTGCTAACTTGACGTTGTGTGACCTCTGAAGACGGACTCTGCGATTTCACAGATTCAGTCTGTTATATACTCTGCAGTGGCAAGCTCTCCAAGTCATTTCCACTGACTTCGAGCGGAAACACACGCTGAATTGGACGCACTATTGTAGAAGAATGATTTTTTAATTTGATAGTTCTTACTTGTCCATCTTTACCCGGAATTAGCTGTAACACCCGGGCTAAAGGCCACGAAGGCGTTTTCTCACATCGTCCACAATCAAGACGATATCACCAGGATGAATGTTATACGACTGAGGATTTTGTCGTTGAATCAACAGACCCAAATATTCATTTCTAAGTCTCTTTCTCAGTGCCACGATTTCTTTAGATCGAAATCTTAATCGCTTGCGGTAATGGTTGGCATCTCGTATATCTAAATCTTTATCGTCGGCAATTGATCTGTCAATCAGAAACATTGCGAGAGTAATATGCGTGAGATCTTGCATGTCTTCAGACAGATATGTCAATGGATGGGAGTTAACAATTTTTTCGCACTCGCATAAGATTATCATTAACTCTTCATGCGTGAATATTGCTTTTCCCAAAGATCTTCGAAAACGCTCTTCACTGTCCTCACAAGCCTCTCCCAGAAACCACTCCACCAGGCAGCTGTGGGGGTATAAATTTCCACGCTATGCGTTGTATTTCTGCATAGCGGGTAACTTCGTTCCAATTGATGGTAGCTAATTTGTTATATGCTCCTCTAAAATTTGTGCCGCTGTCTGAGTATATTACTCGAGGTCTTCCTCCTCTAGCCACAAAACGACGAAAAGACAATAAAAAGGCGTCAGAAGAGAGTGAAGACACCAATTCAAGATGGACAGCACGGAATAGGGCACAATCCATACTTTACAAAAACATTTTATGTACAAGGGACCATCCAAATCTATCCCTACCACTTCGAACACGGCGGCATCTTCTACTCGATCAGCAGGTAGGAAAACAGGATCAGTCATTAGAGATTTTCTTTTAAATCGCCGGCATCTAGCATAAGCATTCTATATTTTTCGGATAGTTTTCCTTCCACCTAGTATTCAATATTTTTCACGAATTATGCTGAGAAATAACTGTGAACCAGCATGATAGCTCTCAGTGTGAAAATGCTCTATAAGTCTTTGGGTAAAGATACAATTGTTAGGTAGTAGGATTGGTGAGAGAAAGTGGGGAGCATCAATACCTTCAGTAATTCCAGTCTTTACAAGGAAGATATTGTTGTCATCTTTAAATACACACAAGTTTGGTATTGACTTTGGGAAACCTTTAGCTTGTACAGAATGAATTAGTCGTATTTCAACATTCTCTATCTTCTCCAGGCTTAATTCCCCAACTTTTCTCTGATTAACTCTACATTTTGCATTGTTAACAAATCGTAGAACCCAAGCCACTAATCTTCTGATCGAATGAAATTAGGAAAATTTCTCAGCTTACCATGGTACCTTTTTCTCTGTCAAATTTAGATTACATACTCTAACTATTTTCCTTTCTGATGTGATTTCGGAAGCTTCGCAATTATTTGATTCAAAGACGGGCCATGGATCTGGAGAGTGAATTATCCATGAAGGCCCCATCCACCAGTGTGATTCAACCAAATAACTAACTGAACATCCTCGAGAGATTAAATTAAAAGGATTAATTTTTCCCTGGCATATGTCACCATTCGCTATCAGGAAAAAGTGTTTTTATTTCCTTAATTCTATTCAAACCAAAAACTGACTGACCATCCCCCTTTATGTCTCAACCAATATAAAGCTACAGTGGAATCGGTCCAAAAATGGTTTCCATTTCTGTAATGTTAAGTGATGCTACACCGAATGTGCTAACCTGGCACCTATACAGCATGCCATAAGCTAAAACCTGGGGGTAATAATTTGCTTTCAGCGAGCCACTCTAGATTTTGCTCTGACAAGAACAACTTTTACACCTTGGGAAGTGTCTAATCTCAGAAATACGCAGGTTGCATAGGCCTCTTTACACGCATCAACAAACACGTGCATCTGAATGGTATCATTAATTTCAAAATAACACGGGAGTTCTATGTCCGCCTGTCTAACCACTTCACAGCACCATTTAAGAAAGGGTTTCACAACATCATCTGGCAAAGGTGAATTCCATGATAATTTCAATTTCCAAGTATTCTGCAACAGTATTTTAGGAAGCAGAGTTGCAGAGCATAAAATACCGAGTGGGTCAAAATTTTTCTGTACAGCGGCTAAAATAAACCTTTTTGTTATATTACAATCAGATTTTAGATCTCCCACACAAATATTGCATTTTAAAACACATCCCTGTCAAGATCCCATAACATTCCAAATATTTTCCTCGTCCCCGTACTCTTAGATAGGTACTGACATTCAATGTTACTTTCCCAATTTCATAAATTAAAACAATCCCGAGACAAAATTGCCCTAGCCTTCAAAATAAATTCTTCTTGCTGTCTAACATCATTCACTCCCGCGACGCAGTTGTCAACATAGAACGAAAGTTTCAATTTATCGGCTATCTCAGAATCTTCATTCTGGCACATGTTCGAGCAAGTGTGAAAGTAGCGCAGATAACATAAACGGGCTTGATGATACACCAAAGACCACTCGAGAATGTCAATACACGATTTGCTCCTTCGCCGTGGGATAAAAGAACCTCAAGAAATCTCTGTGCTCAGTGGCGATCCCCAACTGGAGAAAAGCCTTTTCAATATCTCCAGAAATTCCTATGGGATAACTTCTAAACCTTTCAATTATATCAGGTATCTGCTCGATTAAATTTGGACCTTTGTGCAATAAATCATTTAATGAGCTCTTTCCAGTTTCCCGAGCCGAAGCGTCCAAAACTGGCCGCATTTTTGTGGTGCCAGTTTTCACAACTGGTTGATGTGGCAAAAAATGACAGGTTTCGTTTTCACGCTCAGTTTTTTCTATTATTTGTAATTCCTCCCATTCCTTAAATACAGCTTTATATACTTATATGATCCCATTCTATGGTGCGCGTTTACACATTCGTGTATGCCGTTTCCAAGCCAAATCTTTAGTGGAAGGCAACTCAACTGCATTTGCTTTAAAAGGCAAACTAAGTTCGTATCTACCATCCGTCAGAATCTTCATACTCTTTTCAAACTCCTGTATCACCTTTAAATGCTCAAAAATTATTTTTGTTTAACCTCTGAACTGTGTCAAGAACCCCATTGCTTTCTAGATCCCACGACTCAGTAATAGATGAATTCGAAACATATAAAGAAATAACATTCAAAACAGTATCAGATATTGTATCATGTTTACTAAGTCTTTCCTGTTTTCCCATCAGAATTAATCCTAACCGCGCCTTTAACAAAAACAAGCCCGAATCCAATTTGATAGGTTTATCCATAAATAAAATCCTTAAGACATCAACTCCCAAAAGCAAATCTACCTCGTAATCAGGTGCCTCACTGTCTGATAGAACAATCCCCTTTCCATTTAACTCATTCATTACAGCAGAGAAGTTGATTTTTAGCACATTGCTGCAAATTCTCTCTTCGGAAAGAGCTTCAACACTTACAGTGAATGAGTCATCCAACGAACTAATAACCAATTCGTAAACATGTATCTGACTCGACGTTTCTCTTCTGCCAAATAACATACGCTGCATTTTTACTTTGGTAGTTGATTTAATACCTAATTTTTCGATTGCATGCTTTGAGATATAGTAATACTGAGATCCGCTATCTAGTAACGCTAGACACGTTTCAACTCTGTCATTAGCACGAATTTTTACAATTAAAAGTCATTAAGTAAACAGTATGCTTAACACAACTATTAGATAATGAATAAGCTTCGATGACATCCGATTTACTACTTTCTTTAGAATGGTCGCATAATAAATAATGGTGCGGCTTGGCACAATATAAACAAGAATTTTTTACTTTACAGAATTTTGAAAAGTGCGTGGCTGAGAAACATGAAAAGCAGGCTCTATTTTTCAGCAAACATTTTTTTCTTTTCAACTAAGGACATTTTTCTCGCTTCCAAACAGTCCTTGGTATGATGTTTCCCATAACAAAAAACACAAAGTTAAATTCGCTTACCTGCGTTGCCTCTAGTGCTAGTGCTTACCAATGACGTTGGGTAATTATCTAATTTGTGCACTGCATCTTTCTTTTTAAAGCTAGAAGATGCAAAACCAGTTCGAGCTAACACGACCATCTCTTCTCCTTTTACTTCTTGCTTTAGAAAATTCACTAAATTCTCTAGTGAACGATTCTCAGCATCAGACGCTGGTCTCATGTTTCTGCTCCTTTCCCATGCTAGCAATATCTCTTCTGGCAAACAAGATTCCACTAAAGGACTTAGAAAATCACCGTACTTGTCCTACGTTTGCCCCAGACTCTTTCCAGAGCCCGTATCTTCGCTTCTAACTCGTTGTATAGTGTCGGAATATATGTCTTGGAACGCCCGGTGACCGCATTTTTCATAACCATGGTGAGCAGGTCTCTAACATAAACTTGCACCAAAAGATCCTCACATCTCTCCTTAAGCTGGGATATCACCTTGGAATAATTATCCACCGATGTAGGGAAACTCTCTACCCCACAAGTTGCTTTCGAATTTGGCACTACGGCTTGCACAGGAGGTACTGAAATTTATCCTCATTAGGGATACTTGCATCATCGCGGATTTTACTAAACTGACTCCAAAACGTCAAATAGTCCTTAACATCGCCGTTGAACTTCTTTAGCTCTATTTTGGGCAGTTTGAACTTTCTCTTCGCAGAGCATTCAATTCTTTCGGTTCTTTCAAAGATAGCTGATCAATTCACGAGCATAGTTCGAAGAACTTATCTCTATATTCCGTGGCAGTGAGGAAATCTTTCTCGTGTTCTGTTTCGGAATCTTCTTCTTTCAGAATAAGGTCCGTAATATTTCCTTTGCATATTTCTAAGCGTGTAAATTTATCGCTAATTTGCGATTTCAAAACCGAAAGTCGATTGACATCAGGCTCTCTTGGCAAACTTCAGTCTCAATCTCAATTTTATTCGCACAGGCAGTAAATGATGTATGAAACGATTTTCGTTGTCTTTTTAGTTGTGTCGCATCCATTTTCAGGCTCAAACCAATCAACTAGCTGCCGAAAAGGCCCCTCGTTGGGCGCCAGAAATTATGTAACGTTACGCTCTGTAACGAAACAATTCAAAAAAGTTGAAGCAGGGCTGACATCTACCCGATGTCGTATTTCAACAGATTAGTTAATTATACTAAATAAAACTCATAATGTGAAACAAAACTAACATTTAATGAAGCACACTGAACAATGCGAACTACATGGACAAAGGTTACAAGGTCTACTGAAGAGAAAAAGTATATCAACATATGACGTCAGCTCGTGCGGGATGCTTCGTTGCTCTTTTGTGGGAAAATGAGGAATTTACTTAATAATATAAGGAAACAAGAGCTAAGAGTTATTGCAGAAGAATTGGGTTTGAATGTTCCAGCCGAAGCTATAAAGTTATAGAGATTAAAACTATTATTGAAAATTCCGATATTTTGAAAACTGATCCTGAATTTGTAAAAGGTATAGTTAAATTGATCACAGAAGATTAAAAGAATAAAATACCAGAAGAGCAATCTCAAATCGAGTTAGCAAGGATTAAATTAGCTCAAATCGAAAGAGAAATTGAGCTACAAAACTTAAAACTGTGATCAGTCAGAGAAAATGTAAATCACATTGAGAACAATTCTGAATGGGCTTCAGAAAGCCTAGAAAATTTTATAAAAGGTATTAAAACTCTGACCGTATCTGTGCCCGAAAAGCCAGAATCTCTTCATTTGTTTTTCAATCCCTTGAAGAAGCTTATGGAAGGAAAAATGTTCCAACTAAATTCAAATCGGAAATATTGAATAATTTATTAAGTGATTAATGTAACAATGTTTTAGCTTATGCTACCGAAGCGGAAATTTCTAATTATGATGAATTAAAAAAATTAATTTTAAAACAATTTCAGCCTACACCAAGTGAGTGCTTACGTAATTTAAAAAATGCGCAAAAATTTTCTACGGAACCTCATGTACACTCTTCGCTTTACGACTTAGCGCAACTTTCGATTATTATTTGTAGATTAAGGAAGGTTAATGATTTTAAAAATTTTTGTGATCTTATTGTGCCCGATAATTATACAAATCGCTTGATTTTAAAACTAGAGAACATATTAACATTCGTGTGAAGGTCCAAATTGGCTCACTTCAAATGAATTGGGAAGGATATGTGATTTATTTTTTTCGTTAAGAACAAAACTGGAAGTCAATCGCTCGAGAAACGAAAGCTATGAGAATAAAAGATCTAGTTTCAATAAAAATATTATAAGGGAACAAATACGTAACTCCGCTTATCAGAACACTAAATCCGAACGATGTTGTTATGTTTGCGGGGAAAAGGGAGAAAAATTTCCTTATTCCCGTAATTGTCCTAAGCGCAAGGATAAAAATGAAAATTTAAAATATAGAAAAACACTGTATCGGGAGTGAAAACGAAATTAAATAGCAGCGTAAAAAATCAGTTAGAATTTATAGAATTATTAATTGATGGCAAAAAATTAAGTTGTCTAAAAGATTCAGAAAGTGTGCTTATTATTGTTAACAGTTCTTTTTTCAGCATAAGCAATCTATAAAGTCTATAGAAGTTGAAACTTGTTTCGCGGCCATAAAATTCTGGCCGAAGTGTTTCGTTTTTCTTTAGGCGAAAATCCCCAAGTAGAGTAAGAAGCGGCAATGTGTGGTTCACTGGTCGTTGACTGCATCTTTCCCCCTCGGTTCTTCAAAGTGCTAGAAAGGAGGGATTTAGCAAAAATGTCTATGTCAAGTATCGTCAGATCGCCCAGTTTACAGAATAAGGAGGATTCTTGTTTGGTTGAGAATAATTTCTTTTCTTTTATTTCTGCGGTGATTAGTGAGGGAGAGGATATAAATTTATCTCATATTGTTAACAAAAAATTACGTAATAGTGTTTCGAATTCAATTAAAATTTATAAGCCACTTAAAGAGCCATGTAAAACTGATTTAAAAATGAATATAATATTAATAGATGATTTGCCGGTTTCACACACAGCACTGTAGAAGAATTCCTTTTTCGGAACAAAAAGTATTCGATAAACAAATTGACGGGATGGAGTAATGAAACCTTCTTGTTTAGAATATACTTCTCCGATCTTTTTATGTAAGAAACGGGATGGAACTTCACGGTTGTGTGTGGATTTTAGGGAATTAAATAAGAAGGTGATTAAAGACTCGTTTCCGATGGCTCAAATAGAGGAATTTTTAGATCATTTAGGGGAAGCAACGGTTTTCTCAAAGTTAGATTTAAAGAACGGATTTTTTCGTGTTCCTGTAGAGGAAAAGTGTACTAAATAATTGGCATTTATCAGCCATGCAGTTCTATATGAATTTTTGAAAGTTCCATTTATTTTGTGTACATTGAATAGTGTATTTCAAAGATTTATTTACAATGTGCTTAGAGACTTAATGAGGAATAATACTGTTGTAGTTTATATGTATGATTTTATTATACCATCGCGTGATGAGGAGGAAGGCTTAGAAAAATTAAAACGTGTTTTGGCAGTAGCTAGAGAATATGGGTTAGAGATTAATTTTAAAAAATGTAAATTTCTTAAAAAAAATAGAATTTCTAGGATATGTTATTGATGATGGTACAATTCGCTCTTTGCCTGAAAAGACAATTGCAGCTCAAAATTTTCAAAAGTCCAAAACTCTTAAGCATATTCAGAGCTTCTTAGGTCTTTGTGAATATTTTAGAAAATTAATTACTAACTATGCTAAAATTGCCAAACCATTAAGTGCTCTTCTTTGAAATAGAGTAGAATTTAAGTTTGGAGTAGCTCAAGAAGAAGCCTTAAATAGATTAAAAGAACTTTTGACTGTTCTTCAGTCCTGTTCTGAATATTTTCAGACAAGGAGCCCCACTGGAATTGCATACGGATGCAAGTAGCTTGGGATTTGGTGCTGTTTTGCTAGAGAAATCTAAAGATGGACAATCACATCTTATTCATTACATGAACAGAAAAACCACTCCACAGCAAGAAAAGCTATTTAGTTACCAGCTTAAAGTTTTAGCTATAGTAGAAGCTCTTAAAAAATTTAGAAATTATTTATTGGGATCCAAAATAAAAATTGTAACAGACTGTGATGCTTTCCAAAAGGTCATGTTTTAAAAAGAGATCTCTTCTAAAATAGCTCAGTGGGCATTACTTATGGAAGTGTTTAAATATGAAATCGTTCATAGATCTGGGAAACAAATGAGACATGTAGATGCCCTAAGTAGAAATGCCGTTTTGATGGTTACTCGTTCTCAGGAAGAACTGACTGCAAGAATTAGAGCTACACAAAACAGCGACGAACATCTCCAGTTGCTGAAATCCTTAGTCGATCAAAGTCTGAAGGAAGATTACGTAGTGAAAAATGGAGTATTATACAAGTACGACAGTGGTCGAGAATTACTGGTGGTACCAGAAACATTAGAATCTGATGTCATTCGAAAGGCTCATAATAGAGGACATTTCGCTGGGTCAAAGTCGGAAGATGTTCTTAAGCAATATTTTTACAGTCCTAACCTTTTTATGAAGAACCGAGAAGATATCCGAAAAAAGAAATTCGAAAAATTCAAGAAGAAAATAAAAGAACTTTTAACAAGAAGAGATAAAAGGCACATGTGTACAACATCAATTATCTAGTGGCCATACAACGCACGCAGTATGGAAGTGGTTTCAAGTTAAGGCCCAAGTTCTTCGGACCATATCGAATAACTAGTAAAGAGGCTAAAGATCGTTATTAGGTGAAGAAAGTTGGATATCGTGAAGGTCCGGGTTATACATCGACAGCAGCTGACCATATAAAGCTCTGGACTGTTCCTGTTTAGAACTATGTACTTCCTACGCATCATTTAATTTTTTTTCATTTTATTTTATTTTCAGAGGATGTAAATTGAATCTGATTTATGTTTCCGAGGTCGAAAACGTGGGTCAGAATGCTAAGCTGTGACGATCCAAAACTGTTAATAGATGGCGCTAGTTGACAGCGAGCATCGCGTATGGTTCCAGACAACAAAGAGTAAGTTCCTTTAGGGAGAAAGAATTCCTTATGTACTGCAGACGTGGGAGTAGGTGCTCTGCCCATAATTGTTTCTAATATTGTTTGATATGATATTGTTACTAGTGCGAGTAGGCACTATAGCAAAATAGCTTTGTCCTTTTAAATGTTATATATATATATATATATATATATATATATATATATATATATATAATACAATATCAACAAGATTTACATTTCTTATTATTTCTTTGATTTTATCTAAACATCACTCTTGAAAATATTAGACCAGTTTTGGATTTCCTTTCAAATAATTGCATTGATAGTATTAGTTGCATTGATTTCAAAGATTTTCTTACCGGTTTTCTCATTGATACCATTAATGATGTATTATATTTTTATTTTCAAGATAAAAAATTTATTAAACATCAATTTTGATCTCTGGAATAACTTGGTAAAATTAGATCTCAATAGCAACTATAGGATGGCCAAAACTTTTTTGATATCCGTGACACAAAGTCAGAAATTTTTTTTTTAAATATGTAACGTGCCACAGTAAAATTTTATTCGAAATGTTAGCGTGGTGTAACTATACGTAAGTATAATTAAATAAACAAAAAAAAAAGCAATTCCTCTTTAAACAATTTCTAATTAATCAGTGTTTTACAAAAAGCAATAGGTTAGAAACAGAATTCACGTTAAAAACAAAAGTTTCTTTACACAAGATGATAACGATTTAATATCCGGTTCATATTTAGTTAATTTCAACAGTACGCATGCAGAGTTCGACTCATCCATCATTCTATTCCTATATTTAGTTTTCATAAAAACTTAATTCTAAAAATAGAGATTTACATGCCCGTGTTGCGATGAAAATATTGATAATATTGCCTTATCTTATATTTTTAAACAATTAAACGTGTCACGAATTAAATTCCATTCCATGCAATTAGAATATTATCTTATGCAATTTTGCTTATTTTATCCAATAATTGATTACTTCCAATAATTTCTAAATCATTTCTTAAATCAACAAATTTTTGGTTCTATATGGCACTTGACTGAAATTCAACTAATTCCATTTCTCATTCATTAAAATTTAACCACTCAAGGACTTTTAAATTTAATTTTTAAAATGTATATCATAAATTATAAATTAAGTGTAGATTAATAATTTTTAATTCATTTCTGTCTAAAAAGATAACTTATAAAAAAAGTAATTTGTTTTTGTGCGTGCCGTCAAAATTTTCCAACGTGCCATTGGTTCGCCACCCCTGATATATCTATTATATTCAGAATTCTGTTATTCCCCAGGATCTTAATTTTATAAGTATACTCGAAAATATATTTTAAAATTATTTTGAAAGGAGTTTTATTTATCTTTTTCTCTTATGCATTAACGCTTTTGTTATCTTCAATAACTTCCCATTTCAGCGATACTTCTCGATTAACTCATCCCAATTAAAACCATTGTTCTTAATAACAGTGCTGAAAATTTTTTTTTGTTTACAAATATTAAGAATTCAATTACTTATACTGAAATTTTGATGAAAATAGTCGATTAAGTTTGATAATTAACAAATTAACATTTTGGAATATTTATAGGAGAACTTAATATGCAAAACTATTTTCGACTTACACTTTGAAAATTTATAGGAATTGATGAATTATTTGAATGAACAGGAATCAATGAATATTTAATAAATTGAATAGTATTTACAATATTTTCAATTAATATAAATTTCACTAGAAATCAAATAAAGTTTTAATTTCAAAGACAATAATATTCCTGTCAATTTTCTTTAAAACTACACTGGTGTGCAAAACTTAAGCAACAAGTGCGTTTTTTGTCATAACTCTACAAGAAATCATCCGATTGACATGAAATTTGAACATAATGTACATTATTCTGTACTTAAATGATGGTAAAAGAATAATGGCGCAGAAATGAATATAAAACTTAAAGTAGGGTATGGAACAAAAACGGCTTTATTTGACATATAGTGGCGTTACACATAATTGCCTGAAGAAGCGTAAGTACAACTGGCAGATGTTCCCTAGTATGGGATATGCTCTCTCCTTACTGTAATTGTTGCTTGGCATCGTCTCTCCATGCTAAGCACCAGATTATCCAGGAGTTCTTGGGGTAAACGTCTCCATTCCTCCTTTAACGCTTCTTTCAGCTGATGGGTATTACCAGGAGGATACTGTCGTGTCGCAAGACGTCTCCCTAATGCATCCCACACATGCTCTATGGGATTTAGATCTGGAGAGTAAGCTGGCCAGTCCATTCATGTGATATCTTAACTTTCCAGTAGCACTTGAACATTAGCAGTGCGGTGTGGACGGGCATTGTCATCCATAAATATGAAATCTGGTCCAATGGCCCCTCAGAACAGACGCACATGGGGTAGGATTACCTCATTGCAGTAGCGGTCTCCAGTTACAGAACCTCGATCGAAAATCTGAAGCTCAGTCCGCCCGTTCAACATAATGCCACCCCAGACGAGAACTCCAGGACCACTGTAACGATCTCTTTCCGCGATGTTATTAGGATGAAATCGAGTTCCAACCTCTCTCCAGATCAACTGACGTCGAGAATCGCTTGTAGCACTAAAACGACTCTCATCTGTGAAGAGGACGCGACTCCATTGATGAGGTGTCCAGGTTTCGTGTTCTCTGCACCACTCTAAACGGTGCCGCCGATGGCAAACTTTTAAAGGTATGCAGCGTTCAGGACGTCTAGCAAATAAGCCACCTTTGCGGAGGCGTCTGGACACTGTAAATCTTGATACTTGTCGTTCTATGGTTGTGCACAGTTGCTGATATATGGCTCTCGCTGACTGAAAACGGTTTCTTTTCGCCTGGAGGACAATGTAACGGTCATCTTTTGGTGTTGTTTTCCTTGGGCGGCCACCACCAACCTTCCGAACAGCTGTACCAGTAGTTTTAAAGGCATTCCAAGCACGAGAAACAACACTTTTGTTGATCCCGAACTCTTTGGCGACACTGGTCACACTACGCCTCTCCTCAATCTTCCCAATCATTCTTCCTCGAGTAAAGTCGTCTAAATGATTTCTTGAAGACATGTTCCACAAAACAAATCACTTGCACTTACTGTGAATGTCTTTAACTACGGTGCTCTTCATCCTTTTATCACAGTTTTGAAATTCGCGTGCCGACCCACAAGGTTTACGTACACTTACATCACACCTATGACGTTTTATTTCGAAAATTTGCATGCAAATAATCTTTCTATTGAATTGCGGGCACATTATACTGCAATTTCATGGCTATCTTATACTTTGTTGGGGAGCTGTGGCCGAAAAACAACTTGTTGCTTAAGTTTTGCACACCAGTGTATGTAGGAAGTAGGAAATCACTTGTAGGATTGAAGTAAGAAATGCGAGTTTTTACAGCTATAAGAGAGTCCCCAAGCATTTAGGCTCTTACAAGACGCCTTTTTTTACATTAAATACACGATTTAACTTTCAATTCCCTTCAGGATCTTTAAATTACTTTAACTTTTTGAACTAACTTATTATTTTTTAAATTTATTTTGGCAACCATATCGTTATCCCAATTTAATAAATATATGGGCTAGAATTTATATTCTTTTCGCTGTACTAATTTGTTGTTCCTTTTTTCTATTTTGTATTTGTCTAGTTTCTTTTAACATACTGCTTACTTTAATTTTTTGATATAAATATTTTCTTTAAATCCAATTCATTGCAGATTCTTTTAGGGGAAATGGAACGAAGATCTTTAGACGTAGGTCCTTCGTGCATGCTCGAAAGGAGTGTTTCATTTGCATATCTCCACTTGACTATCTCCCTCTTGACGGAAAGGATGTCCTCATTTTTTTTCTTTGCATTGTAAAATTTTTATCTTATTCTTGTCAATGATTTTTTAAATTTTTCCTAACCAGTATAACTTTTCTTCAGACTGTAACTTCTTCAAACTGTAAAGAAACGTTTAACTTCTAGCATACCATAAAATGTATAACTGATATTTTGGCACATGTGCCGTATGGCATGGTCTCAAATTCTGTGTTGGTGATTTTTATTTTTATCTGGCAACCTGATTTTTATTACTTCATACAGATTAAGACCAATAAGAATTAAGTCGAAAATTCAATTTTGAAAACCCCAGTGTTTAGTCATCGCGACGAGATTTAGAACATTTTGTTCCATTTTCGCATTTTATTAAAAATTTTCGAAAGAATATTTTTAGTGTGTTTTACAATTTGCTTGACATTTTGGATACTTAAATTTGAATTGCTCTTTTTCATTATTTAAAATAATTATTTTTGAGTTGTGCTATTACTTTTTTCAGCATTTGTCAAAATTGTAACAATGTCTGTGGCTCAAAACATCGTTTTACAAAACGAAGGTGCTCTTAGTTCTGGATTCAATTTCTCCGGCAGATTTTAGGTCAGAAGCTAATCGTTTCTCTTGTTGCGTGAGAAAAAGGAAATTGTTTGCGTGAAATTGGAGTATTGAAATCAGAATTAGTGTGCTTAAAATGCGGAAGTCAAATGAGAATTTTGGTTAAGAAAAGCCTCCCGGATGTTTTCTACTGCAACAAAAATTTTCATGGAGAATCTTGTGAAGTCTATTAGGTATGGCTCTTAGTTTTCTTGCAGCAAACTGAATATAGAGAAGATTTTTTTTCTTTTGACTTATGAAATTGTTCGCGGTAGTAGGACAACTGGTATTGAAAGGGAATGCTCTTTCAGCAAACATGCTTCGGCAGACTGGCGGCAGCTCATAAGTGAAACAATGCTCACCTCAGTTGTTAGTCGTCTGCAGAGGAGACTGGCGGTGGAGGTAGGATTGTTGAAATTCACGAGTCAACATTTGAAAAGAGGAAGTATTATAAAAGACATCCTATGTCCTTTATGATATTTCCTCTTTTCAAATGTTGACTCGTGTCAGTGGGTGTTCGGTGGGGTCGAGAGAGGTAGAGGGAAGTTATTTTTGGTAGCAGTACATGATAGAACAAGGAAAACTTTAGTTTATATTATTAAATAGTGGATTGAGCTACAGGGACAGCCATTTATTCCGATTCTTGGAAGGCTTATGATTCATTAGGAAGCAAGGGATATGAATATTTGACTGTTAATCACAGTGTCCTTTTCGTGGATGCAACTACAGGATGCCATACAACTACTATTGGAAGCATCTGGAGACAAATTAAAAGCAAATTACCAACACATAATCGTCAAACAAATTTTAAATTTTATTTGGCATTTTATTTTTTTCATAAATTTAGTGAAGAAAAGTAATTGAACCCAATTAATGTTTTTTGGGAAATCGTTGGAAAAATTGATTGGGATGAATTTTTCGAAGTTCCCATATTTTCTTTATTTGCATTCGCTTTCGAAGTAATTTTGGAAACGAATATGAATAAGGAAAATATTCGTATTTTCTAATGTTTCATCACAATTTTTCTAATGTTTTACTTTCTGTTCTAATGTTTCATCATTTTAAAAATTTTATTATATTTCTAAAACATATATTCACTCTCTTCATTTATCAGGTTTAAATTTAATATTTAGATATGTTGAGTTTTTTAATAACGAATTCATTGCGCCATAATTACAACATACTCGTGCGGCGTTACGTCACAAGGACGTTATCTTGGCAACATTTCGTCGTCGCCAAAAAAATTCAAAATTTGTGAACCTGGATTACACGGCACCTGTCCTGATATTTTTACTGAATTTTTTTTATAATATCTCATAAAAGTTTCTGGTTAGATGCTTCTTCCTTGTTAATGGATTGCATAATTTTGTGACGCATAATATTTTGCAGTGATTACATTTTTCAGGAGTGAAAAGGAAGGAAGGGGCAAAACGCTTAGGATGTATAGCTGTAGTGATTTGCAATTTACAAGTTCTGAAATTATCAACAAAATTGCTGATATATAACATGGTATTTCCCTCCGCTTCAGTATAACAGTATTTGTATGAGATATGATTTGAATTGAACAAACTTTGAGTCATTAAAATACACGTATCTAGGAAGGAACTCGCGTATCTAGGAAGGAAAATTCTATGAATGCACCCATCTCGGAAAATGAGCCTGCATAAAATCTCCTTATTTAATATTGAATGGAATCGAACCTAAGACCATTCGACCTGAACTCTAAAGTTCAGTCACGATCTACATTTAAATATTTATAGCATCTGCCAGAGAGGATCAGAATTGCTGTTTTGCAATTTTAGGATTTAGACTGTAAGAAAACGATGGTCAGCAATCGGAAGCAGGGGGGGGATATCTTCAGGAGGGATCAAACATTCTGAGCACTCTCCCACAGTTACTACAACTCCAAATGTATCGAAATCCATTCGAAAGAAAAGTTTTTTGTGAGTTCTGGCTAAAATTCAAACAATTTTTACTTACGTTTGAAAGATTTTAAAGGTTTAAATTCATAAGCAAGCGTCAGATAAGTGAAACACGGAATTTCTAAAATGACTCCAGATACTCTGAATGTTTTAAAGCGATCAGTTATTACTTAAGAAAGAGGGGAACATTTTCGTACTCATGAATAATGAGTTTTTCATAATTTATAACAAAAATTGGTCTTTACTTTTTGGAATTGAGCACTACATATTTCTGATTCCTAATTTTTTCTTATCGGAGGTAGAAATAACACTTGATTGGAAAATATTGTAATGAGAGAGAAGATACTAACCAGAAGCATGCTGAATAATCATTTATCGGAAACAAATTTTTATAAGAAACTTTATCAATTCTCTTCATAGAATAAGGAATACCATCCATGAATTTTTTTCGGAAGTGACATCCAAACAAAGAAACACGGCAAACTTTCTCTTCATCTGGGGCAGTGAAGGAAGTTAGACCTCGTGCAAGGTCACTTAAAAATAGAAAGCCGCTCATTTAAAATAGAGGTCCATTAAGGAAAACTAATTTTCGATGTTCCTCTTGTGTGCACCGTCATCACGCAGGGCACGCGAGGTCTCCGTTACTCAAGAACGAGATTGTACACACTTGCTCATCGATCGACACAGGGGAGCACTTAAACTGTGCAAAGAAAATTACTGGGAGTAAAGGGGTGAAGGAGAGGAATTACACATGCAGTTGTCAAGGTACTACGACCGACAGAAATAGGGGAATGATTACGATGAAGATTATGTCTTCTCAATGAGTGTATCTATTCATCGATTAGATACAAAATTTCCTTCTTCGCTCTGAAAAAAAGTGTACATAAGGGACACAATGTATTAACTTCATTTGATTACAAAAAAAAAAAAAAAAAAAAAAAAAAACAGCTTGAAACTTTACACTTTTCACTCATTTAAGAATTCTTATTCAAGAGTAAATTTTTTGTATTCATTAGTGTCGGTATTCATGAAGTGTGACGGTGCACCGTGGACATCTTAGAATCTGCAGACCATTTCCAGAATTTTCATAACACTCCTTGGATTCAAAGAAGACCATATAAGTAGTGGGCCGTAATCACGAAATCATCTGTCTGGATATTTGGAAAACTTCCAAGCACCCACTTCCACAAACGCTTATGCAGAAGCAACTACTTCATCTTCCATTGCTCAGCAGTGGTTCAGCTGAAGCAAATTTAGCAGTGAATGTTGTGAATCGCGTAACAAGCTGAAGTCGTTTTGAAGCTTTTATGCATTCTCTGTGTGAATGCTTTTCTGCTGGGCTCTTCATAAATACACTGCTGACCACCGCAAATGCAACACCCTGAAGGAAGCATGCAGATAACATGAAATTTACAACATGCATTAGCGGAGGTAAGGTATGAAAATGAATAGAATTTCATCGCAGACGCGCATAAAGCATGCCTGTAGCCCCAATTCAAAGTCTATTTAAAGAGCTTGAAGAATTTGACGATCTTAAGTTCGGTAATCATGTTTTTCTTGTGATTTTTAAAAAAAAAAAAAAAAAAAAAAAAAAAAAAAAACGATCAATTATGCTTTGTAGAAAGCAGCGATCATTTTTGATCAAGTAGTTCGACAGAGGAAGGACAGTGGTCTGCCGAGAATGTGCAATATCTTTCATTTAAATCGGTAGTGGTGTTGGACGAAACCAAACTGTAATGCTGAAATGTACCATTGAATGCAGGAGAATGCGAAGGTTCGATCGCATCCACCTCAGTGCATCACTTCACGTGACGGCAGACAGATTCTGCGCATGGCAATGACGGATCGCTCAGCCGCATCACGAACCACTGCACAGCACATTCAGTCTGAAACGCATCAACCAGTGTCGACGGGTACCATTCGACGCTGTTTACAGCAGAGTGGTCTGTCCGTAATACGTCCATTGCTTCGTCTACCCTTTACGCAGATTCACAGACATCTCCGCCGCCAATGTTGTGATAAATGTAAGATGTGAAAGGCAGAATGGAGTGAAATTTTCTTCACTGTAGAGTCACGCTTCTGTTTGCAATAATACGATGGTCGCGTTCGAGTCTGGAAACACCGTGGAGAGAGGGTGCTGAACAGCTGCGTTATGCCCCGCCACACTGGTCCTGCATCGGGTATTATGGTATGGGAAGGTACTCTCGCACTCCTATAATATTTATTACCGGTACTTTAAACAGCCAGAGCTATATTTCCGAAGTGTTGAAGCCAGTTGTCCTTCCTTACCTTGAGGGCTTGCCCACAACCATATTTCAACCGGATAATGCGTGACCTCACGTGGCACTCATTTCCCAAAGATTCTTAGATTGAATTACTTCCCTGGCCAGATCGCCCTCCAGATCATTCAACGATATAAGGAATGTGGTACATGGTTGTCAACGATTGACCAGCTATCACACCAGATCATTTCTGGCAACATGTGAAAGCTGTTTGGTATGCTGTACCACTAAAACACATCCAAAGTCTCTTTGAATCAATGACGTGGCGTGTGGCAGCGGTGATCTCCAACAATGGCGGCTACTGATTTTGGGAGGAACCACACTTCACAGAAATCTATAAATTTAATCACCTGATACTTGATTAACACGTTATCTACAAAATAAATTTTATTGTGATACATCTTGTCTTTCTTGATGCTGCAATTTGTGTGGCCTGCACTGTAGTTGGACTTTCATTTCATGACTCACAAGGGAGAAGACCATAAAAACAACAAAAAATACTCACTCCATTAGACATACCATGACTAGGCAAAAGTGCAACACTCTTAAGCCATTATTCCTCAGTATCTGAGTTCATATCAAGTTCTAAGAACACTGATTCTATCAATGCTGAGTCCTCCGTTTGGAAGCCCAACAATTTGTAATGTATACATGAAGGTTTTAAAACTTCGATAAGGAATTTCGATATCCTTCAAATGTATTAAACTTTGAAAGAATTGCTCAACTATAAAGTTTACTATAACTATAAAGTTGATATAACTATAACGTTTATCAACTAAAAAGTTTATCGTAATCGCATGGCTGAATTGCCACACGAAGGGTTAGCATGGTGGCCATCGGTTCAATATCTTGTGGGTTCGAATCAAAACTTATGCTTGGATGTTTATTGTCATCCAGAATCCACTTTAAAGATTCAGAACCGCAACCAACATCCATACCCATGGTGAGATTTCATTCCACGAACTATTGAATCGTAGACAAGAGCACTAACCATTCAGTTTCCAGCTCGAACAAATATAATTGGTAAGATAATATGGATTTCACTTCTTAACAACCATTTTAACAGACATGAAAATTGAAAATTTTCTTAAAATAGTGAATAGAAAATAAATGTGAGTGTGTCAATTAAGTTAATAAATGAATTGTTTAAAATTTTGAATTAAATTTAAAGTGAGACCAATATTGACAATGTAGTCTTCTCCACAAAATTTCAAGCTATACAATCTAAATTCAATTTCATAGTATATTCATTAATATAATTAACACGATTTCATTAACATTATATTTTTTCTAAAATTTATGATACAAAGACTTTTGTCATTCAATTTATGTCGTATTCATTATGATTACATATTTTACACTTGTTTAACACAGTAAAATATTTTTATTCTTTAAGTCGTCGCAGTGGCATTGGGATGTTCGCTTTCAGTATCGGTAGGGAGTGAGTTTGAATCCCGAACCAACGAAAAATCCGCCGTGTTTCCAAATGGTGGATTAGGATGTAAAATATTGCATTCTAAATTATAAAGTGAACTACGAAGGCACATCCACTGTGCAAGTTGCACTCGCCTTCACCCCTTGTAGTGCAAAAAGAGCAGCAGCCGGGCAGAGTGAAATTCCGTAAATTTACAGTGATAATATGACTGCTTCATTTTATTTAGAAAACTAAATTTTCAGTATTGCAGAAGCATAAATATTAATCAACTTTTACTGGGTACTGCAACCTGTGTTTTGTTATAAAATTAGTAAATACCTTATCGTAGTAATCCAAATTATAATAATTCTTTGAGAGGCAACAATTTCTTTGTTGCCCTACAAAGAATTGAAAACATATTTTAAAAAGGTAATTATATATTTCGTTAAAATAAAAAACATTTTTAACTTAATACTCGATCCAAGCAACAACAATGTATGCTCATATATTTCTATAAGGAATAAATTGAAAAAATGAAATTCTAAATGGAAAAAAGAATTCCCGAAATTTGGAGATTCTTCCTATTCTCATCAATGACGTCTGCCGAAATTGATACACCGTTGACTGATCGCACGCAATCCAATAAAAAGGTTGCTCAGACGACTATCTATTGACATCTTCAAAACGCAGTAAGACTACATATCTACAGTTTTAATTTTGGTATGATATTTATAAGAGATCAGTAACTATTGGATCCAAAGAGAGAAACCTGGAAATCTCTCAAGCACTCACTCCAGATAACGTGGTTTGGCACAGTGTAAGGAACAACCTAACGCATTAGATTTTGTAAGTTATTTTAATGTCCACCTCATTAATTACCTTCTGGGAGATCTTTTCACCGGCAGTGGTCTATTATTATGTGTCGCAAGGAAACGAACTCAGAAAAACCGCAAGCATCCACCGTGATGGACATGTATTTCACAGATCAACATTCGCCACCTGTTGTGGCTGGAATTGAACCGGGAACATTACAATTTCAAGAGTGCTGTTCAACTAAGAAGTCACAGTGAGCCTCACAATGAGTCAGATGATTTGATAAATTAGTTTTTTAATATTTTTTACAAACAGTCTGTTTGTAAATGTCTGTATGACGGTTAAATATTGTAAAAAATATTAAAAAACTAATTTATCAAATCATTTTAATCTGTCCTTTACAGATAATTCCTAATTAAGATATAAATATCCTATGCCTTGTAGCACTCACAAAAACTAATAAAAGAAAATTAGAAAAATTAGAAAGTTTCTAATGTTCTGAATATTTTTTTTTTGCTTAAAGGTTGAATGGAAACTCTAAAAAAGAAGCATTAAAGAGAAATATTTAAGGACATTTCATTGAAATGTATTCAATTGATTTATTTGCGAGCAATATCAATCAGAAGAGAATTTTTTGTTACAAAAATATCTTCCCATACATTATAACTAAAATAATTTTTTTTAAAAAATATCTGTGCATTATAATCACATTACATGGCTATTATAATGTGATATATTCTATTATAATCACCGATATATTATAATCACGATAGCTCATTACATGGCTATTATAATGTGATATATTCTATTATAATCATGTATAATCCTATTTAAAATGATACATTTGCGTAGTTTGGTTTTTTTGCCTTTTGACGGTCTTTTTGTGGTGAAGGTGTCCTTTCACATTAATCTACGGTTAAGTCAGATATTGAGCCACTGAAATGTCTTTATCTGAAGGGGGAATCGAACTCACAAATTGTTGGTCACAGAATTCGCCCTTTACTTACAACTAAGCATGAAAGTCATTAGTATGGTGATGTAATACCTCACACCACACAAAAATCTTATCACGTAACATTCATTTATTTTCTAAAAAATTAATATAAATAAAAAAGATAGCCAATGTTTACTTATCTTCTCTTTTGTTTCCAAGGAAAAACGTCGCGTCCCATAAAATCCTAATCTGATATTAATCAGATAAAAACAAAATCTAAAAACAGAAAATAAAAAAAAATGTTTTACTAATTTACTATACTTTCTTTAGTGCTAAAAACACCTTCAAGTATAACACACACACACACACAGTAAGACAACTATACATTAAAAAAAATTATGAAAAAAAAATTATGACATTCTAAATTTTAGATTGAAATGCATTTCGCGCTTCCTGGCAATAAAGTAGTTTAAATAGGAAGAGTTTCATTAATTCTTTTAAAAATGCACATATTTTTATCTTTACTTAATTAATTATTCTTAATCAAAATTTATCCCTATTTTGCTATCAAAAAATAAATTTCAATGATCGACTGAGGTAAATGCAGTCACAAAAATAATGAAATCTAAAATATCATTTCTCTGCTTCTTTTATTAAGCAAAGGTGATTACTTCATGAATATTTATGAATCGATAAATAAGCTTATTACAGCTAAGATATTACTCTGAAATAAACGGATTGAAAAGATTATAAACTAACATTCAAAATTTATTTAGAATTGCTTCCAATCAATAATAATATGGAAACAATTCCTTAACTTGCTTTAAAATTAATGAAATATTGATAGTAAAATAAACACAATTTAAAAAATTCTCATTTTAATTCAGTAATCCTTACTGACACTTTCATTTTATAAAAATGTATGCTTTAACATCGAGTTCATTGATTTGTCACTCAGTAGTCATTTTTCATACAAGAGGGCTGATAAGACCCGGACCTACACTGCTAACTGCATTTCCAACCACTTGAAACATTTAAACTGCAAAGGGGATTCATTCAAATTCGTGAATTGCTGAAGAGAAAGCAATAGCGCTAACCATTCGGCGACCAGCATGGGCTAGGGCTCATTGAAATTCTTCATTGAGTTTTAAGTGAAGTTAGCGTACAAGTTTTGAGAAAGATAATTTCGTATAATTATACTCGAATTAAAAACAAATAAAACATTTTTCGAATTTTTACAAAGGAAAATTATATTAAAGTTATTTTAAAATATTTAATAAGTTTTTCTTTAATAAAATTTGCATGATCATTTCCTGAACCATTTCTTTCGAAAAGACATTCTTTAGAAAAATTTAATTCAATTATTCAAATAACCAAATCGAATTAAAAAATTTTCAATTATATAATTTATTTGTTAAAAACTGAACGTCTCTTAAAAAAAATCGAGTGGTTTTTCACTACTCCATGAGCGATTAATATTTTGTACTCTATAAAGATACAAAATGAATCCTTTTCCACTTAATTAGGTAGAGAAGTTCTCTTTCAATCACTCCATTCCCGATTCAAAGCAATTTTCACTCTTTTTTTTTGACGTGTTTATGGCATAAAGTAAATATGTGCTTTGATTGGTTTAAATCATCACATGACTCTATGCTTTCGGTTTAGTTTCTCTAAAAATGGAGGAATTTTGTACTCCATTTCGTAAAATCGATCTGTTAGAATATTTAAAATATACAATTGGACAAAAAGGAGTGCAGAAATATTACGGTAAGTCTTTATTTCTTATAATTAATTGAATGACTAAATCAAATCTTCATATTTGTGATTTTTCACATTATATAAACGTTGGTATTCGAAAGTGTGAATGAATGAATTCTATTGAATTTATATTCATGTAATATTTATAATATTTTATACTGATTAATTGATAATTTTTAATAATATAACAATGTGTTTGGAAATTTTATTTTTTATTTCAAATACTATTTTCTGCCAAAATTTAATTCATTATAAATTAATAGTAAATTATAATGAATGCATTTTTAAATTTTTATTTTCGAAGCAGCGTGAATATGACTATTAATTTTCTCGTTGATATAAATATTCACAATATATATTATAGAAATGTTATTTAATATAGTGTATTTTACTGAATTGAAAATGCGATTAATATCAAATACAACATTTTACCAATGAATAAGAATAAATTTTTTCATCAATAAAATTCGAAGCTATTTAATTTAAATGTTAATACAATAAATATAAAGCAAATATTAATCTGCAGAATATTACTTGACAGTATGTATTTTATTTATTAAAATTTTACGGACAGTATGTTTTATATTTATTAAAATTTCACTGATAATTTTTGATTTGATTGTTACTAAGTACAAGTATTCGTAGATAAAACAAAAAGAAATTGTATGTATCAAAATCTATTAATATATATTTTAAGAATTTACAGCTAAACAATTTGTCGGTGGAAATATAATTTATTTTAGTATTTTATTGTTGTCATTGTTATCATCGAACAAAAAAATTAAAAGCAAAATTAGCAAAAGCAAATCTGAAACATGGAGCTATTTTGAAGATGGTGAAATGCAATATAAGGAAGAAATGACTGATCAGGTATATTCTGTATAATATGTAAGCAGAATAAGTTTTATGAAGACTGAGAAAATGTTAGCTATTGTTATTACTAAAACTATATTAATTTCATCGTGCTTGTAAAATTTATTTTAAAGTTTGAAGTAATATTCTATGTTTATGTAAGAAAGCGGTAACTTAATAATGTTTTTAAATTTATTTTAAAGTAGAATTTTCTTAATTTTCAATTCGAATTTAATAGTTTCAAAAAATAAATATCCAGTATTAATAAACCACTTAAACATAGTTTTTACATGTATGATGCAACTGAGTAAATGACATGAAAATTGCAATCAGTATTTTCAGTTAAAATCTCATATTATAATTTTTTGGTTTTAAAGTTGATTTTAAAATACTGATTATTTATTAAACTATACACTAAATTAATATTACTAGGTAATAAGCTTAAGAAATTTTAAGGATGTTTTTAAATCAATTTTGAAGTAAAAAAATTTTTTACTGCCAAAACTAAATCCTTATTAACTTTTAGTAAATTTATAATTCATTTAAAATTTTAATTTGAATTTAATAGTTTAAAAATTAAATATCCAGTATTTATTCACTTGACCATAAATAGTTTTTACATGTATGATATTATTGAGTAAACACATATGTGTATATGTATGCATTTTCCTTTCAGATAAAATGATTGCAATTTGAAATGCGTAGTGAAACTCATTGAGAAAAAATATTTGAACTTATGGAGAAAATGTCTAAATTTAAGTAACATTTTGTGATGAAAAATAGACCATATATTGTTCTATTACAGAATTTATTTCTCTAAGTATTTTCAGCTGGCATAATTTTCTGGCTGCTTTCAATGAAGCATTGGTAGTATAAAATCTGTAATTTTTGCATATTTGAAGATGAATTTTAAAATATTCATGAAAGTTCTTAACTTTTATATCAACATTATTTTCTAAAAATGCCACAGTGACTTAAGTACACCAAAATTTACAATTCCTTACATAATTTGCATATCTGGATATTTAGTGGTAGAATATGAAAAATGCTGTGCATGAATTTCTAAGTTTTTTGATTGCATGTGAGTAATATGTTTCAAATTACTTTAATGCCAAAAATTTAGCTCAAATTTTATAGTGAAAGAGATTTTTTTTAAAATAAAAATGGAAGAAACATCTTATTGTTATTTTGATATTTGCTTAATGATTCCATGATAAAAAAAGAAAGTAATTAAAATCTATATTTTACAAAATGTGCAGTATTATTTTATCATATTGTAGTTTTCAATCTTGTATTTTAAAAAAATCATTTTATTTGTAATACGTTTAAATATTAGTGTATGTAATGCAAAGTCATATAGTTTAAATTTTTTTGTTGTAATTTGTAAAAAAAAATTATTCATTTATTAAAAACAATTATCTGTTTTTCATTTAAAATTGATTGATTCCAAAATGCTTTAACTTTAGAAATAAATTTATGTATGCATATATATATTTTTATTTAATATTTAATAATCCATTTTGTTAATTATGATAGGGGCTATATTTATTTCATTACAAAGAAAAAATTCAAAATTATTTTGTATTTGTTTCATTGTATATCAATAATTTATCATTTTTGCCATATTCTTATAAAAAAATTTCAAAAAGTGCTAGATAATCATTAATTTACTAACTTCAGTTACTAAGTTTTAATTAATTAATTAATGAGAATGCCATTTTTTAAGAAATTACTCTTGCTTTAAATTGCAATAAAAATTTCTATTAGTTTAATATAGATAATTATTCCCCTTATTACAGATAGATTTGGAATTTGGTATTTAATACCCAGAAGCTGACTGTTTTCTTAGTAAATGTCCTGCATAATATGTTCCTAGAATATTATCATATGTTCAAAAACCTGTCCTGTAACATGGAATAAATATGTAAGAATTGAGGATGGTATATTTTTTAGGCTGAATATAATTTTAATACAGATTATATTTACATAGATATCAGATTTTCCTTGCAGAAAAATAAGGCTTTATTTTTTTGAAGTATTATTTTTATATAATTTCAGTGTTAAGGTTTATATAGATCTTAATGAAATTGCAAATACTATAGAAATTTTTGTTATTGTGCTTTTTTTTCGTATTAAGTGAAGAGATCTTTAGAAGAAGAACAGTGCTTTAATGTAATGAACTATACTTGCTTGGCTGTGGTCAAAAGCAAGAACTGAATAGGAAATATTTTTACCTGAGAATAGTAATTCATTGATATCAAATATGCAAGATTAAAAAATAATAATTTAATACTTTATATAAATGTTATCATGTGTTTAATGTTAAGTACGATGATAAACTTTCTGTATTTATAAATTAAAAAATAGAGTTCAGTTGGGACTTTAATTGAATTAAAATATTCTTACTATAATAGATCAATTCTTATTTTGTGTTATTAAACTCTCAATTTAAAAATAAAGCTCCAATATTAATTTGATATCATAAATAAGAATTTTTGTAGATATTTTAATTAATTTTTTTCTGTATTAAAAATTGAATGAATGTTTTTTGTATAGTCTTGCATTTTATTTTTAATTTTATTCTTTATTTCATTGAAGTTATATTCAGTTTAAACTAAACTTGGAAAATACATCATAAAACAAGATTTATTTGTAAAAACATAAGTCAGTTTTGTTAAACAGAATAATCTGTAAATATTTGTCTTTATCCTCCTGTAACTTCAAAAAAGCATATTATCAATATTGAAAAATAAATTTTTAGCTATATTTTAAATAAAGGATTTTTTCAAGAGAACTCAAATTATACTTACTTATATAAAATATATATGTATTTTTTAAATTGGGTACAATTTGTTGTATTAATAATGTTTGTACAAGTTAATTTTGTACTTATGAGCCCATAGTAAACTAAACTGAAAAGTAAGTAGTGTGACGATTTTTTTCTTGAGAGTGCTACACTCACACGAAAAACTCTAAATATATATAAGTAATGTAGTAAATGGCTTAAGAAATTGCCTTATATTGTATGTAATTTAAAAATCACTATAATCATTTAAATCAATTAAAATGTCATATTCAACTGTACTGTTATATTATTGACTAAAGAAATCATATCGTTATATTGTAATCATCAAAAAAAAAAAAATAATAATAATAATAAAAAACATGAATCCTTAAAATAAAGAATTGAAAAGCTAATTTCTGCATTAAATTGTCAATATAAAAAAACATCAGTACAACTTCTATTAATAGATTAAAATTCACTCTTTTTTCCATCTAATTTACTTCTTTAGACCAGTGGTTCTTAACCCTTTTAAGCCGCGACCCAAATTTGCGAAATATGTTCATATCGCGACCCAAAAAAAAGTCAAAATTTTTTCATTTCTTTATTTTAGATCGTATTTTTAAAAAATCTTCAATCCTACGATGATGATTTTTTTTAACTTACAATTTTTTTATTTATTTTTTTAATAATAAAGATAAACAAAAGTACTTTTCGATCCAAGGAAAATTTAATTAATAATCAAGTGTTTTTAATAATTTTTATTGACCAAATTAAAATATATTTATAACTTTTTGAAAATAATTGACATTTTAACTTATTTCTAAAAAAAAAAAAAAAAATAAATATCAATACATATGTTAAGTCTTTTAAATTTTAAATGCAAGTCATACAGTTTTAATGAGAACCTTGTGCTTGAATACATTTTGAAAGATCTTCAAACTTCAGTTGAATGCTTGTCTAGGAGCATCCTATATCTTATTCAGGATTTAACTTGTTCAGGTAATTTTTTTAATTACACGCAGACCCGAAAAACCAGCCTCACATCTATATATTGTTGAAAAGGGCAATAATACTTTTAGGGCTTCTTTAATAATTATTGGCTTTTCGGTTTTTAATCTTAACCAGAAAGCACACAAAGATTCAGTGTTTTTGTAGAAATTGTATCGAAGTGCATGGTCACTTTGTATTTCTATTAATTGTTCTTGAAATTGATTAATATTAACAAATTCCTCATGCAAATCACTTATATCAAAATTAAATGGCATTCGAACCCAATTATATTTGAAAACATCCTCTGCAGGGAAATATCGATCAAAGTCCGCTATTAGTCTTTCTAAATGATTAATAATAATTTTCTGTATTTCAAAATCTGTGATATCAATATTATTGTCTTCAACAAGTAAATCAAGAGTCGGGAATGAAGCAAGTTTCTTTACTTCAACCTTTTTCTCCATAATTTGAGTTTATTTTTAAAACGTGTAATTTTTTCTATTAATTCAATTGATTACGTCCTTGCATAGACGTATTTAGATTATTTATTTCAAATAAAATATCTGACAAATAAGCAACTTGAGTAATCCTCTTCAACTCGGACAATTTAATTGCTAATGGGTGTTTCTCTTCTCTCAAAAAAAAAAAAAAATATTCAATTTCTGTCCGGAATGATAATATTTTTTGAACAACTTTGTCCCGGGACAGCCATCTAACTTCAGAATAATATAATAAATGTTCGTATTCTGCACCAAATTCGAAACACAGTTCGCGGAAAATTCTACAGTTAAGAGCTCTTGATTTGATAAAATTCACTACCGCAACAATTTCATCCAAAAGAATACATAATTCGGGTTGCATAATTTGGTGTATTACTAACTTTTTTGGTTCGAGTCAGCGCGACCCAATTTTGTGCCGCGACCCATAGGTTAAGAACCGCTGCTTTAGACGATATGTTGTAACTCCTCTTAAAAGGAGGGGTTTACCCACATCTTTGAAAAGAGTGAATTTCTATCTTAAAGATTAGTTGGGTTTTGTGACAATGAAAGAGTGAATTTTCACTGCTTCCCAGTGAAATGCACTCGATTATTTTAAAAGTGTACGAAGTCTATTAATTAGGATTCAGACATAATTTCAATGATTCAGGATTAAATATTTAGTTTAAGTACGTTACCTTGTGGTTGCAAGAGTTATCGAATTTATACTTCGGTTTTTGTTATTATAGTCATAATTATCGCGTAATTAATCAATCATTTGTCATTATTGCTTCACTGAACACAAGAATTCCAATTCAACTGGGTAAACTACGCATTATCCTAACTTTGTCCAAGTGGTAAGACATTTTCTTGCGACAGGAGAATTCCATGTCTGATGTCTGCCATTGATCAACAACCGGAGACGAGAGCTCATTTTCGGATTTTAGATTGCCCCATAGAAGGGGATGCTTGGAAGTTTTCCAGAATTTATCGTTTGCATCACATAAATATGTTAAACTAGATATAAAAACTTTTCCATCATACTGGTTATTTATCATATTCCAAATATTCTATCATTTTCCAAATATTGGTATTTCTGATATAAAATTCCAGATAACAATCATACACGGTGGATTTTTAAAAAATCTTTATCTTTTGACTCTTAGGCCATCCTCTAAGCGGTGTTCATCCATCATCTGGGCTCACCGTGGGATACTTGGCATGTTTCTTTTAGAATGGCAATAGAATGCGACCTGTTGTCTATGAAAGAGGAATACATGCCCTCTAGGTTAATCGTGTCGCAGTGCTCCTATATTTCATACATAACATGTATCCGGAGGTACCTGTACCAATTTTGAATAGTCATTTAACAAGTATAATTCAATTTCCTAACAGCGAATCTATCAGTGTGGATGATACGCAGTTTTTGTGGTACCATCTTTTGTGGTGCTTAAATATTCAGCCCATATGAAATGAATTCTCCCAGAAGGTATTGATTGAGACACATAGTTAATTGTAAATAACTGTTTCGAAAATTAATTCTTAGAAAACTCTTTTAAATGAAATTCAGGCTGTATTTATGCATATCATTCAAGATCTCCACAAATAAAATTTTCTAGGAGTTGATTTCGCTCAGTGTGACACACACAGTTTAACTTTTTGGAGTGTCAAATCATGATTAATGTATTTTTGATGCGTCTATAATGCTTAAAAGTTTGCAGTTTGGTAAATTTTATGCTGCTTACTTTAAATGGAGATTTCTTAAATATATTTTGGATGCAAAGTTATAAAATATATTATGAAAAAAATGAATTCCATTCTCTCATGTGTGAGTAACTTTATTTAAACATTTTAATGTTTTTATATACACAAAAAAATATATATATATAATTCTTTATTTCATTTTTTTTTTTACATTTTTATTTATTCATACGATACATTAAGTCTTTATATATATATATATATATATATATATATGTGGGTGTGGGTGTGTGTTCTATATATCTATGTATACATATATATATAGATAGAACATATATATATATATCTATATATATATATGTTCTATATATCTATATATCTATATATATATATATATATATATATATATATATATATATATATATATATATATATATATATATATATATATATATATATACATATATATATATATATACATAGAACGAAAAATAGTAAACGCTATAGAAATACTTTTTTTAAAAAAATAAAAAAAAATTAAGGAAAGAATTAAATGTATTTTCAAAATGTGAACTCTATAATTAAATCAATATATTTATATTTCATAAAAGAACTAAAAATTTATCATAAATAGTTCTTCTTGTGTTAATCACAGTATAGTCACTAAAAAAACACGTAATATTTTAAAAAATAAAGAATATTTGAAAAATTAAAAATATATATATATATATATATAGTCAAAGAATAATTTTTTTTGCACCGTGGTTTATTTAAAAAATCTTCAAAATTTTGGATATCATGAATAGTGCTGCCATCTACTGACATGTTTCACTACTGCTAGAATTCTTTTCATTTTGAAAAACGAAAAATAAAATTGATTACGAATTAGTTATTTCAAAACAAATAAATAAAAAAAATACAAAATTAATAAACATAACATAGTTTGTTATAAAATAAAAGTAATATAGGATGATCTGTTCAATAGTAATGAAATATTGCACGACAAATAATCATATAAATAGTATTTTACATGTACAATATATTTTGGGGAAAAAATGCGGAATTTATAAATGTTTCAAATAATAATATTTACTAAAAATTTTTACTAAGAAATTTTTTAATAGTAGAAAATAGTTCAATTTTGTAGTAAATGTTTTTTTAAACTATGAATCAATTACATTAAATCTGCACTTAATACTTTTGCATATAGTGAAGAAATATTTTTGCCTAAGAAATACAGAAAATAAAATAGAAGCTAAAGGTATTAATTAATTTTTAATCGGAAAGTTATATTCCATACTATTTAATCATGAAACTTTTGTTGGGTAAATTTCCGTATCTATGAAATTAAATATAAGTTATATAACAATTAAAAAAATAAATATTGATAAAATTAATTGTTTGCTTGATATATTTATGAATGCTTTAAATATTATTATCATAAGTTTAAAGTGAAATAAATATTCAATATTTTATTGTCAAATTTTAATTTGGTTTGTAGTATCAAAAAACAGGTATTTTTTTATAACAATCACTGAACCAATTTTTTTAAAAATTTAAGAGTTTTAGAATTTGTAAAAATTTTTGATTAAATAAAAAAATTGATTCCTTAATTTTCTAAAACGTCAAAATCTTAATTTAAAATAAATTATATTTGATAATTCAATCGATACTTTAGTTTCTACTCACGCATTCATGAGAGCATAATTTTAAAACATAAAAATATATCAATTCCCATGAGACGTTTTAAAATTAGATTTTAGCAGTTATTTACACGGGAAATAATTGATCACGACAGTGAAATTTTTCTAATACATTCAATCAATATTCTTATTTTTAGAATTTTTCTTTGACTTTTATGAGTGACTTATATTTACTTGACTTGAATTTTCACACTTTCGTACAGTTTTCATCATAATTTCAAGTGCTTAAGATTACTATGGGTTAAACGCTATGAAAATTAAATGTTTATTTCCCTTATGGGAAATTATTGGGATATAATTATATACAAAAAATATTAGATTATATTTCAAAAATTAGCTCAGATTTTTAAGAATTATAACTGCTTAACAAGAATGTTTAAAAGGTCTCAAAATAGGTAAATTAAACTTTAATTTTGGAGACTCTAAACATGGAAAAAATATAATTCGTTGCTCTATTGAAGTTCTAAAATTCTCAGTGCATTTCTAAATGATATGAATAAAAATTATAGAACTAATATTACCTTACGGGTTTTTTTTTTCCCATGACTGATTAACAATAATACATTTATATGAATTCAAAACTATATTCAATAATTCTCAAGAATTAAAAATATTGAACAAAAATTTCATGATTTAACTGAGTAAAAATAATATATTTGCCAATAAATTATTTTTAATTGTTCAAATTCTCTTTCAAAATAATTAAAATATTTCTGAAACTCATAGGAATATTTAAATATGAGCAAATAAAATTCTCAAATATTGCATTGAGAGAGATGGCAATTCGGAATTTCTTCATTTCTAAGAAAAGTTCAAAATTATTATTTGTAACAATGTTCCACCCATTTAACAAATTCCTTTATTCATAAATTCATATTTTAATGGAAAAGTAAACGAGTTAAGATTTTTCAATTATTTCATAAAAATTCATAAAAAAAGTTCTCAAAATTATTAGAGTAACAGAATAATTTATAATCATTTTAGTTTTGATTATTGAAATTATTTCAAGAAATTAAATTCGCGTATTATTGCGAATAAAAAAAAAACAAAAAAAAACCGTCCAAACAAAATAAAATTTAAATAGTAAAATTTAAAATGCAATCAATAAAAAAATTTTTGATAAAATAAGTTTATAAACAGAATTTTTTTCCTTTTTTGAAGTGAACTGATATTATCTTTGGAGTACTTTTTCCTAATTTAAAAATAAATTGATGTATGGTGAAATTTTAATTTTATTCACACATATCCGCGCTTAATTAATCCCAAAACCTTGAAGTGAAAATAATTACTTTTCTTTAACAATAATACAATGAAATTTCAAAGATTCTAATTTCTAACTTTGCAATTAATTTGAGAAACGTTTAAAAATTTTAATCGAAATTTTATAACCAAGTGATAAGCTTCTTAACAATTGCAAACAATTGGAAAAAAATTTTTTAATAAAGTTCAATACATATTTATTATGTTTCATCATTCCTCAAATTTCGAAATGAAAATTACTAATTTTATTTAATAAAAATAAATTATATACATCTTTAATAATTGAAATTAATTAATGTTTTCGATTAAATTAAGAAAAACTTTAACCAAAATTTCGAAACAAAATAAAAATGGTTTAGTAAATTATTTTAAGAATTCAAGGATTTGATTTTAAAATATGGGCTAAAAATTATGATTATATAGAACGTTTTGTTATTGCTTGAATATCAAAATAGTTATTCTCATTTAATAAAAAAGTATTGGGAATAAAAAGAAAATTTAATAAAAATTTAAAGGAAATTAATTATAATTTAGGAATTAAATTGAGAAAAACTTTATCAAGTATATTAAAAAATATAGGAATAGAAAAATTTGGCATTTAGTATAATATTTTAGAATGGGTGTTAAGAAATTAGTTTAAATAAATTCGTAATAAAATATATAATACTTCTTAAATTTCAAAGTAAACGTAATTGTTTTCTTTTAATAATAATAAAACTTTGACGTAGATACAGTTTTAATAAAAACTTTAGTGATATTAACATTTTTGTAGAAAAATTGAGATACTAAAATTAAAATTTTCTATTAAATATTTCATTACCAAATAAAATAAATTTATAAAAGTTCATTGAAAAAATTGTTTTCATAAAAAGGTTTCTTTATTTTTCGAATTTTGAAGGGAGGGTGACTATTTACTTTGATTTTGAAATTTAAACTTCGTTGAGTAGGCTATTAACGTAGTGACTTTGTTTGAATTTTAATGAAAGAGCGAAATTAATTTGTATTTTTACAATTAAAATAAAGGAATTCTTAAAACTAAATTCATTAAAAAACTTAAATGTTTGCGAAATAATTGAACTATTGGTCGCCTGGATATAATAATTTTCCTAATTTTAAAATTCGAAACGAGCACAAATGCCCACTCACTGTGCCGACTTCGCCTGTGGACCAGGTCGCCTCCTTGCTGGTGGATCCTAGCCCCGGGGGTTAGGCAAGCAATCAGCAGCCGCACCATCCTGCGCGACGCCGGACCAGAGGATGAAGAGGATCATGCTTTGTTCCGGTCTTTATTTTTCGCGGAAAAGTGAATGGGACGGAAGATGAGGATGCGCGGGATCCTCTTCGGGGATGGGGTTGCCACGGCTCGGGAAAAAAGTACATCCCGGAGGAAGCGCAAGAGGATTGGCGATCCCGTCGCCAACCCCACCCAACTGAAGAGGGCCATTGAGTCCAGGGGTTAACGATCTCTAACAAAGAGAGTACACACGCCGAAACTCTGACACATTCTCTGTCTGTAAAAAGTAAACACGGTTTGTTGTAATGCGGAATAAATGGAGAGGGAAACCGAGATAATTAGATCCCTCCTAATGAGAGTTTCCGATTCATTGGAGAAGCGTTTGTTTTATTTAAAATGAGGGCTATCGAATCATTCTGATTACGCATAGAAGCATTTTCGAAACTGACAGAAAAGATACACAGTAGTTTCATCGTGAAAATTGCATTACAGTGACGGATGGGAAGCCATTTTAAGGGATTTACTTCCGCAATTGTGATAAAAACAACCATTTCCGGTACTAAAATTGCTTTTAAAAAATAAAACATTTGCAGAATATTCCAGTATTCACTTCCTTTAATATCAAAACACTATGGGTGTACAGATTTATTTATCAAACATTATTAATTTTATATTTTTTTATTTCTCCAATTAATATTTACATATTGTATTTTTGTAAAATTTTATAGTAAAAAAATGGATAGATGGACCCATAAGAGAACAATGAGCTCTGGGATTTCTGACCAGGTAACTAAAAATGTTGTATGAAAATGACCTCTAACTGAAAATGTTGTAAATATATTGTAAGTATGCAGATCATAGTTACAATATATAGAGATTAATACAAGATTCTGAAATGTCACCAATAGGTTGTTGTAAGAGAATTTTACAGTGAAACAAGTTCAATTTATTAATTTCAAAGTTCAAACAATAGTCAAATTATTTTCAGAATTGTATTCGATTTTCATCGTACTAAAATAAATCTTCAAATAAATAAAATAGAGTCAAATAGATCAAATAAAATTTAAAAAGAGTAGTATTTAATATGAAACAAATTAAGTACCATAAAGAAGCAGAAAAATCTTTCCATGCTAGTTTGCAAACAAAAATTTAAACAATAAAATAATGTATGCAATATCTAAAAGTCTTTTGTATGAAAGACGTTTATGTGTTCATCATCATTTAGTTTAATCGTAACGAAAACAGTTTTGGACACTGGTTATCAAGACGGGGAGTGAAGCGTACATCGATACATCACAAGTAGTGATATATATATATATATATATATATATATATATATATATATATATATATATATATATATATATATATATATATATATATATATATATATACCTGCTATTGATGACTCTTATAAAACATGTTTACTTGAAACTAACTTCATCATTCAATACATTATAATTAAATTGAATACATAAAATGAGAAGTGATGAAGTAATTATTAGTAATAAATAATAACCGATAATTCTTCATTATTTCAACTTAGATCAAGAACATAGGATAAAGAATTTTGCACGAGAGAATACTCCATACCAAATTGGAAGCCAAGTGATTAGCGCTCTAATCCATGAGTGCAATTCCTTTTATGTAAATTTATAGCGTGATTTGGAATCCACTTTGAAGTGACCTTCTCGGATGAAAGAGTTGAAATGCCAAAAATAGTCACCGATCTAATAACAGAACGGTTAGTGCTCTGGCTTTCGGCTCAAGTAGTAAAATTTCAATGTCTCGCCCAAGGTGGATTCGAATCCCACATTGGGCGAGAAAATTTATGAACACTTAGCACGCATTTTAAACTGTAGGTCTGAGCCCTCGTGTGCAGAAAGAGCCCAAACCAACCAATAGTCAACAATGGCATGACAAAGGAACTGCATCAGTACGACACTCTGGGAGGCTTTTCCCGCACTGATATCATGACCAACTCTTAAGATAGAGGAGTTGAGATATTGATAAAATCCAGACTTCTTCTCTACATCATTATGAATATATTTTGTTGAGGAATCCGTCTGGGCTCGATTTCCCTGTCAGAAGGATGCTGACGTCACCTGAGCATGCCCAGTATGCATTTTGATTCTTAACCAGGGCTGAAAAATTTGAGTGCTTTATGTTGATGAGATATGTGCCCGTTGCTACAGCATCCCATTCCTGCACACCTCCAGCACACACACAGAGGTCCGATGTCGGTAGCCTAAAGAAGGCCCAAGTCCAAAACTATCGCTCACTTGGGAAAATAAAACTTTTCTTCAAGGGCAGAAATGAAAGGCTAAAAAACCTTCAATTTTATTCAAAGTTAACCCTTTATCCACTGGGAATAGGTTCTGTTTTGTATTTATGTAAATACGTAAAGAGAGAGCATCTCTTTATATAAACGTAAACTAAAATTTAATGTAATCCGAAATTTGATTTGCTTTTCACTTGAAGATAATTGCTTTTCCATTCAGGGGATAGTTAAACAGTGGTTTTCAAATTGGAATTATTTCTTTACTACAAATATACTTTAAACTCGAGGCGGAAATCGAAATTTGAACTGTTGAATCGAAACCAAGAGCACTCATCATTAAGTTGCCAGCTCGAGAAATAAACAGAAGAAACCTCATAATACCTTTACTAATCAATTTTGAAAAAAATTTAACACCAAAACTTTCTCAATAAGTGCTTGATTCTTAAGAAATTCGATAAAGATATCTGGCAGTATAATATATTTTAGTGTCATTTAATTAATTTAATTTATGACTAAACTGATAAAATACCAAAAGAAATTTTAATATTAGCATACATTTCTTTAGAATGAACTAAATAACATAATGTAATAAAATTTCGATTTTCATAATAACAAAACAATTTTTCAAGTTATGAAGTAGAAAAATTTTCAATTATATTCTTAAAAGTTGTCATGCTTTTGAACAATTTGTCAGTTACATTTTTAAATTTATGTCTGCAAACTGAAAACAAATCAAACATATCAATATTATGATATTCTTTCATATTGAAATATTTCTCTTCCGTGTTTTAGACAAGCATTCATATTTGCTTTGATTTGCTAACAATCCCTGAAAAATATTTTACTTGATTAGTGAAATGAAATGTTCTAGATGAGAATGTGCTTAATTTAATTTCAAAAATGTTTCTGTTCAAAAACAGGCTGCCAATCTGGAATCTTCTCGCCAAAGAAGAGATTTATTTCAAGAGTTACCTGCCGTGCAGTCGCTAAGCTTTCCACACAGGGACCAATCAGCTTTCAGAACTGACCCCGATTCAGGCGCGCTAACTTGGTTACTTTTATGTGTTGGTGTATCTCGCTCACTAAATTTCCTGACAATATTTTAAGCATAACATCCAATTTCTCCATTATTTTCTTTTTTTTGTTTAAGAGAAAATGGTACTAAAATAATCAGATTTTTGTCGAATAATTTTTCTTCGTTATCATTTAAAGATCGATAATGGATTCTGCACGATAAATTAACATTTACAAATCAATCTCAATTTCTAAAAATGTTATTCCTCATGTTTCTTTTTTTTTTTTTTCCTCTCAATATAAATTTGAAAATATAAATTTGAAATAAGTAAATAAAAAACAAAGAAAAAAATGCATTTTAAGTTTTCAAACAGAAAATTAAATGATTGAATAAATGTTTCATAAATCAAGTGTTTACTAAAATAAAATTTTCCAATTAACCATCTCGAAATATGTTATGGAAATAAAAAGAAAATCAATTATCGCGAAGAAATAAGGAATAAGTCAGAAAATATAAATTAATTCTATTCCAGATAAAATATTTCACTTTAAGAATATTATTTTCTTCTCATACGCTATTTAATGTATATCATTTTTTGAAAAGTTGAAATGGACAATGAATATCGCTATTAAAAAAATTGCAGTAGATAAATGTTTGAAAAAAATTGACAAAATTTAATAACAGAATGTTTTTGTCCTGATTAAATGTAGTTGTTTGAATTAAGAAAATCACTTCCAATAAATCGGTAGTTATATTGCAAAAGTTTCCATCAACTGGGAGGATTAATACTAATTAATATCTATAAAACGGTTGCAGTTAACTGTGACATTTCTGCTAGGGTTGCTATTGAATATGGAAAGTATACAAAAAAAAATCATTTTCTAAAAATTATTTTCAAATCTTATCATTCATTTTTAATGTTAATCTTCTGTATATGACACTATATTTAATTTTAGGCTCAGGTTAAGTTCATTTTTTATTTAATGCTAATGTTCAAAATTTATGATTCAACGTTTTGAAAAATTTATTTCGAAGAACTAAATATTACATTTAATCTAGCTGTCAAAGTTATTTGAAACAAGAAAATGTGTATAGTTATAGCCAAATTTAAAGTTATTATTACTGAAAAATCTATTTTTCTTAAAAATATAATTTTTTGAAAATACTATTTTCTTGACAAATAAAAATTACTTTTTTAATCAAGAACAATTCAGAGCCATATCTTGAAACAAATAGTTGTTAAATTGTACAGTCCAACAGAAATATATTTAATTATTAAAGAATAATAAGTATTTTATTTATTTATATTCAATTTATAGATTTTACCATTAGAGACTATATTTTTTAGCATTAGAACATACACATCATTACTAAATGCATTCATGTTAAGTTCAAATTAATCACAGAATTCAATTTCAAGGGTAATTTTTTTCTTGTTGAACGAAGAATATCAAGAAAATAAACACACGGTACCTTTATGTCTGCAATTAAAGAGTATAGACCAATTAAACTTCAAAGATCTTGGGAATATATTTAATAAATTTTAGAAATAAGATCTGAGCAAAGTGTGATATTATTTTCTTCAAATATTAAAATCAAAATAATATGTTATACATTTTTTTAGAATAATTGAGAATTCACAAATGGACTACCTAGCTATGTAAAATGAAATGAACCAATATTAAAAAATAAAAACGACACAGTTAGGTACAAATTTATAAAATTAAATTTATTTGGCATCAAACGGAGTACAAAGTGAAGAATTTTTTGGTTTGTGTAATTGCTCTCTCTGTATATCACTAAAAACTCACTTTAATTTTAAAAGCACAATTAAAAATCAACGAAATGGTGTAAATGAATTGCAATCAACCCTTTTACGTCAGAAATATTTTAAATTTTGTGATTTGTGTCAAAGCAAATGGAACAATTCCATTTCACCTCTGCTGTGTGTTAGAATTATAAAACTGTCTCGGGTACATTTTTCCAGTTTTCTACAACAAAGTGGTCATCAGCACCTTTCTCCTGATTCTCCAGTTCCGATATCCAACAAAAATTTAATTAATTTTTCTCAAATAAAAGAGCAAACAGATTTAGAGGAAATAATTTTAATCTGTAGCCTATTTAAAAGTCACTTTTAACTTTAATCAAAGATTTAAAGAATAATAATGTACTTATTTGTAAAATTTTAATACAAAAGAAATTTCTGTAAGACTGCATCAATCAAAATTACTTTAATTACTCGTTGTAAAGCTAAGAAATTTGTAATAAAAGTTTGAAACTATCCGAAAGTTTTGTCGATATTCATACACGAGCAAATTGGATGACAAGCTTTGTGTTTCAGTTTGAGTGCTATTTATTTAGTTTAATGAACAACACAAGATTTGGAAGTAATATTGCTAAAGATTTGAAAATTTGGAAACTAATTATTTAGAACAACACATAATATTCGTAATTATGAAACCTTTTACTATTAAAAAATTATGGTTGAAAAATATTTCTTGTTGCTACAACTTGTCCTTACAGCTTGTAAAAACCATGACTGAATGTTTTTTCAACCCCGACGACATTCAGACATGATGGTGAACTTCACCTTGTTTTCAGCCGCTCGAAGCACGCGGCTGGAAGGCAGGCAGCAAATTCGTCGACAAGTCGCATTGACGACACCATCGCAATACGATGCAATAAAGTTGAAACATTATCTAATTTCATGGTATTTTAAACTAATAAGGATTATAATAAAGTGGCGAAACTAAAACGAAGGAAGCAACCACTTTGCATTTAAAAAATGAGGGAGAAAAAGAATTCAAACACTCTCTATATTTAAACTATTAAAATAACCTGTTGAATACTTTCATGCTTTACAAATTTTACCTTATTTATTTCATAACACTTTTGTTACTATTGAATTCCAATTCAGTGGAAAACCCTCATCTGATTTCTCCGAATTATAAAATTTACGAAAAACTTTCTTAAAATAGGCTGCTGAATCTGCTGTTAATGATATCCAAAAATTCTACTTATTCTATTTTTTGGAATGAATTATAAACTATAATTTGGCTTATATTCAGTCTTGTTTCCCTTCATAAAAGCATGCGTAATAAAGTTCCCTTTTATTTGTTGATCGTAGAAGTTCTAACCTATTCCTAACATAAATTGTTTGCTTTAGTCAGCTAGTTTAGATTAAATAATAGGTTGTTTATAATTCAAATCTTTTCTTTTATGAAAGAAAAACCACACTTAGTTAACATTGCCTTTTTGAAATTCAATTCAACAATAACATCTTTAATGAATCTTGGTTGATAAATGATTGTTGTGGAATGATATTCATTTATCCATTCACAAAATCAAAAGTATTCTTCAACGTAAATGCAGCTCATCTGACATACGAATGGTCTTTGGGTCAACTATTCATAAATTCGATTTTTCTCTCAGGCGTGGGTGTTTGCAGTGGTTCAGATTCTACTTTAAACTGTAGGAACATGTTGCAATTGTGTCCTGAATATAGCCGTTGGCCAATACATAAACCAGGTCTCCGCATGCAGAGAGGGATCACACAACGGCAAACGAAGCAAAATAACTTTCCCTTTCTCATCCAGTGTATTCCGTCTCATGCAAAAAATGGAATTGCAAACAGTCTGGCTAAAGTTGGTGCTGATAAGACAACAGCAAGCGCCACTCCTTTTACTTATATGGAGCTGTTTTCTAAATATTAGGCAAAGAATAAGGCCCATAATAAATGGATGGTATTCCCAGGGTAAGTGCACCGGCGGCTCCTTCATTTGTGGTGACAGAAGACAAGATCAAACTGTTTTATCTGATTCCTTAGCGGTCAGCCATCATGAAGGACTTTTGTTGGTGGTAATGAGCACTTCAAAATTTGCACTTAAGGCTCTTCTACTCAGGCCTTCACATTTTATCTTGCCAGGGAGGCCCAGGCTCAGAATCCCCCATTGGAAATGGACTTCTTCAGGCTGAATGTCACCTGATCTAGTTCTGTTGTGCAGGGGATGAGACACAACAACAACCAAAATACGATATGCATGTTGTCCAGGTAAAACCTCTGACGTAAGTAATGAAGTTATCAACATTTCTAAATTGATCGTGTTTTGATATAAATGTAGCTTTTTATAATGCTTCGCTTAATTAATAAACAAGAAGAACAAAGGCTTCCCTTATTGCTTTAAATTTTTACGAAGTTTGTTATTTAAATATGTTATTAAACTGAATATGCCACGAAATATTAGAATTAAGTCTGACACTGAATAGCACTTTTGTAAACAATGCGGCTCATATCAATGGAATACAAAATAATAAAACTTCTTTTTCGCTTATCATTATTAAATAAGCTGATTCGCATGGGGGGAAAAAAAAAAACTGTCTTTTCCATCTCAGGGTGTGAAGTTTTTCCGCCTAACTTTACTTCCATGAGAATGGGTTTCTATAATTCTATATTTCAGCATTATAAGGGCCGAAAGTGACGGCACCTTGTATAGCAGGTGTGACAAATGCACCGCTTCAGTTTTGCCCCGAGAGTGGGTCTTCGTAACTTAGAAGCAGGAACCAAGCAATAGACAATTTGGAGAAATTGTAACCACGATATATTTAATATGCCCATCCTTTGATAAGTTGGGATTCTAAATGCCATATCTTCCGACAACAAGAACGGAAACCCTAACCGGATATAGCAGCTTACGTGTATGAAAATAAGTAAATTTAAATGACTAGATTTAAATAAATTTATAAATTAAACTTAAATAAAGTAAAAAAAAAATTTTTAAATTAAACTTTAAAGTTATTACAAATTCGATTATAATAAGTTATTATAATATTATAATTATATTTTGTTGCAGTATTTAGCTACAAAATATTGCGAAGATAAAAAAAAAATGAAAGAAATTAAAATTAGATATAATCCGTATCAAATATTCTTATAATTATATAATATTTTAAAATTACTTTTATTTATTCTTAATTCTTGAAAATATAAAGATAAAATAAATGTTTTTTAAGAATATGAAGAGTATGTTAGCATAATTTACTTTATTATGCTTTAACTAGGCATAAAATTCAAAATAAAAAAATAGTCATAGAATTTGAAACTAAAAATACCATTCAATTCGATCGAAGTTGTCGTGATTTATTAATCCACATCAATTCCAATTTATTATCATTCAAGATATCTTGATCGAAACGGAATTTGTTCGAATACACTTTGTTTTATGCATTTAAACTCAGTTTGAACTTTAAAATATATATAAAAAAAGTTCTGTAATTTTGAAGTTAGAAATGTAAGCAGATTTGATAATGATTGTCCCGATTTATTTCCGGATGATATGCACATAACTACACCAAAGTATCTTGATAAAAGCAGAATTTATGGTAACAATTAGTTTTATTACGTTTTAACCCTGCCCCTAAAGCATAAAATGAAAGAAAATACTCTTCGATTTCTTAGCTGAAAATATCAATGAATTCGTTGAAACGTTATGTCAGTTAACTCATACCACGAATAAACATGTAATAAAACAATTTTTGGAATTATTTAATTTATTTGAAATGAACTATTTTTAGTAACATTTATATAAATCTTTAAATTGTTCTTAATTTGATTCTAATCAAATGCACACACATTTCGTTCATAACATATTCGATTTAAACCCTCCTTAGCAAGAAAAGTTGAACGTGAATCATTTGTACGTAACACGTAGCAGGAGGTCATACGAGCGCGTTTTAAGAGAACACTTGTACAAAGCGTTTTCCTAAAACGCGGAATCAATATACCGTATTATAAAGGGAATTACTGTCACTTTTTTAATAAAACTTGAAGAAAATGTAAATCTTTGAATATTCTGCGCATATTCTTCTCTGTTGTGTAACAATACATAAAATGTTATTGCTTTTAATCCAGACAGTACCACTTGAAAAATAATTATAGCGTCGTTATTTTACAAAAGAGAAAATATGTGTCTGAATTTTTGAACAAATATACAAATGGGTCATACAATAGGTAAGAACTGAAAGCCACCCACCCACTCACAGGTTCCCACCTTTAAGTGAAAGGGTCTTTTGAGCTAAACAACCTTATGAAATGAAACATTTTACTGCTTAGTGTTCGGAGAGACTGCAATCGAAAGTTATGAGTCTCGCATGTCCAGCAGAAGGGGAGTGTGGAGGGCACGTGGTTATTTAGAGCGCCCCAAATACATGCGGCGATTGATGAGTCAATAAATTTCAAATGGAGGAGTCTGAGCATCTCTCCTCCTTTGATCTTCGATCCATGAGTAATTTGCTGGACCAAATAATTCCTTTCGACTTCCACTTTATACCTCTTGGAGTTGCCCATAATATATAAAATGTCGCGGAAAACTTAAAAAAAAAAAAAGAAGATTAATGTTTGATAAGCATTTTGTGAAATAGCTCAGTTTTTAACTCAATTAATACTCACTCAAGGACTGTATAAAAAACACACTTTATTTCTTCGACTCTCAATGGCTACTGCCGGTTTCTTTTATATGACTCAAGAGGGGGGGGGGCGGCGCTTGCAGGCCCCAACATTCCGCCCGGCGTTGACATGGTACATTCAACAATTTGAAATCTCAAGAAAAATATTAACACTCTATATAATATATAAGTACAATGATACCCACTATTAATAATAAACTACACTAAATACATAATGATACACAGATATATTTGATTGAGTTCTCACTCTTTAATTAGGCTATGGCAAAATGAAAATTTTATTAATGCTCCTTTTAAATACTCCATTCTTCGTTTTAACTAAAACTACTCTCACCTTCTCATCCTTTCCTGGGAATGTTTGCATTATTCTGCCCAATGGCCAGTTATAAACCTGTACATTATCTAATTTTAAAATCATCATAGTGCCAACTTGCACATTCTCTTTGGTGAACCTCCACTTTGATCTCTCTTGTATTGCACTTAAATAATTGTTAGACCAATGCTTCCAAAATGTCTACACAATCTTAGTTAATTTTTGCCATTGTTTTAATTTATTGTTATGTAAATTTAGGATGTTGGGTCCTGCAACTGCTGTGATAGGTTTGCTTATCAAAAAATGGTCAGGTGTCAAGACATCATAATCATTTAAGTCAGATGATAGGGGATGCAATGGGCGGGAATTTAAAATTGCCTAAATCTGATCAATTATAGTTTAGAATTCCTCAAAAGTTAGTTTTAAATTGCCTATTACACGTTTAAGATGGTATTTCGCTGATTTGACACCTGCCTCCAAAACTCCACCATGATTCAGGGATCTAGGGGGAGTGAAAGTCCACTCGACCTTTTCTTTGGACAAATAATTACTCAAGTTTTCATCTGGACAGCTAACTAATATACTCAATTTCTTTAATTCGCAGTTACTGCCAACAAAATTAGTAGAGTTATCAGAAAATATGTAGGTACTTTTCCCTCTTCTGATAAAAAATCTCCTAAGTGTAGCTACAAAGGTATCACTAGAGAGGTCAGTTACCATCTCTAAATGGCAAGCTTTAATCAGAAAACAAATGAAAATACACACATAAATTTTATTATACATTCCATTTCTTTGATCGAGATATTTTATATAAAAAGGACCAAAAAATCTATCTCTACACAATTGAATGGAAAGTTTGGGGCTACTCTCTCTTCAGGTAAATGTCCCATGAGCTGTTGACAAGGTACTGATTTTGCTTTAAAGCAAACAACACAATCGTGCACTAGTTTTGTACAAAGGTAACGTCCACTTAAAGGCCAAAACCCTCGTCTAATAAGAAACAATAACACTTGTGGGCCAATATGTAAATGGTTACTATGAAAAATTTCAGCAATCATTACTGTAAATTTATGATTGGTAGGTAAAACTATAGAAATCTTTTTATCAAAATTAAACTTACTGTTGACTAGTCTTCCAACAACTCTTACAACACCCCTTTCATCTAAAAATGGGAAAAGATTTTTTAACTTACTATCTACATGCACATTACCATCCTTCTGAAGGTTTGTAATTTCCCTTTTAAAACACTCTTGTTGAACTAATTTTACTAAGACAAATTCAGCATCTTTGATTTCCTTACATTGCAGGAGGTCAGTTGCTTTTACTGTGATTTGCCATTATTAAGGAACCTATAAAGAAAAGCTAAAAAATGTACAAGTTTAGTATAATTGTTAGTAAAACTAAATAACTCCTCAGTTAAAGAATTAAAAATCACAAGGAAAACAGGTCTCTTGAACCTTCGTTCGTTCTCAACCTGTTCTGTATTAAAATGTTTTATATCCTCGTTAATTAGCTCTTCACAGTTGTTAAAGCTTCTCTACTTCCTCGATGATAAGTAGTGGTCCATGCCACCACAAAGAATTATTTCTCAGCTGTGCTAGATTGCAGCCACGAGAAACGATGTCTGCAGGATTTCGCTCCAATGATACAAGCCTCCATTGTGAGGCATCTGTCAGAACTTGTATTTTAGCTACTCTAGTAGCGACAAATGTTTTCAATTCTGCTGGAGACTTCTGAATCCAGGACAATACGATTTTTCTGTCCGAAAAATACCAATTTTGATCTATCTTAAGCTCTAGGGAAGTGCTAACTTTCTTCATCAATTTAGATAGCAATACACCTGCACACAGTTCAAGTCATGGAATCGAAAGTGTTTTGATTGGTGCAACTCTTCCCTTTCTGCACACTAGATGCGAAGTTACTTCACCACTCGCTGATTCGCATCTTAGATAGACTGCTGAACAGTAATAGCCCTTTGATGTATCCGAGAATCCAAAGAGTTCAAGTTTTACAACATTTTCTGGTAGCATACATCGATTTATTTTAATACAGTTAATGTCACACAACCCATAAAAAAACTGTAACCATTCTTGTACGATATCTGATGGCAGTCTTTCATCCCAGTCTATTGATAATTTCCACAGAGGTTGCATAAAAACCTTAACCTTTGTAAGCACAGGTCCTATCAAAACAAGTGGGTCAAAAATGCGGGCAATTACGGACAAAATTTCTCTCTTTGTAACCATAGAAGCATCTTTTTTGGGCACATTGTAGGACAGCTCATCACCCTTGGCCTTCCACAGCAACCTTAATGTTTTTGTTTGATCAAAGCTATAGTCATTTTAATCTTTAGAAAATTCTCTTTACTCTGGACAGTTACTTTGCCATTTATGTAGTTCCATACTACAAGTTTTAAATATTTGAGTTAATTAAAATTCTTGCTTTAGACACTTTACACTTTCTAAATTGGACCCTCCACTCAATATGTCATCCATGAGCATATCCTTCTGTACTATTTGAGAAGCTAATGGAAATTTCAGTTGTTCATCAATACCTGACTGTTGAAGACATCTCTGAGCCAAATATGGAGCACTAGTGGTTCCATACGTCACTGTGCATAATTGATACGTTTTAATATTCTCTTCGTTACTATCTTTCTATACAATTCTTTGCAAGTCTCTTTTTGCAGGATCAATCCAAATCATTCTATACATTTTTTGAATGTCGGTAGTAAAAGCAAAAAGATGTTTTCTAAATCTGAATATTTTATATCAAATAAATCATCTTGAATTACACCACCATTTGGCTGTATGAAATTTAATGACTCACCAGTTGAAGTAATTTGTGAAGCGTTGAACACAACTCTACATTTCGTACTCGTTTTCTGTGGTCTATAAACTGCATGGTTAAGTAAATAGTAGACCGTTTCAAAGTTTGCGTCATAGAAACTTCTTGCGTATGATTCAAGCACTCATAAAATGACGAAATAATGCCTGAAGTTCTGGATTCTTTTCTAACTTATTCCACAAGGAATTTAATCTTTTGACTGCAATCACTGTAGTCTCTCCCAGTTATTTCGGATCTTTTTTTAAATGGCATCCGTACCACAAATGTTCCTGATTTATCCCTTTTATGAGTTTTTATAAAATGATTATTAGCTTCAACTTTCTTAGCAGTTTCAAATTTCTGTGTATCTTCCATTTTTTTCTATTTCCCAAAATTTCCAAATAATTTTGTTTAAATAGGCACCCTCGTTTATAAGCCCACAGTGTACATTAGTCTCAGTTACTATTGGTACACAACTACTGACTACAAATCCGAATACTGTGTTTTGTAAAATTAATTTAGTATTAGTAAGGTAAATTCTGCCAGGTTTTAATAGTCTATAAAAATTCTTTGCTCCCAGAATTAAATCGATTGGACCTGGAACATTAAATCCCGAATCCGCTAACTTACTGTTTTTTAATTCTGGAACGCAAATATCAATTTACCTTAAAGGGGTCAAATTTGTAACACTGGAAACAACCAAAAATTCTAAATCGAATTTGAAAATTCTTATATTATTAACAATCGTATAGCATTAACTTTACATTTAATTGTCAGAGACATACCATTTAAACCTAAAACTCAAATATTTATTTTTTCCTTTCTTAAATTAAGCTTGTCAACGCAACTCTTACTCAAAAATTAGAACCGGCTCCAACGTCTAATAAACCGCGAATGCGTAAAACATTTTCCAAGTCATCGGTTAAAAAACAGATAAAAGTACTAAATAGTACAGACTTCGAATTTGTTGACGAAGTATAACTTGTCGCCGCCAAGCAATTTTGATCCTGACCTCGTGGCTCTTGTTTAATGCCATTAGGAACGAATTCTAAAGCTGTGGGGGAGGGAAAGGATTCACTTTCGCATTGAGAGTATTTACATTCTCATTAGGCGCCGATAAACGTCCTTGTTTTTTTCTGACTGAAAGTGAAGTGTGGCATGATGAAATTATTTGATTTTGCAAACTCAATACGCTCATTTACTGACATATTTTTATAATTTGGGCATATATATATATATATATTTATATATATATATATATATATATATATATATATATATATATATATATATATATATATATATATATATATAATATATATATATATATATATATATATATATATATATATATATATATATATATATATATATATATATATATATATATATATATATATATATATATATATATATGGTGATTCTCATTACATGATAAAACACACTTATTTTTTAACTTCCGAAAGGAAAACTCTCGCCGGGTATTTTAACTCGGATAATTTATTAAATTTTGAGTTTTCCACCAAAGTCTTACCTCGGAAAGTAAAATGTAAGTCAATTTTTTCCCCTAATTCAGAGGGTTTAAACCATGTGTCAGCCTGTCTCATATTAATATGGCACGTAGTTTTTCTATCTAAGGTCTGGCATATTTTATCCGACACAATTAAATCCTTGAGACTTTCGAAATTTGTTACCTTCCCTAGTTGTAAACAATATTCCCAGCTCGTCGTTAATCGCGATGCAAATTCTACATGTTTCATTTGGTTGGTGGTGGGCTTTCCTACAATGTTCAAAACATGTTTGAGGGGTAGGCTCGAATTCTCAAAGTACTATTGTTTTGACTTTAGAATTTTCATTTAAATCGTTATTCTTTATGTAAGTTATCACATTATTCGCCCTTTTCCCTAACAAATTTAACAAAATCTCTGCTGTGTATTTATCAGGTACGTTTTTTGAAATAAAGTCCCTTTCCAAAGATGCAAAAAAAAACTCCAACCCTCAGGTCTACTAGGAGTTTTAATAGTCAAAGTACGAACACTTTTTATGAGAGATTCTGAAGATTCTGTCTGATTATTTTCCACATTTCCACCTTCTGAATTTGACTTAGATTCAGCTTTCACGCTAGCAATTTCTAATTCCATTTTCGTTTTTTCAAGTTTAATTTTTTCTAATTCTAATTCTTGAAGCTCTTCATATTTTCTCTGTTCGAGCTTAAATTTCTCAATCTCTAGTTGCCTCAACTCATCGGACTTTCGCTCTTCAATTATAGTATTCGCTAATTCTACAACGGATTCTTTCTTTGACATGTACTTCTGGTTTTGTTTTATAATACTGCTTAATTCTGAAACGGTCATTTTCTCATTGACATCTTCTGCTAACTCAATATCAATTAATATCAAATCCTCTTTTTCTACGCCTTTAAACATTTTAGATAGTTATTATTACTTCCATATATCTATATATATAAAGATCTATTCTCAAAATATGTAAATTACTCAGTCACATACCTGAATTACGTTGACGAACTCAGCAGAGACGCAAATTATCACTTAAAGCCGTTATATAGATCCTTTAGGTTGCTGGTTTTTTCCAGCGAGACTATGATCAATGTAAAATAGCTCACTTTTTAACTCAATTAATACTCACTCAAATCATCGGATAAATAAAGTGTATAAAACTCACATTTTATTTCTCCGATTCTCATATCGCTACTGCCGGTTTCTTTTTTATGACTCAAGGGGGGCGCTGCGCTCGCAGGTGCCAACACATTTCATGTCATTAGATTAATTGCAGGTGTAAGAACATTTAAAATTTCCGATGATTTCGTCGATTATCATCTATATTTAAAGATGGATCTTGTAACGTTTTTTATTCTGTGTTCATTGTCTACATAATCTCTATGACAAATCGAATGGATAAAGAATAAAAAATATGATAGTTTAGTAGAATAAACTGTCATTCTCTTACCTGTAAGGCATCAGATTCAATACTTGTACCAATTGAATATTACAATGCTGTAAGACTTATATACCTTGTTTCGAAGTTGTTAACGTTCTTCTGTAACACACACACACACACACACACACACACACACACACACACACACACACACACACACACACACACACACACACACACACACACACACACACACACACACATATATATATTAGGTCTATACATATTAGATCTAAACTGAATAACAAAATCCCATATGCTCATTATAAGGAAAATATTTTTTTAACCTAAAGAGAATCAGTGTTTTGCAGAACGCTCATGTGTCACGTAGCCCAAACAGCGTGAGATGTTTTCATCAGCATCAGTTAAAAGAAGCTATATTAAATTTAGCAATATATAACTAATTGCATAAAACCTTATTTTGTCTTCCCATTTTTCTTTGGCAAATTAATGTATAAAATTTTAATTTGCTTCTATTGAATGACCATTTTTCACTATTTCTAACATTGCCTAGAGGGCAGACTAACTCTGATAATGCAGAAGGTATAACATCTATTTGCCTTTGCTCAATTGTGGCTGGGATCGAACGAATGGCCTTACGTATCGAAGATCGCTGTCCCTCTTCAAGATCAAGTGACGATCATTTCGTCTGAGCAATGTAAGGCGGTCAATTCTGAATGGTACGCTTTTATATATTTTCTAGATTTAAGGCAAGAGCACTATATTCATATCCCTTTGTTCTACTGCTGCTGGGATCGAACAAGTGACTTCACGTATCAAAGAGCACCATCCTACCCCTAGGTCACGGTGAACTCATATCTTTGTATTTATCATTATTCCAACCATGTTCTCTATGATGAGAGTGTCATTAAAATCTAATGAATCCCCCGTAGACTTGACAACCAATATATAATGCTTCTATTTACTACAAATATATGACTAATAGGGTTATACGTTAAAAACCTATCTATAGTAATTATATATTAATAGAGTAAACGAAAGACATTTACATACATATATTTTATAATGCTAACAATCGTTAGCAAAAAGGAGACTGTTGAAAAAAATGTTTATGCATTTACCAAGAAGTGAATAAAAGCAAAACGACCCGCAGATAAAATATTGACTAATGTGAGCCATTGCAAATCTCATATTCTTTGATGATATTCGCCCGCTGTCCAGGCACAGATGTATCCCATTTGGAAAGTTTCATTATACCCAGCAATTCGATGGATTTGGACACCTGTCAGGGGATTCACTATTATTTGGCGAGCTGTGTCCTTCTGTAAAGAAGAATCCACCTTTAAGATCGGGACAGCCTAACCGTTGCAAGGCATGCGACAGAAGTGTGTCTGGGATAGGTTTGAGACCATTAAGGGTGGGCGAAGGCAGCTGTAAGGTCTTAATATCATCACACGCATTGTTGCCTTCAATAAGAACTTTTCATAGAAGTCGACCCTATTCTCATATTGCAAGGGAAACTAAACACTCCTTCCAATACACGTGGAGGCAGAAAGAAGAAAAGCGACTCCTGTCATCCCTTGCTCAGAATTGAGCCTGAGACCCAAGAAGCAATCTCAACATGAACCCACAGTAAGTCCTGTGCTCGATTCCTTTCACCTTTTTTTATGTATTTTCAATCCTCGTGACCAGTGAATGCACCCGATACCCGAAAGCAGCTCCCAGGGGATATACGAATGCTCTTGAATAGTTTTAAGTTATTTGGCAATCCCTTACAATGTATAAGATTTGCAAATCTAGTTATAAATGTCCATCGATGAATGACAATGCTTTGTTAAATTATAAGTGCGTCCAAGTTCAACGGGGCAAAAAATAAGACAACACTTACCAATATGAGGGTCTCGAGTTCGAACCCATTTCTTACTTGACAAAGAAATTCGTGATCAGTCGGGGTGGGTTCATGGGAGTATCTGGGTTTCCTCTCTTGCAATACACTCTACGCGAATACGGTAAATATCTACAAAAATTCCGTCTAGAAAGCCTTTTTCGTACTGTTACCTTTTTGATACAGTTGCACGTTTTTTTTTTTTTTTTTTTTTTTAATATTTACCAGTAACAATTTAATTTAAATTTACTTGTCACAAAAGATTCATTTATCCTTAAACGTATTAAGAAAATTCAATGTTTCCTCAATATTTATTAGATTTGTAATTTTTACATGCTCTGACATATAAACAAACGAATGTTTTCTTCGAAATAAAATGTAAAAAGAGAATTTTATCAGCAAAATTCATGAAATATGCTATTGAAATAGTGTAATATCAATCAGGTTTCATTGAAATGAACCAACATGATATTGTAGTTCCAATTCGGAGGGGAAAAAAACATTTCGGCGAAGAGAAGTTCGTCTAATTTTGTACTGTCAAAGTTAATTTCTTTCAACTAAAAGTTACCACAAATAATAAACATGTTATAGCATATAAGCATTTCCATTCCCTTTCGTCTAAATAAAATAAAGCTATTTGTTATTTATATATATTTAGAAAAAAAGCATGTAATCAGTTTAAAATAAAAAAAAATAACTGTATTTGTTTCTTTTATATTGATGATTTAATTGGTGTCTCTTTCATCTAATTAACATCATTTAATTCATCCATAAACGCGCAATTCTATTTCATACTCACTTTAATAAAATATTGAACGTGCGTCGGTTTTCCCAAAATGGGGTTGAGTGATAACTTTCCACGAATAATAGCTGAAATAGGAACAAAAGCTTCAAGTGGATTTCGAATGACTGCTAAGACACAAGCATGAGAAAGCATCAACTATTAAACCGTCAACCGTTTGGTTTTGGTTAACCATTTGGTCGCCAAGACGACTTCCCAAAATGAAAATCAGTTTGGTTTGACACAGGGCTGGAATATCTGCCACGATTGGAACTTGTTAAAAATCTTAAGTGTCTGTTCACAGTGTATTTGTCTTCCGGGTCAGGTGTCTCTAGGGAAGAAACCAGCAAAACTCCCAAAAATGCCACTCGAGGGATACGCGTGAAAAGGCAAAACAGAACTCTTTACTTCCCATTGTTCAGCAGGATATGCCGGTGTCTATTACGTTGAAAAAATTAGTTTCAATTTGAAACACACTGCTGTATTTATCCCGTCAAAGTCGGGGCAGTTGGGATTTTGCATGACAACACTCATGAAAGCCAAGCGCAGAGAATTGATTAAAATATCTTAATGCGTGAGTAGTGTCGCTTGGGTTCTAGAAGTTGAGTAAAGCATCGTCAAGACCATTGAGTTTCGAAGTTCCCTTTTCATTGTTCGAGCACGAACCGTAGAAAAGAAAGAAATAACATCGGTTGCTTGGATATCGACAATGTTCATAAGACGATTCATTCTAGGAGGATTTAAGAAAAATATTTTCGTTTTTATGTTTTTATGCTATGTTGGATTTCCTCAATAGTTTGTAATAAAAATACTGTGAGTAACTGAAGGGTTTTATAATATGAAATAAGAGTTTTCTTCAAATGAGGTTAACTTCCCATAAATGCCGTTCTGGCTGAGAGCTGTCAGCTTGGTGATGAATGCTCTGGACTTCAGTTCAGCACTTCGTAGGTTCGATAAACACTACATATCAGGAAGTTTGTTGCGGTTTTTTTTAACTAGTTATAAGTGCATGTTGTTATCAAATTGAAAAAAGTGAGAGCAGAATACCAAACCTAAACTTTATTTTAAAAGACACGATGCGATGAAACTGCTTTGGAATGCAAAACTTTTATGGAAGTTGTGCTACTCGAAATATGTTATTTTCTTTTAAAGATTCTGATCGATAATAATTTTGTTGCTAACAAAGATGGCAGATGTTTCATTAAAATGCTGGTGTATGACTGAGAGGCTGGCGTTTCTCACTCCTAAGCTGTTGGACCATTTTCGAATCCCGTTTTGGGCATGGATGTATTTATCTCTCTCCTTTCTTCTGAGATGATGCGTGAATGCGGCCCACCCTATAAACGGTTTTGTGGTGGTATGGCGCGTTCGTGACTTGGTTCTCAGATGCCCACCTGGTGGCCATAAATGAGTGACAGTTCCCAGTCCCTTTGTGAAGAACGGTTAGTCACCCAGTATCCAATCTTAAAAATGTTACATTAAGATGATTTATGACATGAACTTAACAGACTAACGAAAGGAATTGCTGATTGGCAACACTATATGCAACCTCGCGTACAACCTGTTGAACCTGGGTGAAGCGTACTGATTTGCATCTGTTTAAAACTTAACAGACTATAGAATATTCTCACCATCAAAAGTTCTTTTGCTATTAAACAATACATATTGCTGCTGAGGAAGAACATTTACTGGTTGAATTGCTGAGAGTGCTGACTTTAAATTCAATATAAACTTAATTTTTGTAAGAAAAGCTCTTTAAATATTTTCGGATTCATGGCGATACTCTGTTAGACAGTCCCGAGATTAGCAACAAGAACAGCGTAAACTAGACACACCACAGTTCATTTAATATTCTTTTCGCGCATTCTGTTAAGAGAAAATTAAAAAAGCTTCTGAAAAATGTCTTAAAATGTTTGCTGACTCGATATGTAGCTAAAAGGAAATTAGTAAATGATATGAACTGCTCAAAAATTAAACATTTCAAATTGCACTCAATAAAGAAGAAATATTCAGTGATAGGAACCACTAAAAATCAAATACATAAAATTTTTATTGGATAAAAAATTGTCAGAAATACGAGTTTTTATTAAGGATAAAAAAAGAGGAGAGGATAAAAAAAATATTGAAAATTTGAATTTAGCAATTATGGAATTAACGTTTTAGTAACTTCCATTAATAACAGGTTTAAAACATTCTTCAATCTTAATTTCACAATTAAACAAAACAAACGTATTTCTTTTATTTTTGGCGCATTTGAAATATGAGTATTAAATGGAGTTACAAATATCCTACTGAGTGTGAAGTTAGAAACAAAAATTTGACAACCAAAAACAAATGCAAGTTAATGTACAGGGAGCAAGTGTATAAGAATGTTTATAAAGGCACATAATTTCAATTTTTTATAACATTGTATTCGTAAATAAATGTGTAGTGAAGGATTTCAGTTCTGTTACATTGTACGGAAATTTTTACAGCATTTCAACTGAGAGAGTGTTTTCTATTCGGAAAAAAAAATGATTTCGTTTAACCTTTGCCGACGATTAAGTGCCATAAATATTTTTTCGTTCTCCTCGATCCCCAAAATAAATTAATTCTCTAAGATTCAGAAGAGCTGTAGAATTTTTAGCATTCACAAATAAATATTTATTACATTGAAGATATTTAATCCTTGATTTCATAGAATGAGACAAAATATTTCAGAGTCACAAGTTTATTGAAGAAAAAATCACGACTCCATAATAATTGAAATAGAGTTTATGATAAATTTAAATCTTGTTTGATTAAACTCGCGTGATAAATTTGTTTCTGCTTATTGCAGTCCTAAATGTCTGGTAAACTTGTGCGCAATGAACTCCAAAATTTTATTTAAATTAAGCTATAATATAATATTATTTCAATTAAGCTGAAGAGACGATAAAATTAGCGTCAGAAATGTTTACTCAGTTTTCTCTTTTAAATAACACTTCTTAAAAGAAATTATTGGCTTATTAAATAGGGTTGGACTTTAAATACTACACGTAAAAAACTTTTCATTATTGCAGAGATTAATGTAAAACGCTGCCTTATATTAAAGTCTGAAAATAGTTAAATATTCCATGGTTTGTTAATCCTTGATTGTCGCATTTTATGATTTAATTTGTTGAATAAAATTAAATGATTTGTCTTAAATGAATCCGACAGCAGCACGCAGTAAAGTAGAATATAAGCAATAAATGTCCTTTGACACAGGGTGGGAGAGAATCCAACAAGTCAAGGGGGTGTAGTAAGCATTTGAACGTTGACCGCGTGAATTGTCTTCCGAGACGCCTTTTTCTCTTATAATGAACCGAAAGGGAAGAAACCTTGAAAACCCTAAGACAGGCTTCTTTCCCTGTGACTGGGATCGAACCTGCATCTTTTGTTATGAAGAGCTCTATCCAATCATTGGGTCATAGTGGGTTCAAAATTCCGTAATTTGTAACCTTTTGTATTTTGGCATTACACTATTAGAAAGCCTAATGGCAATGTGAAGAAGGCATTGAAATGCCTTCTTCACATCTTTTGACAGAGAGTGGGCCATATTCACCAGTCACAAAAAAGAAAATCCAGAAAACTCCCATTCGCTTATCCTTATCTATAAAACTGATAGAACCGATGGCTTATAGATATGCGTAATCCCATTCGCTTATAGATATGCGTAATGAAGAAAACATTTATCTCCCATTATTCAACAGTGGGTGGAATCGAACTTGAAACTTTTTGCTCAGAAGCTTCATACATGTCCCATGAGAAGTCTTTGTAGTGCCGCCGAAAGAGGGGAGTCATATCTTTGATTATAAGAATAATGCTATTAACTTATGTAGTCTTTTATTTTTATGTCGAATTTAATTAACAAGTATATAAATTCAATTTTTTAATTAATTTTGGAAATTAAAATCATGAATATATACATTTTTTACTCCAGTTTCATTTAATAATATTAAAGAGAGTTACACATCTTCAGTTATGAAGAAACAGATATATTAATGATGGCGAATGCTATAAATTCCATTTTCATTATATTTCGCAGAGTAAAAAGACACGAAATCGATAAGTGTCACATGGAGGGTCGGCGAACCCAAAAAGTTGGTCCATCAAAAAAGTAAAAGTCTATTTGTGGCTGAAGTAAAACAACACTACTGGCCGCATGAAATGAGGATTCCTGCGGCCCATTCAGACAGAAGAAGCTATGATTTAGCCCTGCTTCTTCTTTTCATTGCAATAAGGCCATAAACAAGAAGCTAAAAATACAGCCGCGCTCCGTTTGATATTTCGTGTAAGTGCTTTCATTTCTGGAATGCAGTTAATGGAAAGAGGCTTCGATTTCTCCACGTTTTTATGAGAACCAAAGACCAAAATAGAGAAAAACGAGCCTCCAATCATTGGCTGCTGTATTCGGGGGGTTCAGTTTTATCTTCTGGTAATATTTGAGGATAAATTTGAGATGATCTGATTTTTAATAAAAATTTCCGTCTAAAATATTGCTTCTAAAAATAAAAGCATCGAAGATTTATTAGTTTATATTTCTATCATTTTTAACTTCCACTTGAAATTCAACAAAATGAAGAGCATTTAAATCGCTCTAACATTGAATGCAGTTTTTTCATTTTCTCCTAATCAAACCATTCATTTCACACAGTTTATATCATTTTAAATTCTAGCGTAATTACAAAGGATTGAATAATGAATATTTTTAAGATTTCTCAAAATCCTGGTTTTTCTAATGATTTTTATAGCTTTATGTTTTGAACTATTGATTAAACTAGATTAGTTAATTATAAGATTTAAACTTTTGAAACAAAAGTTTACAATGCCTTTGCTTATAAAAAATGATTGAACTCTCTTTGACAACAAGTTTTATAACAAGAAGCTAAGTTAAATCACTAGTTCACTGTTTCTTATGAGCTTAAAAATGTACACAATATATTCATTTCAAGAACAGAAAATTCATTTCTGTAGTTGAAATAAAGTTTTATTCTCTAATGAAGCTACGTTTAAAAAATTTGTGATCATTAAATCTTATTTCTTAAACATTCTGATTTAAATGAAAATTCTTCAACATTTTCATTTCAATTAGAATCCAAAATAGCTATATATTTTTTAATGAATTAAAGAAATAAAAGGGTTGTTTTCTGTGCCACGATGAAGTACAATTTATTGTTCATGAAGAACTTCAAATATCGTAAATATTGTATTACTATTTAATTATAGGCAAGACAAAAAGTCTTGAAAATGTAGTTTTTATTATGTTTCTATAATAGAAATCTATTTGTAGGCTTTGACCGCAATAAGCAATAATTATGGTAGGGAAATACATTTTTACAGTAAAGATTGTTACTTTTCATACTTCAACTAGAACAAAACAGTTAAGAATCTGTCATTTATGTCAGTTCTATAAAAATAGTATGAAATACATAAATAATATAATTTTATCAAAATATAATACAATCTCAAAAGTTGTTATTTATTTTATGGATCACATCTAGAAATTAGTATTTTCATAACTAAGTTGAAACCCTTTGTGCATTTTATTTTTAATTTGTAGGTTCTAAAAGTCACAATTAACTCTTTTATTTACCTTTATAATTATTATAATAAAAATTAATTCACAAATTATTTTATACAAAAATATATTAAAAAGTAATAAATTTTATGACATCAAAAGTATACAAAATAATCATATTAAAGTATACTATTAAAAATTTCATATTTATGCGACATGTTGTGAATTTGATTAAAAGATTTCTAATTGATCATACTTCATTTTCAAAATTCAAAGAAATGAATATTCATTAACTAATTTAAAACCAATTTTGTTGAGTTTTAAATGATACAATGTAAGTCAATAGAGTATTCTAAAAATAGGTATAATAAGTTATTGTTGATTAACCTGATATCATTCATAATAAACAAAAATTAATGATAATTTGTTACAAAATATAAACTTAATTTACTCATTATGAAATCATTGTTGTTTTGGAATCTTTACGAACCTTTTCTATGTCTACGAATCAGAATTATATCCACTTCATTTAATAAAACTATAAAAATTAACTATCTGAAATATCTTTTCGTATAGTTTCAGTTCAATGAATGACAGAATAAAGTGAAAGATATAAACTTAGAAGTGTAAGAATTTTATGCAGGCAAATTAAATAATATTTCATTTATTTTACCTTTATTGCAAATTAAATATAAAATTGAGTAAAACATGAAGAATTATCTAAAGAAACATTTTCTCTGACGCTTTATCATTTTATGAATGGATTAGTTTCGTCACTCATTTCCACTTGAACAGATATCAGCAGACATTTTCTCAAAATGAATCAGATTCTACGGAAAATGCTTATAATTATAAAGCAAAGAATCAGCATAAAAAATTTTAAAAAAAATCATTACTTATTTTTAAAAAAAACTTATATTTTTAGTTTTAAAAATTATTTTAAATGTGCATTTCTATCCTTTGGGAACAATGAAATAAAAAATTCTAGACGATAGTAAATGGGAATACGTCGAAGAGTGAGTTGACTGATTATCCCGGAAGAGTTAAACTGACATCCCGTGAAAGAAAGAGACCGCCGCCCTCACTCGAGTGGAAGGGGTGTACATTCAATTAAGACAGAAAAATAAAAGCGCGAAGAGTACTTCAATGCTGCGCCGAGCTATCTTTTTTTTAAAATTGAACTGAAATCATTTGAATTTAAAATATGAGAGTAAAAATCAAAATTTTCTTGCGAAAAGTGTATGTTTTTATATAAATGCTTTTAAAATATTAAATCGGATAATTTCTCACACGACTTTTGAGTGATTATAGATTTAATTTGAAAGATTTATTACTTTATTGAAAGCGAGAATTCAGAAAAAATATTTTTTATATTATTATTTAAAATGCATTCCTCAAAAATCTAAAAATAGATACTTGATAAAAAAATCTTATTAAGAAATCATAGAAGTGATGTTAAATATAAATGAAAGCTAATTATTCTTCAGTAGTTGAAATAATATAATGAACCCATTAAATATAAAGTTTGAAATAGGTGTTACTATGGGGGCAAAGAAATAGTTCAAACAAAATTTAAGTGATGATAATTTCGTAAATCAAGTGATAAAATAAAAGATTTTTAACATCTAGCAAATGTAATTTTTAATCACTTTAAAATTTATTTAGAACTTGAATACATATCAGCAGATATTATATTAAATATAAGAAATATTAAATTAAAATATTGTTAATAATTCAAAATTTTTAATTGAATATTAAAATGTGAATGCATTTTATTTTTATGTATTATGCAGAGTAGATTTTATGTATATATATATATATATATATATATATATTAATGAACCATTAATAAAATTGAGAACAAAATTGTTTTTTAATTATTCAGAATTTGAAATTAGCAAACTATCAAAGAAATATCTATGTTTTTGCAGAGCCTTTTTACAGAGCCTCAATACATTCTTCAGTAGTTGAAATAATATAATGAACCCATTAAATATAAAGTTTGAAATAGGTGTTACTATGGGGGCAAAGAAATAGTTCAAACTAAATTTAAGTGATGATAATTTCGTAAATCAAGTGATAAAATAAAAGATTTTTAACATCTAGCAAATGTAATTTTTAATCACTTTAAAATTTATTTAGAACTTGAATACATATCAGCAGATATTATATTAAATATAAGAAATATTAAATTAAAATATTGTTAATAATTCAAAATTTTTAAAATGCATTTTATTTTTATGTATTATGCAGAGTAGATTTTATGTATATATATATATATATATATATATTAATGAACCATTAATAAAATTGAGAACAAAATTGTTTTTTAATTATTCAGAATTTGAAATTAGCAAACTATCAAAGAAATATCTATGTTTTTGCAGAGCCTAAGAAGAAACTTATATTCCTGACAAATCTATATTAATTTGCCTTATAAAAAAAAGCCAAAATATTACCAATTCACACATTTTTATGATAAAAATGCGTAGAAAAAACTAATTGCTTGCAATAACATGGCTATTAAATATAATGTTGATTTTATTCAATATCTTCATCCAAACACATTATCTGGGATTCGGTGAAGAAATTCTAGAACCTTTTTCAAGACATTCTCCATGGTGTACTGGCAAGATCATATTTTCGGAGCGAAATATTCTGTGTAATTCTAGACATCTATTCACAAAACTATAACTTGACAATACATTGTAAATAACTAAAAATCTGAAGCTTTTTTTTTTCCTTTCTTCTGCGATAACATAACTAGAAGGAGAAGCTATCGCTAAAAGAGTTCAGTGGATTGAAGGCTAAGCTTATGCAACAAAAATGAGAAAAAATCTCCTTAAAGAGAAAGTACAAACATTGTGTAAAATGGAGGACATACTCATTGCATTTATAATTAAATTACTTAAATGGCTGTCTTGAGTAACATTATATGCTGTCAAAATAAAGAATTAGAAAACATAATTTATTTTTACCCATTACGGGGCAGTTGTAGTAAGCGCAGATCAAATAATTATTGTTTCATGTTATTCAGTTTTAGAGGAAGAAAATATCCTGTTATTCATAAACGAGCCCCCAAAAGAAGAAAAAAATGAACTATCGGAGAGCGGTTGCAATCCAAGAAATCAATCGAATGGTAAGTAGCCAACTTATATCTCAAAATCGAATAATAGAATGCTATCATTTCGCAATAATTACTAGTATTTGCCGTTTCATTCTTTCAAGAAATGCATATTCAAGTGTAGCACTCCTATGATGAATTAATGTCATCAGATTTCATATTTATATATTATTTTCCTTTATAATAGTGACACATCGATTTAGCTTGAGGACTCCGTATCCGATTGGGGAACCCCGATCAAACCCGGTATCTTACGGAAATGACATATTACGATTGTTAGTCAAGGTTTGGCTTATAGAACCCCAATTTTTTTTCATTAAATTAAAGTTCTGTTTTCATAATCCTTTTTAAAATTTTATACGTTTTAATTTTTCTGAGCAGAAGAAAAATTACTCGAAAAATAGGGATACATTTTTTATGTAAATAATGTAACATTTTTCACTTCCTATCTTGAAATTCCTTATCTTTTAACTATTGTACGCATCAATATTCAATTTTTTTTTCTTTTCTGTTCTTTTGTCAATGGGAAGAGTTCGTTGAATGTTCAGTTTCATTCCTGCCCCACATGATGAAGACTGAGGAAACGGAATTCTGTTAAGTTTTCACCCAAGACTGACACATTTTTATCGACGGTATGCAAAGAATTTCGTCAATTTAAGGAGTTTCATTCGCGGAAAAGTTGCTTTTCTGGAGAACTTAATTTATGGACCCCATGTCAGATGAGTTTTTTTAGCTGTCCCCTCCCTCACCCGGAAGTAAGAATTCCACAAGAGATAAATTCTACTTTTTCATTTATATTTATCTACTTTTTCATTTATATTTATCTACTTTTTCTTTGGGTCGTTCGCATGCAAATGCCATGAAATAAACATCCTTCTGGTTATAAATTTCGAGTTTGTTCTGAATACAATTTTTCGAAATTTTTACATGACACGAATTTAATGATAAAAAGGGCATCTCCTGTTGCGGCGAAGTTTTTATATTGAAGCAAAAGAATGGAGTGATATGAATGGGGGATGTCTAAAAAATGTTCAAAACATTCTGAAATGAGAAACTGAGGAAATTATCATATTTTCCTAATCATATTATTACATTGATGCTGGTGCATAACAACTAGCGACAGCAAGAAACATAAAATTATACCCTAACGATACTCGGAAATCAAGTAATTTAGTGACATAGAAAACAGGGTAGCTGATACATATCAATGATGCGAAGTCATTGCGATACGTCTTCACCTGATGACTTCTGCTGATCGGAGCTGCTGCACACAGCCATCGGTTCTATCAGTTTTATAGATAAGGGACTAGATCGACACCTGCGATGTCATCCTGCTCTCTGATCTATAACATGACTTTAAGCAGACATTGCATTCGTCAAACATATTCATTTTCATTCGTTTCCCAAACAAGATGATTTTCAACAAGCTAAGACAATAATAAAGGCTCTGCTATTTGATGTGATAAAGCAACATTCTCGTGTTCGAGGGGTAGAGGGTTCAATACCCAAGGTCAAAGCAGTAGAGGAATGTTTAAACCAACAGAAATGTTCACAATCACAGTTTTTGTTTCAGCACATCAGTCTTCAGCCAGATCAAATATCGAACTTAATATAGAGCAGGCCTTTCTTCCCGAAGTAAACACAACCTTGCTGACAATTGCTGGCATTAAAATAAACAGATTGAGAAAAGGTTTAAAATCACAATCCAAACAGCGGCAGTCGCTGCAGTAAATATTGTAGCATGTTAAGCAGTTTAATTGCTTTATGCTGCCCATGTTTACGCCAACCTTCTAGTCATTTTGGACCACGTGAAACGGTTCTCGAAGTATCGGCCAACAGCAGCACAGCACTGGAGCCTGCATTCACGGAGACCATTCTTTTCTCAAAGGACAAGCGTGTCATCACACTTCTATAAAGTTCTGACTCCAGTTGTTGCGGAGCTCGAAATGCTTGCACTGGCAGTGTGGTGTTATTCTGTTATGCACACTTACATATTAATATTATTTTTATCACTATTCCTTACGACTTTCGTTTTTTATATATGAAAATATTCTTCCTTCAGGTGAAAATATTGTTTTTTTTTTTCAGTAGTAGTTTTGGAGTACAGCATCTCCACAAATATACTTGAATTTTTCGAAATAAAATCACTCACCCGATACAATTGTGTGTTTAATAATTGATTAGGCAACAAAGATGGATGCCCTGAACAGTTCTACTACTCATGACTCCCTGTTAGAAGGCATCCACGAAAGCTCTTTGTATCGAGATCATTGAGAAAATAATGCCAGGAGCTTGCCTTCAGATAATTGCTCGACACTGTTTCTTTAAGTGACGGCTTTTACGCATTTTTCAAGGAAACAGCGTTACATTATTATGATATACAATTTGTTTGCCTAAGCAACAGGTTCTAGTCTGTTTCCCGTGATATGGTTAAAAGAAATGTTGAAAAAAAGAAATTCATGATTGTAAAAAGGAAGAGAAAAAGTATTCAAATAATAGAAAGAAATCATCTCTGAGAACCTTCATAAAGAAAAATAATACACATACATGCATATGTATACATACACACACACATATACACATACATATACATATATATATATATATATATGTGTGTGTGTGTGTATGTATATATATATATATATATATATATATATATATATATATATATATATATATATATATATATATATGGGACGGGGAGTGGCCAAGGCGTAATTTAATTAATTAACAATTCTTATCTAGAGCCTAAAAATATTTAATTAACATATATTTACAAATATAAATATATACAAGTTTGGGATATTTACAATTAATCGTCTTAATATAATTAAATTTAAAATTATGGGCAGGAGCAGTCGTCTTGCTGCTATCAAACACAACGTCTTTACGTGTTCGCGTCTTTCGGTTTTCTCCTCCGCTCACAGGGGAAATATTTTAATTCTATAATAAAGAAAAGTAAGCAAAACAAGCAAAGCTGCCTTGTTAGATTTCTCTCCCCTCCTTCTCTCCCTTTCTTTCTCACACACACATTAAAAATCTACTTTTTTTAGTTTTTATCTCGATACACACAGCATTTTTAAGTGTATTGTAATGACCTATGGAAATATTCTATTTATTTTTTTTTCATAATTATTACATTCAATGTACAGAATTTGTTCTTTTAAAATAGAAATATCCTTGCTCAGAACAAAAACTTTAGGGGAAATGTTTTTGTAGATTCGTATAAAAGAAAGATCATAATTGGTAAAAATACATTGGTAAAAATTCGATAAAATATAAAATAAATAAGAAAAATTCTAAAATTGATTTAAAAATGAAAAAAGTCAAAATTCAATAATTAAACTTGTTTATCCTTACGATAAAATTTTAGAAACAAGTGACAGAAATGGAAACAAAGTAATTTATATATTTCATCGTATTAATATATTTTAAAGAAATAAAAATACTTTTTTTTAAAAAAAATTTTCTTGAATATTTATGTTTATTGTTTACTTCCTTTTTGCATTTTTAAGGAAGTATCCCTATTTCCAAAATTTCTAAAATTGAAAACACCCTCCATGTACACTGAAAAAAATAGAAAACAAAAAGCTGAGTCAGTTTAGTTTCCATGTTCTTAAATATAAAGTATTTCCTCTTTTGTATCATCCTCAAAAAGCTGTGAGAGAGAAAATTAATTAGTTCAAAACTCCATCGAAATCCTCTGCTTTGTAAATAGAAACTCTATAAGTTAATAAATAATCAAAAAGAAAATCTATCAGATACAAAATTTCATTTAAAACTTTCAAAATGGGTGAATTTTATAATCTTCTCAAAAACACCGGCGGATGTGTACGAGAGGAATTCAATATTATTTTCATGTTTACTTGAAAGAAAAAGATAAATATTTAAATAAAAATTAATGCTTCAGTAAAAAAAATAGTTATTGTAACACATGCATACAAAACTTTCTCTGGTCAATAACCCTGTAATTTAAAGGCCATTTCATAATTCTAAAGAATACCCCATAACAATTTATAATTGTTAATTATACCAGTTTCTAATTATCATCCATCGCCTTCATCCATATAGTAGGAACTACGAAAATCGAAGATATTTGCCCATGTGAGATCTCACTTTTCGGTGTTTGTGAGTTCGGTACTATTCTCAGTGGAACAACACTGAGTGGGTGTTTCTGCATAAGCGTTTGTTTAATAGAGTGCACACGGGAGTTTCCGAATCTCCTTTCTTGCGCCTGTTGAATACGGCTTATATCTTATTTAATAAGAATCTTGCCTTAGAAAGCAATTTGTTGCGGGCAATAAAATAAGTTACGAATGTCTTCTGTTGGTTTTTCAGAGTGCGCTGCTCGCTGTTACACATTATATTATACATCCCATAATATATTCAGGATATCGCAGCCACTTCTGAACGCATTGAAGGAGGGAGAGGTTACTGTTTTCTTCACGCATATTTGAAAGAGATAGATGCTTCGGTATTTTCTGAGTTTTCTCCTTTTCGATATGTGATGACGTTCCTGTATTGATGCAATCGCAAAAACAGTCCAGCGGATATCAAAATGTTTTTAACTGTCACTCTGCCTCCACATGGGGTCAGATATGTACCTCAGGATGAACTTTGCAATAAATAGAAAATATATATCTCTGAATACCCAAGTTATTGTTGGACGAATGAAGAGAAATGTTTGTTTGACATTTCGTTTTAGACAACTGTCAGTTGGACTGTTTGAATGTTCTCCTTGATTTTTTTACTAGGGCTTATTATCTGTGTTATTTGTGTGTGAAAAGCTTTCCTTGAAACCTATACTCGGCAGACGTTGAAATGCCTTATAGTGGTTTTCAAAGGCTATCTCGTTTGCTGAGGGGTGCCGAAGCAACCTCAATTCAGTTTAATGAAATAGCAATGAGCTCTCTATTCACTTACTGGAATATAAAATAGAACTTAATAAGGAGAAGAGCTAAATATTGAAAACCTTCATCGGAAATCAAATAAAGTCACATCTTTGTTGAAATATATTTCGAGAATAAAATCGATTACTTAGTAAAGTTAAAACTAGAAAACCATAAGATAAAATTTCTTTCCTGAAATGAATCTCATTAGCCTAAACTTCTGAGTAAATTATTTCATATAAACGACCTCATTTGTTAAGAGAGGAATATTTCTTAACCCTGAGATTTCCTGGACTCATTTTTCAAATTTGACATTTTGAAGACTCAGTGTAAAAAAAATGCAGACGGTCTCCCGCTTTGTCTCCTCCTTTTCAGGAAATCTAAATAATGATAAAAAAAAATGGTTTTATAACATCAATATAATTTTTGTTTAAAAAAATTTTAAAGTACGTCTATAGGAAAAGAAGAATTTAAGAGACACACGCATGAAAACAAAATCCATCAAAATTCATCTGAAAAAATTAGCATTAATATCGAAAGTTTATTCTTCGTAAATGAAAATTACTTACTTAAATGAATATTATTTTAATAAGCTGAACTATGTTCAAGGGAATTTATGTCAGTTTACTAAAATTTCGATGGATTCCTTACTTACTCCCTTGAAAATGGAATCGAACCAGAGAGTGTACGAATCAGAGCGATGCAGTGATCAAAATTGCAACTAACTTCTTGTTCAGTTATGGGCTAACTTTCGGAAATCGAACACAATTACATAATACACTCAAAACATGGACTTAGACATGACACTTAAATTCATGTTTTTAAACTATGTGTTTTATTTTATTTCACTTCAGTGCTCATTTCAAGATAAATTGGTACCATACTCATTTTTTTAACTAAGTTTTGATAATTTCTCAAAAGATAATCATACGCACGTAAATTCAGCCTTTTGTAATAATACAGGATATTGTGTATTTTATAATTATTTGTTTATATTCGTACATTACATTTTTGGCAACAAAATTTTTGTGTATAGGATCCTTATTATTTGAAACGACAATGAACAGTGAAATCGAGTTCTGTTCAAACATTCTAGAAGAGAAGCTTCAGTTTTGTTACTTTCAGTAGGATGCCACAGATCCGATCATGATTGCACGAGGTGTTTACCCCTGACAAGATGACCAGCAAAAGATTTGTAGGTCATTTTAGCTGCCCACTTGTGGCTTTTGCTTCCTGTTGAAGTAAAGTGTATGCACACACAAGTGAAAATCTCAAAATGAGGATCCAGGATCTCAAGAACTGACAAGGGAATGTATGTAAATCTCCTCGAGCATGGGGAAGGAGTAATAGGGCACCTACAGTAAAAGGGAGTCCTCCTATTTAAATACATTTAGCTTTTTTTCAATGCATCATTCAAAAGATGCGGCTTACATATTTGACACTCCACGTGAAGCACTCCAACAATCGACAGTTATTGTAAGGTATTTCAACACATTTGTCACGTCTTTAATTTCCGGATACAATTTTCGTATACCTTATTCACGTGTCGTCAAAAAGAAAACTCCCAAGCACTCACTCCTTAAGATTAAGAAGAATCTCATTTCTGTCTAGAAGTCGGGTCTCTGATGCTCATTTCGGGTTCGGTGTATAATCGATTACTACTTGGTTTGGCGGTAAACTTTAATTTCTGGTAAACCTGATGATCCTATCTTTGTATAGCTTTTATGCAGCGGTTATCTAGTTAGCCATATCTTGGCGCAAAAAATATCACCGAAGAATCAAGAAGAACCCAATTGTTCATTTTTACCCTCATTTTTTAGTCTAGATCATGTTTCGATGAATTTATGTTTCTAATTTCATCCAGTTGCGTCATTTTTAAGTCAAATTTACCGGGAATAAACATTTCTCTTCAAGAAGTTCAAATGCCTCAACATTCTTTTAATATTTAATTGCTCTCAGCGAATAAAATATTTTAAATTCTCGACCCCAAGAGACAAATGAAAGAATTCCCAACTGCTTTTCTTTGCTTAGAAACAGCAAGAACTGAGATCAGATCAACATTTTCAGCCTCAATTCGCTCTTGAAGATCTCCCTCGCTCATCTTTCCAAAATGAGGAAGCTTCAGCCGTGTATTTGTGAAACTATAGCCCTATGTTATATGATCGCGAAATCAAGACACTCTAGAGGAAGACATTTGGAGACAGGTTTCATAATTTAAGAATGACTGACGTCAATATTTTTTAGACATCCTCCTCTCACTGACATTTTGAAAACTGATTTTTCCTTCTGGGTATATAATGAAGGCTTCCCACAGACACTTCAAGCTGATAATGCCATATTACAGTATTATTAATATAAAATAATAGAATTTAATAAGTTAATTCGTTTGAAAATTATTATTTCGAAAAAAATTTAAAACAAAATAATAAAGAAAGAATCTTAGAAGAAATCAACTTTTTGTTACTTACATTTCAGGTAAATAATTATCTGTTTAAAAATTAAACTAATGGGAGGTAGCGGTGATTTAGTTTGGAATAGAGTCGTTCTCGTTATTGGAGGATATGAATTAAAACCCTGGTCCAACTGAAGATGTTTTACTGTTGATTCGGAAATGTAAAACATGTCATTGTCGCAACGATTTTCATTTGATTGGAAAAGGAGGTGCTGGTTCAGGTGTCGGCCCCCCACTTGCCCGTGATTCAAAAAGACGAGGTGAGTGGTTATGTTTAGAGAATTTTCAATTGGTAAAAATAAGCAGATGCATAGTAAACAAATTAAACAAGCTATGGATACAAGGGAGAGTAAATTTGAGCAAATAATGAGTTTCGCTTTTTTACATTATCTACATAACTTTTTTATAATTAAAATATTTCCTTTATTTTGACAAATTTTTTAATCATTTATAGGTAAAAAAAACACATACTTTAGCCAAAAAGCATAATCTATCATTTAAATATGTATTTTCCTCAAAAAAAAAAAAAATTATGTTTTACGCAAGAAACATTTTGCGCCGATTTCAAGATATGTAATTCTTATAGGTATAAAAAGATTTTATCAATCTGTTTTCAGAAAAGAGTTTTGATAACGCATAGCTTTACCCTGTGTTTTAAATTGTTATTCATTTTTTTTTATTATTGTTATTGCTAATAAGTATATTATATTTATACATTTTTTTCATACTTACAGGCATTCTGGAACTATATTTATCACCATTTCAAAATACAAATATATACAAAAATCCAACACGTGTCTGGCACATTATGATGACCTATGATTCCTAAAAAATTAATGCAGATCGAATAAGATGAATGTCATGTATAGTTAGATGAGAACGATTTTGCTGTCTTTGTCGACTTAAATGGATGCGTCGATTGATGCAGTGATGATTTCATCACTGAAATAGGCGTTAGCTTTGTAATTTGGAATCTTTTCTTTTAGGTTACCCTTGTTTGCCACATTCTGCAAAAGATAGCCTTTACAAATTCCTGAAGGAAAAATACCCAGCTGCGTTATATAAAGTAATTTGAGTGTCTTCGGAATATTATAGAAAAAATTCATCAATATGTAAAAGATGTAACTCAGAAGATTGAAAATATTTTCATACTTGGAAAAGAAATTGTCGCCAGTTATACAAAAAATCTGCAAACAATTTTTAACAAGGAAAAACTTAATAAATATTCTCCTGGAAATTCAAATAAAACTTCTCCCAACGATAATTACCAAAAAAAGAATGATCTTATTAAAAACTCACGTAAATGATATTTATAAAAGAAAAGTTAATCAAACGGAAGACAATAGTAGCTGAGGTAAATTTTCGTTCTTTACAGAAATACAATATGATATATTCTACGAATGTAAATGAGATATTTTTGTGTTTAGACCTTTTGCTCATAAAATGTCCGATGCATTTCAGTGTTTACAATTATTTCAGTAATTGCTAAACATTGAAATGTATTGGACATTTTATTCGCATCTTACAGTATGTAAAATGAAAAGCAAGAAATTTACAAATGCATGTACATCTGAGCACCTAAGAAATGGTTCCCATCTCCCAGTTTATTTTTCCATAAAAATAGTAAATGCAGACGATAAAAACGATATTTGCCTAAAAAAGGAAGTTCTTACCTATTAAAACACCCAGCAGACGATATTTACAAACGAAGTTTTAAGAGTAGAGAGAAATAGTTATGGAAATTTTCAAATTATATAAAAATTACCAGAGTTTTCCAAATTAAGAGTGATAGTTTTTTTTATTTAAATAATTATGTATGTATGATGTGCCCGTATATATATATATATATATATATATATATATATATATATATATATATATATATATATATATATATATATATATATATATATATATATATATATATATATATATATATATATATATATATATATATATATATATATATATATATATATATATATATATATATATATATATATATATATATATATATATATATATATATATATATATATATATATATATATATATATATATATATGTGTGTGTGTGTATGAATTGCAGAAAATTTATTTAATCAAGGAAAACAAATTTTAATGAATATTATTTTTTAATAGATTAAGATTTAGGTCTGGAAATTTAATTCGAATAGATCAGAGCTATAAGAAATTGTATTCAAAGTCTTTTTTCGAGCGTTGAAAATTGTTACAAGACTTACTCTCACTGGCGCTGCTGCTCTTCTTCCCCGAGGACCCCGGGCTTCTCTTGGAGCGACCCCCCTTTCCAGGAGAGACTTTCGAAGGAACTTCAGCTAGAGAAAAGAAAAACAATTAGGATCGAGGAAAATCCAAATAAACTTTTTTTCAAGAGGAAAACAATTTTAAGCAAGAATTAAATTTATCACTTTGGTCATTTCATTTCAGCGTCCATAAAAGTCAGTTAAGTGATTTGCTATCTTGACACGAGAGAACGCTTCGATTGAAAAAGGTTAATTGAAATTCAGGTGCAAATTGTTTGAGTTGAGCATCGTTCTATTTCATTTACGTCATATTAATTTGTATTTTCAACACACATTGTAAATAAAATGAAAAAGAATTGTATTTTTTTAGTCTGTTGTAATAGATTGCAATACAATGATATCACCTTTCTGTTATTGTCATTTTTTAAAATTAATCAGTAAAATATTCTCGTTAATATTTACATTTAAGTCCATTCCCTTGATTAGTCGTTAAAATCGTTATACATGAAAGAATGGGAATGCTAAAGGAAAAATGAGATTTATAAACGCTCGTCTATTAATAAAAAATTATACAGTAATCAAACTAGAATAAAAAAAGTACAATTAAATTTTAAGTGAGAAAATTATTTTTAAATTTGCAAATTTCCGTAGATTTATTTTAAAATCCGTGTTTTAATAGTTTAAATTAAAATATTACTATAGAAATAAGAAACTGCGTCATGTGAACTAATTTCATGAGAATGTATGGATTTCCGCTTACATTCTCATGAAATTCAAAACATAATCTTTTGCTCAAATCATCGGTGCTTCAAAACATAATCTTTTCACTGGTTCTAAAATATTCATAAGAATTATAATTGCAATAACTGAAAATTATAATTTTTTTAAATATGTCTGAATTTAAGCTTTCAATATATATATGTGTGTGTGTGTGTACACTGTAAAAAAAAAAAAAAAAAAAAAAAAAAACCGGAAGAAATACAGTAAAAATTACTGTTGTTTAAATAGCTGTCATAGGAACACAGTAAATTTTACAGAATTTCATGAGAATGATTACAGTAAATTTTACTCTAAAATTCAGCCGTGGAAAATCGTTTGCTGAGCATGCGCATTGAATTAGAGGGATATAAGTTTCTTCTGTTCCTGTGACAAATGTATCAAATTAATTTCGCCATTTATTTGCACTTGTGTTTGCTTAGTGAGTTGGTGATATTTTGAGAATAATTTTTCCTTTAGTTGAATTTCTATTGAAATTTAATCATCAAATATAAGGTAACGTATACTTTTCTTATTGTTTATTATTCAAGCTGTTAGCTAACTTTAATCTATATAAATTTGACAATATTTCAAAAAATTCTAAGCTGAATTTAGAAACGATCATATTCAATTGTATTAATTTAGTGTCAATATTTTAAATATTTTTTATTAATATTTGAAATATTTTATAGTAGTTTGGTAACATAATTTATTAGTATTTTATTTATCAAATTTTCGACGAAATTAGAGTTAAAGGCTTTCATTGTTATAAAAATTGCTTAGCTGTATTTCTTTCGAAATTAAAATTGAATAATCATCTATTGTTATATTTTTTAGATATATAGTAATAAATATATTAACGGAATTTCTATTTTATTCCGTTGTTGAAAATTCCTAATTTTTCTTTAATTGTAAAAGGATATAATTTATTGTATATTAACTAAATATAACATAATTTTTTTTACATTTTCTAAATAATTTTTTGAATAGAATTTTATAAAAAAAATGTTTATTTTTCAATATAGATCGTTAAATTGCTTTCAAATTATGATCATTAATTCAATTCCATTTTGTAATATTCTGTATATACATTATAAAATAATCATTTTTTAGGCAATTTCTTTCAGTAAAATACGATTATAAATATTGATATTTATTAGAATAAATGGTCTTGTGTTTAGAATTTGCATGAAATGTAAAAATTCATTTCATTCAAAAATGTAATGCTTTTTTAGAATACCTATTTTTTAAAATCATTATTATATAAGAGATATTCTTTTTTTAAATACATATTAGGAAGTACTATTCAAATTAAGGTAATTTATTTAGAAAATGTAAAGTTCATTATTTTATAAACATGATTAATTTCTTAAATTTATATTACTGGTTATAACATTAATTTAAAGTTTGTTTGAAAAGTCTTGTTGGTTGTTTGATAGTTATAAAACAAAATTTCAGGAAACACATTTTTTGTAAAAAACATTATTACTGAAATTTTTTCTTTATTTTATTAAAAAGTTGCAAAATTTGTAGTGTATTTATGATTTATTTACATGTTAGTGAAGGAATCTGAAATTCATGAAAAGGAAACCTAATTTAAAATTATAATTAAGAAACAAATACATGAGTGAAAACTTAGTAATTTGTTCTTACCTAACTTATTTAAAATATATCATGCTCAAGATTTTTCTGATATTACCGTGCACATTAAATACTACTTTCCAATATAGTCACACTTTTTAAAAAAATTTTAAATATATCTATGTCTTGAGAAAATATGAGTTTATGAAGAAAGTGTGTGATTTGTAAAAGAAGTTTTAAAAATAGAATAATCATAAATAACTTTTAGTAGTAAGACTACTCAGAATAAAGTCTCTTCGGATCAACTTCAGTCATATTTGAAAGCTGAAATAGGTACTGAGAGAGAGAGAGAGAGAGTTTTTGTAAGCACGTGCATTTTTAAAAATTTTCTATTTTTCCTTCATTATGATGTCTGATTGGAAGCCAAAATGCAGAGTATTTTTAGATGTTATATAATTTATTTTATGCTGTTTAGCAGTTTTATTTAGCTTTCAATGACTTGTTGCTACTTGTCAACTGCTCTATTTATAAAATTTTAATTTTGTGTTATAAATATAAAAATATCCAAATACAATATATAAGTATCAAATCATCGATGCACATAATTGTAATTTGTTTCATTAAATTCATCATTGTAGAAGCAATTATATGTATTTTGTTAAACATGTTATGTAATTCAAAGGCTAATATAATTTAAAACAACTTCTAATATTCTATATATTTCTTGCTAAAAATTATGCTGAAGGGAAACTACGTAGTCATAATTTTTATTCTTCTTGACTTTCTAGATTTATTCTTGCATACGTTGTAGTTATTCTTCTGAATCATTACGTGGCTATGCTTTATACTTTTACATTCACAGAAAGGAAAACTACATCAAATTTTCATGTGCTATTGCTGAATGCAATTGCCACTTCAAGAATTCTAACACTTTTAAACCACGCATTTTACGAACACATGCACCTGTTAATAAAACCATAAAACACAGCTTTCTATGATTTTAAACATTGCAATCAGAAACATCAAAATTATCTTTCTTTTTTGGTTGATTTGAAATAACATATCACAAATAATATCATTGTTGATTGCCCATTTTCAAATTGTAACAGTTCTTTCAAAAATGAATCCAGTTTTGTCTCAGTCATATACGAAGAAAACATAAAAATAAGGATAAAAACACCTTAAACAATCATTCATTTGACATATATGATGATTTAGAAACACTCAATAATTCTGATGTGAATATTTTTTATGATTCTCTCTCAAAATTAAAACATGATTTAGATAATTCAAATAATGTCTTAGATTCAGATACAACAACAAATAATGACTTAACGTATGATTCTTTTGAAAGAAATTTAATGCTTATTTTAATTAAAGTTACAGTCTTTTTATTTTATACCATCAACAACTATTCAAGTAATTATTGATAAAATTCAGACTTTGCAAAATTTCAATACAAATCTCTTGAAAAACAACATTAAGGTAAAATTATCAACCTTATTTATTCCTCAGAGTCAAATCCCACAAATTCTTGAAGTTATTACACAAAGTGAATTATTTTATTTGTTTAATGGTACTACATTAAGAACACATCATATGCGCACAAGTCATTTAAAAAAAATTTAAGTATGTTGCACCTGTTCAAATATATTTTGGAAAAAATAATTATAACCAATATAGCTATGTTCAATATATTCCCATAAAAGAAACTCTCAAAAGTTTGCTTAAATTATGGCAAATTAACAGATTTCATCGATGGAAAACTCTTTAGAGAAAATAAGTTTTGTTGTAATTATCCTGACGCATTAAAGATTATTTTATATCAGGATTCCTTTGAATTAGTTAATCCTTCAGGATCCTCTAAAAAAAGACTTAAAATTCTGGCCTTTTACTCAACTTTAGGCAATTTAAATCCGGTTGTTAAGATGAATATTGACAACATTCAACTAGTTTCATTATGTAAAGAAATGGACTTTAAATATTTTGGGCAAGAAAATACTTTTTCAAAATTAATTAACGATTTAAGAGAAATTGAAACTAATGGCATTTGGTTAAATAAAGTTAATATTAAAGGGACTGTGTATTCTGTTTTTGGAGATAATTTAGGATCTCATGGAATTGTAGGCTTTGTAGAAACTTTTGGCTTTGTAGAAACTTTTTCTGCACAGTATTTTTGTCGTTATTGTTTAATAACTTCAAAAGAATTTCAGAAAAATCCTTTAAAACTTGGAGAATTACCTAATCCTAATAATTATAACATGGCTAATTGTGATAAGGAGGATAAAAAAGGAATAAAATTTGATTCCATTTTAAATACTTTAGAACATTACCATGTTTGCCTACCAGGTTTACCACCCTGTTTTTCCCATGATATATTAGAAGGAAGGAATTGTCATATGATATGGCATTATACTTATAATATTTTATTAAAGTTCAAAAAGTATTTTATTATAAGGAAGTAAATTATTTGCTTTCAAATTTTAAGTATAATGCGAATGACTCAAAAAATGAGCCAGCAATTTTAAATGTAGCATGCAACAATTTAGGGGGTAAAGCAGTTCAAAATTGGAGTTTTTTACGCCTCTTTCCCCTAATTTTTAAGTTCTACTTAAGTGAACTTGATGAAAAAGCTTGGAGCCTTATTCTACAATGAAAAGAAGTAGTTGAAATAGTATGTGCACCAAACATACATATCACTCAAATTGTTTGTCTGAAAGGTATGGTTGAAGATTATATAGATTGAAAAAAAATAAAATTCCCTGATAATAATTTAAAACCTAAACATCACTATTTATTGCATTATGCTGAATTATCTGTATTATTTACACCTTTAATAAGAATGAGTACTTTGAGATTTGAAAGCTTTTTTTAAAAATATGCACAAACATCTCACAATTTTAAAAATGTTTCTTTAACTTTAGCTGTTCGTCATCAGTTAAGACAAGCTTATTTAAATTCAGGACATCATAACATTGATACTGATGGGTGTGTTGACTATGATAAAAATATATTATCTGATAAAATGAGAGAATTTGTAAAAAAAAAAAAAAATTAAGAATTAACAATATTTTAACATTATACAATATAATTGTAAAAGGGACTCTATATAAAAAGGACAATTGGTAATAATACATAAAACTGAAAATGACTTTAGGTTTGGCAAAATATTGATAATTATTGTTGAAAACAATTCTGTTTATTTGGTAATTTCCCTTTTTAATTCAGTTTTGTGTTCTGATACATTATCTTATTTAATTACTGAAGAAAAGGACAAAATAATTTGTGTAGATATTGAAAAATTACTAAATTATTATCCATTAACATCTTATACTATAGATAAAGTTACATATGTCCCACTTCATCATTCTTATTGTGATTAAAATTTTAATCACCAATAGGAATGATTAAAAGTTTCATCACTAAATTAAGATTATTTCCTACATTTCTTTTATTAATAAAATAAAGGTATGAAGTAGTCTTAATTTGTTACCTTTGAATGGCAAGTAAAACACCTTTTGTCTTTTTTTCAGATTTTTTTAATATTTTATATTGTAACGAGTTAACAAGCGAGGATCAGTATTGCGCATGCGCGCTAGATTCTTTTACCCTCCAATCTTCCCATTATATTTTGTTTTCGTTTACTCTAGTTAGTAGAGTGTATTCTCAGAGAGACAACGCACTGGAGGAGAGTTTGTGGCGGCGTCCGCCAATGATATTGTCATGATTATTAAGTTGAAAGTTTTATTAAAATTTATGTAAACAGTAAAAATTATGTATACATAAAATTTATCTTCATCAATAAATTAAATTAAATATAATTGAAATTGTCTTCAATTGCCTTGCCACCTCAGTACGCTACAGCTTTATCGGTGCGTATGGAGCTGTTCCGAATAATTCTGAAGAATTAATGAGTGATTCTAAGTAAAAGATGTTTCTGAGAAGTGTTGTCATCCGGACAGCGGAAGAAAAATTGACAGTAACCTGCTATTGATATTAGTTGAGTTTGATTTGGTGATTTTGATTCCGACCTTGGAATCAGAAGACACTTTCCAGCTATCTTGGAGTAGAAAGGAAAAAGTGTTTCCAGTTAAATTCCCACCCGTGGAATAGAAGAAAAATGATTAGTTTCAACCCTTGGGAAAAGAAGCATCCATCTTGAAGTATTAATTCAATCCATAGCACCCAGTGATGTGTTTCCTGTTATACTTAATTCCTTCCAGTGGAATCAATCCTGTCCAAATATACTGTTTTGGAATTGTATGCTTGAAAGTTCCTGTTCCTGGAATCGAGAAAAGTATTATAATCAAAGAAGTATAGTGTGCGTGTGTTTCTTTCGGTGGAATCTCGAAAAAAATAATAATTAAGTAAAAAAGAAAGTGAGATTTTGAAATCGAATGCAAAATCGAAAATGAGTGAAAAAATATATATTTAAACATAATTATTTCACTCTAAATGCTGAAGTAATTTGATAAGAATTATTTTTGGGTTTTAAAATAACCGAAAAAGTCTGTTATTTTCTAAACTCAATGAAGAAGTTTCGTTTTGAATGATTAGTGAAAATATTCTTTTATTTACATTAGTGTTTTTTATAACAATATTGTGTATATGATATATAATTTCATTAATTTTATATATTATTAGATAAAATTCTTGCACATTTTCAGAAATATTTGGTTAGAGTTATTTTCTTATTGGGTACCCTATTGAAGTTTAGTTTTCATTTGTGATGCTATAAATGAAAATTTCTCTCTTAAAAATATTTTCGTTTTGTGACATATAAGTTTGAGTAAATATAATAGTTGATATATATATATTTGCGTACTATTGCTCTTAATTTTTTTATACCGATTTTGTTTATTTCTAGAAACTCGTATATTTAAATTGTTATTCTTGTATGCAAGTTTTTTCTGTTCTAGGTCATGTGCTAAGTGTATCGTAGACAAACAGTACAGGTTTGTACGAATTTTTGTAGAATTAATTTTGCTAAGAGAAAAAAATTTATTTTTAAGGTACATGATATGTTTAAACCATTTCTGTGTGTTTGCAAAAGTGAAACAAATTTATTCTATTAAATATGGAAAATTTATCTTAAGCTTGAATATGGTACAAGAAATATTTTAAGTCAAATATTGTTTCATTGTTTTAGAAATATTGATATATTTTGTTACTGTGTAATGGTAAGTTACTTTTGTTTTCTAATTCAAAACAAAAATTAATTTATTAAATATGAAAATTTCATGTGAAGTTGAAACAATCAATATTGTCAGTTAAGTATTTGGGGTTTGTTAGAAATCGAGTTAAATTAGGCTTAGATTAACAATTAACTATGTCATTCTTGGGAAAAGGTGAAAAGCAGGACATGTTAGTTTTAACTTCGGAGCTCAAGGTAGATGTTGACTCAAACTTATCTAGTATATCTATTAAACAAGCTATTATTAAGAGCCCTAACTATGAAGAGGATTTTGTGAAATAATCGTTCCTTTTTATAATCGAAGAAAAAAAATAAGAACAAATTGAGAACGAGAGAATTCAAATAGAAACTGAAGAATGGAGAAGAAAAATAGAAACTGAAGAACGGAGAAGAGAAGTGGAAAGGGAACATGAATTAGAAAGGCTGAGATTAGAAGCTCAATTGAAACTTACAAATGGATCCCCCTGTGAAGATGCGCAACATTCTCGTAAAGATCTTCAAGGAATGATCCATAGATATAATGTAAAAGAAGATATTAGACTATATTTAATTCTTTTTGAACGCCAGGTACAACAAATACCTAAAGAATCGTGGGTTTCATATTTGTTAGGCTTACTGCCGAATTAAATCACACAAATAATTGCACGTGAGCCAGAAAAAGCACAGTATTATGATTGTGTTAAGGAAGTTTTATTTAAAGATATAAATTGACCCCAGAGAAGTTTAGACAACTGTTTGTAAAACATCAAAAAGGAAAATGATTATCATGAACTTAATAATTATTTTTATGGATGGATCAGTGAACTTAAAGTTGATACTTTTGATAAGTTAAGTGATTTAATCCTAACGGATCAGATTAAAAAGAGAGCTCCACAAGAATTTAAAGAATTCTATTTAGATGAATGGGGTAGTATAAGCAATCCACTTCATTTGGCTGAGAAATTAGGAGAATTTGAGGACATTAAGAAAACTATCAAACCAATTAATGTGATGAAGATTAAAACTTTTCAACATCAAAATTAAAGATAATATACCCCTCCTCACATGTTTGTGAAACGTGATAATAATCATCGGAATGAAAATTTTAAGACAATGAAGAAAGATCTTAAGGAAGGATTTAAAGATAAAAGTTTTGAAAAAAGAAGACTATTGAAATGTTTGGAATGTAATTCTAGTGGTGATTCGAGACCACAATGCCCTTTAATTAAAAGATACCCCCCTAATTCTATAAATAACGTAGGAGAAGATATGGTTAAGGAATTACTTAAACCATATACAATTATTGGGAAAGTGAATGGGATTAAAATGTGTGAAATTTTGAGAGATACTGGAGCCACAATAGATATTGTTAGTAGGAAGTATGTGTTGCCTAATGATATGATTGGTGAACATGTTTGGGTACAACAACTCTTACATTTGAATCCTACTTGTATACTAATTGCACGAATTGTGCTGGAATGTGGATTGGGAAATATAATTACAAAGGATGCTAATATTGAAATGAATTGGATCGTGGTAGGTACCTATTAGAAAACCGAACAGCCTCATTAATAGAAGAAAAGAAGGAAAATAAAAATTTGGTAGATGAGATAAATAATCAGAAGTCAGAAACTAGAAGTCAGAAACGTATAGAAGAGAAGTTGAAGATGAACTCAAACGAAACAAATGAAGGTTTGAATACAAATTCCAATGAAGAGGTTGTAGATAAGGAAGAATTAACAGTTTTACCAGAAGCTTAGTCGGATGATCCTTTAGTTTCCTTACTTAAGATTGATAAAGAAAAACTCAAAGAATGCCATAGAACAAGTGAGGATCTCAAACCATTGTTTAAACAGGCTGAGAATATCGAGTCTGGAAAAGGCAACAAAACAAATTATTTAATAAGAAATAAACTGTTACTTAAAAGAAAAGTAGATAAATTAGGACATGAAAATTGTTTATTAGTTGTTCCTAAGGAGTTCAGAGAAAAACTAAAAATAGCTTGTCATGAAGGTATATCTGCTCATCTTGGAATTATTAAAGCAGAATACTGCCTAGTTCAAAATTTTTAATGGCCAAAATGTTACAAAGAATTTGTAAAATTTTGTGATCCTGGTCACAGAGCCGGAAAAGTTGGAGAGAAAAGGAAAGCTTCAATGAGAGTAGTACCAATAATATCTGAAGTTTTTAGAAAGATAAAGATGCTGTAGGTCCTTTGCCTGTCACGCCTTCAGGAAAAAATATATTCTTACTGCTATGTGTCTTGCATCCAAATATCCAGATGCTGTTGCCTTAGGGGATATATCATCCACATCAGTTGTTGATGCATTGCTTCAAATGTTTAGCCGAATGGGCTTTCCTAAAGAGATTCAACATGATCAAGGAACTTCGTTTATGAGTGCTTTAACTACAGATTTTCTTGAGAGATTTGGAATAAAAATAATACATAGTTCAGTATATCATCCATAAAGTAATCATGTAGAGAGATTCTACAGAACTATCAAACGAACTCTTAGAGAATTATGTTTAGAATCTTCCCCAGATTGGAAGCCGCATATTCATGCAGCTTTGTTTGCTTTAAGAACTATAACTCACGAGTCAAATGGATTCAGCCCTGCAGAATTAGATTATGGAACAACTTTAGAACACCTATAACCTTACTCTATAAACGTTGGTTAGGGCCTGAAAAAAAACAAAATTCTGTATCTGAATATGTTTTAAATCGTATCAATCGACTAAAATGATGTCAAAATCTAGCTGTGGAAAAAATGGAAGAAAATCAAGAAAAACGAAAGACTTATTATGATAGAAACAGTGTTAAACGAGAATTTAAAGAAGGAAGCCAAGTTCTTGTTTTGGCACCTTCTCCTGCAAATAAATTAGCTTTTCAGTGGCATTGCCCAGGAACAATTGAATAAAAAATCTTTGATACTAACTATATTGTCTCCTTGCCTAATAAGAGAGAGAAATCACAAATTTATCATGTGAATTTACTAAAGCCCTATTACAGTAGATCCAGTGTTATAAATCTTGTTGAGTTAGATGTGATGAAAGATCCTCCAGATTTAGAAATTGAACTCCCATTTATTGAAAACAACCCAAATATTTTAATTGTTATGAATTAATTCAAAAAAATAATTTAGAAGAGAGATTAAGTAACGAACAGATTCGAATCTTAAGTGAATTGCTATGTAAATATTCTGACATATTTTCGAATAAACCTGCAAATTGTTACAAAGAATGGAATCTTTTACAATTCCATATTTAGATAACATTGCCATATTTTCTAATTCTTGGGAATTCCACCTTAAATATTTAGATGATGTTTTACGGTGAATTGAAAGAGTAAATTTAAAGATCAAACCTTCTAAAAGTATTTTTGCTCAGAAATATGTTAAATATTTAGGCCATATCATTGGCCAACGTAAAAGAACTCCATCAGAATTAAAAATTGATACCATTAAACATTTTCTAGTTCCGACAACTAAAACAAAAATTCGGGCTTTTCAAGGTATGTCAAGTTATTATAGAAGATATACTCCTAATTAATCCATTATTGCAGCTCCCTTGACAGATAAATTAAAAGGAAAGTCGAGGAAGGAAAAGTTTGTGTGTTCGGAAGAATGTGAAACTGCTTTAAAGAACTGAAAAATAAACTGAGTGACAAACCAGTGATATATTCTCCGGACTATGAAAGAGAATTTATATTGCAAACTGATGCATCCAATGAAGGAATCGGTGTAGTATTTTTTCAATTGGATGAAGAGGAAAAAGAAGATCTTATACCTCTGTAGGAAATTTACAGAAACAGAGAAAAAATACTGGACCACAGAGAAAGAATGTGCTGCAATCGTCTGCGCAGTAAAAATGTTACATAGCTATTTAGACAGCCAAAAATTTAGAATTTAGACTGATCATAACTCATTAGTATGGTTAAATTCCAATGCTAGTTCAAACCCTAGGTTACGAGGGTTGCTATTTATATTTCTGGCCTAATAATGAAAAAACAAATATGTAGGATCGAAATTGGTTTTATTGTTTTTCAAAATATTCTCCATGATGATCAATACACTTTTGCATGCGTTTGAACCAATTTTCAAAGCACTTTTTCCAGTCCGATTGAGGTAACTCCAAAACATGCGTTTTGAATGCATCAACCGCTTCTTCGGGGGTCGAAAATCGTTGTCCACGTAATTTATTTTTGATGTGTGGGAATAAGAAGAAGTCATTGAGTGCCAAATCAGGGCTGTACGGCGGATGACCCATCAGTTCGATCTTTCGCTCCGTCAGAAATGCCTTTGTTTGAGTCGATGTGTGAGAGCTCGCATTGTCATGATGAAGAATGATTCGCCTGTTCTTCTGCTTTTTTCGAATTTCTCCGATGACTTCTGGCAAAAAAATGGTCGTGTACCATTCAGAATTGACCGTCCTGCGTTGCTCTAACGCCACTGTTGCCACATGACCGTTAATGCCGAAGAAACAGGCAATCATTTGTTTCGATGTGCTTCTTCCTCGAACAACTTTTGTTGGTTTTGCCTCGTCTTGGAAGACACATACAGTTGATTGCTGTTTTGTTTCCGGCTCATATGCATAGATTCATGATTCGTCACCTGTGTAGATGTTATACACAGCCTTTGATGTACCTTGAATGTATTTTTCCAACATTTCCTTGCACCAATCGTTACGAGCCTTTTTTTGAGCGTTTGTCAGATTATGCAGGATCCAACGCGAACAATTTTTTTTTACGCTCAAATGTTCATGCAATATTTTATTGATGCTAGTCATACTAATGTCCAAAGACGCCTCTATCTCACGGTATGTCACATGACGATCTTGCTTTATCAGTTCACGCACAGCATTGATCTTTTCTGGCACAACAACGGATTTTGGACGACCTGCACGGGATTCGTCCTGGATCGAACATCGACCACGATTAAATTCGTTATACCAATTTTTACAGTGCTGTAGGATGGCGCTTTATCGCTGTATAAAGAATTAAGTTCATCGAAGCACTCTTGTCATGACAATCCACGTCGAAAGTTATGAAAAATAATGGCACGAAAATGTTCACGATTCAATTACATTATTTGACAGAGAAAAACTTTTCAATTTACTGTCAACAACACAAATAAAGCTATAATGGTAAATCGTCTGCTGAATTTATGTTTAAAAATATCAAACTTTCGATTAAAATCGTCTTCGGTCGCCTACCAACACTTACTGTTGCCAAGGCCAGAAATATAAATAGCAACCCTCGTAATGCGTTGGGCATTAGCATTGCAACCCTTTAATTTTGAATTAATCCATCGAAAGGGGTTTTGCATAAGAATGCTGATGTTCTTAGTAGAATTTGTAAATAGAAAATTTTCAGTTATTATTTTTACAAGCATTTATCTTTATTCATATTGTCTTATTTTGTATCATATTAAATTTCAAAAATAATGTTTTTAATCAAAATATTATACCAAAAATAAAAGTAACACATATGATGTTATTTTATAATTATGTAGTTAATCTTAAAATATTTTGTAATTAATTATTTGTTTGAGTAATTGTAAGACTTATACTAAGTCCTTCCAGGGAGGGGGAAGGAGTTCATTATTGCGCATGCGCGCTAGATTCTTCCACCCTCCAATCTTCCCATTATATTTTGTTTACTTTAGTTAGTAGAGTGCATTCTCAGAGAGATAATGCACTGGAGGTGCGCTTGTCCGCCAATGATATTGTCATGATTATTAAGTTGTATTAAAATTTATGTAAATCATAAAAATTATGTACACTTAAAATATTTATCCTCATGAATAAATTGAAACTGTCTTCTTGTCTTGCCACCTCGGTACGCTACAATATTATAAATAAGTGTTAAAAACTTATAACCAAATACATAATGTGGAAAACTATAAAGTGTAAGATATTGCTGTAGACTAGTTATTCATCACACAATGAATATCCAACACACATCAATAAATTCCTACAATCCAAAGGAAATATTTATTGGTATAATTTTTCATAGAATACTTTTGAAATAATTGATTTACAAAATTTTGTGTTTTAATTCTTATTGGTAATTTCTATAGAACTTTTAGTAAACATTAAGAAAACAAATATTGGATATTTTAAAATTATCCGGAGAAAAAGTTTTGGAAATCATTTCCCATTCAACACAATCAATAGGAATTGAAGAGCTTGATTATTTGAAGCTTGAAACAGACGAAGACTTACAGTTAATTCTGAAGCCCATTCAGAGAAAGAAATTACTTCTTGCATGGATTCCACATGGTAATTAAATTATTGCACATGGTAATTAAATTATTACTCTAAAAATTATAAAAATAGTAAAAAAATTGTTATTATTTTAGTTGAAATATTAGTCTTTTATTTATTATTATTTAAATTATTTATGATTTAAAATAATTATTTTTATAACGGTGATAAATATATGAAAACAACAGATATGACTTCTGAACAATGCTTTTAATAGCAATTGGGCAAATGATTTCAAGATACAATTGCCAATTTCTTTGTCAAAAAAGATGGATGAGGGAAAATGACTAGCTCCTGCTGAAAGAAGGCAGGTGGTCAGGACTATTGCTTACGAAATAAGGAAAACAACGCCTTTGCCAGGAAAGAAGACTATTGGCTTAATAGCGAATAAAGTTGTGAACATGTATCTTGTATTGATGGATACACTTTGCGGTGACATTATTTATGAGGGAAATACCTTTCAAAACGAGTACGAAATCAGCTAGAAAATTTGAGGTATGCCAAAAATAAAAGACAACAGGAACAGGAAAGTGCCACTACTATGAAAAAATCTAAGATATCAGATAAATATGGGTGCATTAATTGGCAACCATGCCTTAATGAAGAGGAGGAACAAAACATAAAAAGAGTGAAACTTCTTAAATTTTTCGAGGAACATCCAAAAAATTTAAATATTGAAGAGATCAGAAAAATAATATTCGAGACTTTTGCATTCCAACGAAGAGATATCAACGCGCTTTTTGATATTTGCAAATTAAAAGAAAGATGGCCTAGCTTATTTCTAAAGCAAGGGCTTTTGGATCTGACATCTATTGATTTAAAGGAAGTGTTAATGATTTAAAGGATATCAAGTGTCTGACATCTATCGATTTAAAGGAAAGGATTAACTTTTCTTCAATCAGCAAAATTAAAAGAATTGTTAATTTTCTGAAAACTTCTCCTCCTGGAGGTTACAAAATACCTTCTTCAACTATTGATGAATTGAATTGAAAAGAGGATGTTAGAGCATGTATTGTTCTTTTATCTACATATTTTGGAGAAGACTTAAAAAAATATTTAGAAATGTTGTGGTAAAGCATAGGTTCCTAAAGTGGTCCAGGTGGACCCCTAGGGGTCCATAGGAGACCACACGGAATTCACGTAGACGTGAAGAGAAAACAAAGGTTTACCAGTTATAAATGGAGGTCCACAAAAAAGTTTCTGGTTTTCATAATGAACAAAAATTTTGGCTTGGATTTACCTATCAACGTAGGCAGGTAGCATTATTCACTAGGTAGGTACTAAAAATATTATTCGAGACTATGTTCAAATACAGAATTAATAGAAAAATAGATAATAGTGCAAGTGTACACCACAGGTCGAGACTTGAAAAGTGTCGCCCGCGCGCCCGGGATGCTAGCTTGGACCTGCAAAGGGATGAAATGCTTTCAATCTACATTGGTATAAATGCGAATGCCAAGAATAAAACGTTACTCATTTGTTTCCTGGATTTTGAACATAAAAGTTAATCGATGAAACAACTGTTTTGATTGTTTGTAGTAATAAATGTTTACAATTTTGTGTAACCACAAGTATTATTTTCATAAATAGGACACAAGAAAAAGTGCCTTTTTTTCACTTCTTAGCACCCCCAATTTAAGGTGATATTTTTTATAAATTTTGGGTCCATAGCAAAGGTGACACAATATATTGAAAAATCACAGTTTATTCCTTATTACATGTTTCTTCAGAGCAGCAGGAGGTCTACTGAAAATAGTAAAACTTTGAAAGAAATCCACGAAAAAAAAAAGTTTGGGAACCCAAGCGGTAAAGTATTCAAAAAATTTTTTTAAATTTTATTGCTTATTAAATTGTAAATAAAAAGTTTAGAAATGAACATTAAATTAATCTGATAAGTAAATTAAATAGGAATTTGTTTATTGGTTTCCACATCTTCTCACAATGCAGTGGATGTCATAGCGCACCATGTGTATTGATTTGTGGTGTGTATTATTTCATAAAGTTCAAAATATTTTAACTCAAAAGCAAAAATTTGTTATATTTATTGACCTCTTCAAATAATGTTTACTCCGCTAATTCTATTTCAGATAAATCATATGAATATATTGAATTCTAACAAAATCAAAATATATTATTTTAGTTAAATAATTTTTTGATACTTCAATTGTATTCTCCTTGATTTGTCTCTAAGTATATTTATAATACTGCCGTAAATATGCAGATTTAATTTACTGCAAATGTTTTTTTTTTTTTAATATATTCTAATTTTGCACCATTTTATATAATTTTTTTTATTTAAATTAAAGTTTACTTAGTTGGAAAACTCTAATACAACTTTGATACCACTTTTGAGATAACTATTTATAAAGTTAAAGAAATTCAGTTTTAAGCAAATGTTTTATAAAATGTTACTTTCACACGTTCTAGAATTTTAATTTTTCTGTTTATTTTAGTTGGAAATATTTACAAATTGTGTATATATGTATGTAAAAAATTTTTTATGTATACATATTCCTTGTACAAAAGTTATTTTTTTAATTTAAAATCGGCTTTTGTTATTTATCTTTAAACAGGACTTAAAGTATAATGTTTCATTTCTAATTATTTGTAATTTACAGTTTCCATTCGAAATGTTATAGATTCGCTTCTCAAAACATTTACTTTATTCAGCAAAACAATAATGATATTAGTTTGCTGTTATTATTTATACATATTATTAATTTTTCTTTTTTATTAAAATTATCAAGTTTGGCCATGTTGATGTAATATTACTATAATATTTTGGCATAAAATGCTTGAGTTGATTATTTTAAATTGATTGTTTCTAGGGGCTGATATATATTCTACTAAATACATTATGTTAGTTAATGGAGTAGTAATAAATGAAGATTTGGATAATTTTATGGGAACACATTCCTTGCCTTCTTTTCTGCATTTTAAATCTTTAACATAAAATATCCGGAAGAGTTGTCTGAAATTCATTAAAGGTATATTTTCATTTAGAAATATTTCAGTGTGACCTCAGAATAAGTTATCTTCATGAACCTGATCTAAATTATACCAAATTAAGTTTTTGTTAATAGTTTCTCTCAAAAATATATATTATTTTTCTTTTAACTTATGTTGGGAAAATATATCTTGTTTATTCAAAAAGTAATTGTAAATTTACTTTATTGCTTCTCATTTCTTTTTTAATAATATGATTGAAAGAATTTAAAGAAATTCAATTAATTACATAAAAAATAATAAATAGTTCTAAAGATTGAACTATTAAATACCTCTTCTTCTAAGATATGCAGCTCATGAACTTTCAAATTATTTGTCTGATTTCAAATTTTTTTCAGGTGCTTCTTCAACATTAATCCATCGCGGGGAACATAATCAAAAAAATATATATGATGGATGGTTTCCAATCGCGTGTTTTGTCACTATTACATAATTTATCTAACTTTGAATGGCTAGAATCATAAAAATGTAAAATAAAAACAAAACAAAACAATCTTTACTATTGATTGCTTTATTTCCTCAGAATCTTCATTAGCTTTTACTATAATGAAAAAAGATCAATTACTTTAAATAATATCAAAAAAAAAACTTTTATTGTCTTTACATTATAATATTAAAATACTATATCATTAACTAATTACCCTTTGAGTAGTAAAAGGGAATGCGTTGTAAGGTTTCTATCATAAATCTGTAGAATCACAAGTAAATCAAAAATTAATGGTATGTTTAGTTTTGTCTTATTCAAAATTACTACTTTGTCTTAAATTTTCAAAAGAAAAAAATGTAATAAAAAATTCAATCCACTGTTAAAGTTACGATTGTGAGATACAAAAGTTAAACACTCTCGTTAGGTATTGAAAGGTAAATTATTGATCACAGAATGTCATGAAAAGTGACATATTCTGCAATATAACATTATTTATGTGTTTTGTGCTTTGTATATTGTGTATTAAAAATAGCTTAATAATAATAGTAAGCACATAATTAGATATTTAGCTATTGTGTATTCTAAATTCATTTATACTCTCAGTTACAAGTAAAACACAACATTAATATTTTTTCAATGAATTTTCTTTCAGCTTGAAAATTAATAAAATTTGCCAAAAAGCGGAAATTACGGCTTTTTTGTGTTCACTCATTAAATATTAAAAGAAATATGTTTATAATGTGTGTGTGTGTAAACCATTTAACAGAATACAATACAAATATTTATTTCAAATGAAAATAATTAACAAAAAATACATTAAAGCAATTCTGAAAAATAAGTAACAAAATAAAAATCATTTGAAAATAATTTTTAGCTTTAATGGAAATTATTATGCATCCTTAATCAAGAGGTTAGGAACCCACTTATTTAATGATCTGTAACATTTCCTTACAATGAAGAAAATAATCGACATTTCTTTCAAAAATTACCTTTTTACATAAAATAAGCTCATACATTAAAGTTTCATAAGCACTAGGACAAAACGGAAAAATTGCTTTATGAAAATAGTACTAAGATATATGAAAACATGGAGATAGCTGTAAATAGCTATAGCAATAGGTTTTGTAGAATATGCAGCAAAAGACATAGTAAAATGTGTTGTAAAGATAACAGCATAAAGTGCTGTAAAAATTACAGCATAAAGTGCTGTAAAAATTACAGTATAAAGTGCTGTTAAAATTACAGTGAAAAGAACTGTCAAAGTTTTACGAATATGCTGTAAATTTACAGCATATTGTACTGGCGCCCAAAACGCCAGCACATTTTGCTGTAAAATTACAGTGCTTTTTTTAGAGTGTATATATATATATATATATATATGTGTATATTACTAAATACATATATAGTTAAATATTCAAGCAGTGATAGATAGGAAAAAATATTTTAATATCTCTCAGTGATTTTTATAAAAAAAAGTATGAAGAGAATTTAACATACCCGCGAAATACTTTTATATAAAGAGAATTTGGCAGGTATATTAATAAGGAAATAGAGAGGGCGGCGAAAAACAGGGTCGCTCGTACTTAATTCAGAAGCGAGAGTCCACTTTTATCATTTTCGAAAACAAAACATCCCCTATCAATAATGGGTAACACATGGGTGACCTCATTACGAAAAAGTAAAAATATCGCACACATGTGACTTTGGTTGAACTTCGCCTCTCTGACTGAGATGTATGTGGGGCAACAAAACCACATGTTTTGAACGAACTTGCCCAAAATACAGTATTTTTTCTTTTATTGATATATCAATAGTAGGAAATAAAGGATCTCCTGTGGATATTTCCCAAAGAGAAAAAAATTATTTTGTGCAGTACTTTTATTTAAGGAGGTAAGTGTAAAAAAATAGACTAAAAACGCATTTTTAAATATGAATGTTTTAAAAGATATAGAAATTCTTGCTTCTAATGATGCTAAAATTTTAATTCTAACAGCACAAGAAGTATTTTATTTTCAGTCTTAAATTGTGTAAACAAATGCCTTCGCTCAGTATCATGCTCACTGAAACCGAAACTAATCGCTACTCTTGCTGTTTTTATGAAGCAAATTTCTTTAGAAATTGTAGATTTTAGTTGAATTTATTGAATTCAGTTTTGACATTCATTATAAAAACATATATTTTAGTAATAATGAGCCTCGATTTATTAATCACATCTTTAAAAAAAAGAAGTTGTTCAGGGACATCAGTTGCTTAGAAATGTAAGGCAGAAATAGAAAGCGACAATGTCGACGACAAAAGTGTTTTGATTTCAAAAGTTAAAATATACCCTTTTTATGTTTAAATAGGAAGACTTTTTGAAGGGAACTAATTCTATAAAAGAAATTTTTGTGGTCAACCTTATCATTTGTTCCTTATGTAAGAACTTTAAAAATGCATCCAGCATTTCTCTCAGCTTCTCAAAATGTGTGCAAGATCTTGCAGCAGAACTTTACATTTTTTGTAAAAGCTTTAATTTTACTATTTTATTTTTAAACACAAAATATGTCACTAAACATTATAATAGCAGGGATATAAACACACAAGACTCGTATGCATTAAAATGCATTGGAAAAGGAAAGGCATTAAAATGCATTGGAAAAGGAATTTTATGATATTATGAATTTGCCTCCTTTTCAAATGTGTCCAATTAAGATTAAAATGGGTTATAATTCTGCTATTAGAAATGTTGCAGAAAAAAATAAGAGTGCTGCTGCTGAAACATTTAACATTCCAGTAAGTCTCATGGAATGTAGGAAAAACGTGTTTTCACTTCTCTGAATCGTACAGTTAACGCCACAAGTGTTGATACTGATAAATTTTTACATGCAGAAGTACTGGCAAGATTTTACAACTGTAAAAGACAAAAAAGAACCATAAAGGAAATAGCCAATTCAATCACTATAGCAAAAGTGGTTCGATGGAAGTTTGTGGAGACTGCTTATTTGATGTCTTCATGGTAAAAAGCAAAATAGTTGTGAAAATTTCAATAGCCTCTTGTGGTCGAGGATTCAGAAAAAAATTGTTTTTGCTAGGAACTTTGAAAGAAAATCTAAAACTCCCTTATTCATCCATTTTAAATTTAAAAATAACATTTGATGAAAGAACTGGAGAGGCTGAAGGCATTCGAAACCAAAGACAACACATTTGATTGAATCATAATCGTTGCATAAGCTCTTCAGTTTTTGAAGAACAAAAACTGTGAGTTTAAGGATTAACCGTAATTAATGTCTTTATGCTTATGTACACAAAAATCAGGAATTTTTCAGCACTCCATTTAATACATTGGTGGAAATGCAATTAAAGACACTCAAAAATTCACCTATTTTTCATATAAAAGTGCATGATATATTTTTTTACTTACCTTTATTTGAATCACATTTTTTAGTTTTCAATTATTCAATGTAAAACAATTGAAAAAAAACTTAATTTATTGAGAATTTAGATAATTTAACCAAAATATCATAAATTTCGAGTGGAAATGCAATTAAAGACACTTGTATTTTTCAAACAAATTTATTAATTAATAATGAGTGACACCTCCATTGTTTACAATTATTTCATGTATTCTATTTGTCATCGATTTCACAAAGATTTTGAAGGTAATTTAATGGCAAATTTGACCATACATCACGAATTTTGTCTTTTAAGTCCTGACTCTAAGTGGCCGTTTTCGTAAACTTTTTGTGTTATCAATACCCAGATGCTTTCAATAGTGTTCAGATCGGAACTTCTAGCTGGCCAGTCCATAACCTTGATGTTTCGCTCCATGAAAAAGGATTTTGTTGCTTTAGAGTTGTGAATGCTTGCATTGTCTTGTTGAAATATCGTAAAATCTTCATCCATATATTCGACATAATTCAACAGAACGTTATCTAGGAGTTCAATATAATCGGAAGAATTCATTTTAGGTGTGATCTAACAGATGGGGGTTGTTCCATATCTCGAGAAAGCTCCCCACACCATCAATGAGCCTCCACTAAAATTGCGGCTAACTGAAATCTCCTTTTTGGTTCCTACACGATGCTATTAATACTTGTTTCGATCTGGTCCATCTAAATTAAACATTTCCTCATCACTGAACAGCACATCGTCCTATTCAGAGTCCCAATTTGCATGATTTTTTGCAAATTTCAAATGAACCTTCTTATAATGACTACTTCAGAGAGGTTTGCGATGTTTTTTCACCTATTTAACAACTTCAGATTGACTGATTATGTGTCTGATTCTTCGAGTTGTAACAGATAGGCATAAATTTCTTCTAATTTTAGTGGAATTTACGTTAGGTCTTATTGTCCCGCGAATCATCTGCTGCTTTTGACGGTCACTTAATTTACTACAATGTAATCGGAGGTGACGCTTCTTAACTCCAAACATATCACTTAGATTTAAAAAATTGCTCACAATAGCTGGAGAGCGATTAATTTTCTTTGCAACTGACCTACTTGAGTTGCCTTCTTTATTTAAAATTCGAAATTTTGATCGCTCTGCTATCGAAAGCCCGATGTTACGTCCCATTCTACAACTACCTTTGAATAATAAGTGTTTGAGCCAAGATGTTTTGAAATATTTAGTATCATGCACACTAGAGACCTTTAGTTGCACTCGAAATATTAGATTTTTTAAACTAAATGATGCAAATACTCACTAAATTAGTTTTTCTTTGCAAGTTCTTGGCACAAAATGATTGAAGACAAAATATTTAATTCAAATAAAGTTAGTACAAAAAAATATATATATATCACAGGCATTTATATGAAAATAAGTGAATTTTTGAGTGTCTTTAGTTGCATTTCCTCCAGTGTTGTTTAATTTCATAAGCACTTAACTCAAAGACATTTTGAACGTTTAATTAACTTATTTGTTAATGAAGGGGTGAGCTTTACGCATTTCGCTCATTTTTATGTATGTACAAATTGAATTGTTGTTTTTAGTCATTTAATTAATTTGCATGTAATCATGAACATCAAGTTTATGGATTTTGAGCACCTGCTTATTTTTTAGGATTCTGAACACTGAATTGAGGAAAATGCTCGTTGTAACATCAGGCAATTTAATTCTTCAGAGTATTAACCATTTTTATAATTTAGAAAACAAAATTAAAGAGAACAAAGTTTCACTCTGAGGGATGAGATTTATATAGTAATACAGTGATCACAAAATCACTAGTAGTATGCTTTGAGAAATTATAAAAATAACCATATTATTATTTTCGAAAATTTATATATAAAATTAATTTTTTTTCTTTTTTTTTTGTGCAAAAATATTGAAACACATGAATTATTTGTTCGATTTAACTCTGTAATTTCAGTAAGTTAAAAAGAAATTTGAATTGTAAGCTACATTTGCATTCGTCCTCACACATATTTGGATTTTGATTTACCATAATAATATTTTTTATTTATATTTTTTTTTCAGTGAAAATGAACAAGGAAATGTTTTGCTAAAAAGTTTTCAATGTCTAAGAAAACAAGCAACAAGCATAAAAATGATGCTTAAAACTATAGTTTAGGCGGAGAAAAACCTATAAAATTTTAAATACTGCAAATGAAGAAAAATATTGTCATTTTTAATTAATATTTTTTCGTGAAAACTTTTCTATAATAAAATTTCATTATCATTTCATAAAAATATGCATGCCTCATAGATCTTTTCGACTCCAGTTGTGAAATGAACTTTAAAATATTTTTAAAGCAAATTCCTTCCTTCAAAACCCTCCTATTTAATTTTTACTTTCCATGTGGAGCTAAATTTCATTTATAACCTGTCTCCTGTGCATACATAGTTTTTACACATTGAGCTGGTATCTTAATAATTGCTCCTTTGAAAACTCTAATCCTATCAACAGGAAGGTTTTTCAGGAAGGCAATTTTTAAATAAATATTTTTAACTATCGTTTTTATTCTAATAGCAGAAATGCCATGAGAATAGAAACCTTTGTTAATAATAGATGTAATTCAGATGGCCGAAAATAATCAGTCAAACAATTGGTCGATATAAATTTTTTTAAGCAAAATTGAATGTAAGTATAATACTTATAAAATGTAAAGCAAATAATGACTTAAAATTATCAAACATTTATTTAACAAGAATTTTATAAGCAATTTCTCATTTTCATCTAAGAAAAATAGCTTATCACTGAACCATACAATTAAGAAAATATCAAATGAATATTTTACTGAAGAAAGTGTAATTTTTCTTTTAAAATAAACTATTTCAGAAATTATCTATTTTATAAAAATAAAAAAATAGATTTTGTAAAAAAATGTTATCTACAACTCATTATTTAAATAACATTTTTATTGCATCTGAAAGTGATTTAAATTTTCTGTTGAGTCCCAGGTCAATGGACTTGAAAGTGTAGAAACTATGCTCGTGTAGAAAAAAATCCGTAAGAGTAAATTGAATATTCAATTGATAGGCGCCTATTTAAATGTATCCATTTAAATAGGATGTGTTGATACGATACAATTTTTATATCCAATAATTTATAAGGAAACTGTCAAAACATTTTAAACGTAATTTTATCGTGTAGAGTGAGTTGATTGTAGAGTCATTCGAATTTATATTGGGTTGTTCGGAAAATATTTCGTTTTTCATGGAAATGACAGACGATTTTATTCTAATGAATCAATATTTTACTGAATTATATAATGCAATGTATTGTTCAATTTTTTAATTGAATTCTATAATATTTTATTCATTTATGCATTGCAATGCTCATTTGATGCAATACTTTTTGTCATCTTTCTCGCAGTAGATTGATACCACTTTCATGGAATGTTTGAACTAATCCAGGTGGTTTTTGACTTTTTCATTTAAAGTAAAGTTTTAGTTAAATTAGGAATTTTTTATTCGCACTTGAATAAGTAAGGATCAGAAACTGCCAGATCTGAAAAATAAGGGAGATGTGGCAGTATATCCCATCTAAGCTGTAGAAGCATTTTACGAACTAACAAACTTGTATGTGGTCTCACATTATCTTGGTGAAACATGACACCTTTTCTATTGATTCATCCTGGTAGATTAAGTAATTCATTACGTTTGCCCAGTTGGTGACAGGTCAATTCAGTCTATTGTAGTAGAATCGAAAGTTAATTTCTTTGAAATCCTGGTAAAAAGACATCGTCAACTTTTTTGATGAATATTGGCTTTCGAAATGCTTTGAGTCAGTTCATCTTTTTTACACAAGTTTGTTCGACATTTTATAGACAACTCATTTGTATTCAATAATGGTGTGATGACCCTGGATGTTTGAGAATCAAATCGCAGACGCCCATGTGACGGCACAATTTCCTTTCGTAAGAGCATGAGGAAGCCGTGTGTCGAGCTTAGAGATGAACGATTATAAACAATTAATTTATTCTGTTAGCAATTTCATGAAATTTTATTCGCGTCTGTTTGTAGAACTTAATCCCTCTCTTGCGTCCAGTAGCTTTGCAGAACATGATACATCTTCAATATCAAAATTTTACGAACTAGGTTTACCATTGGTGTTCTGTCAATGGACTATTTGTATACGCATCGAATATTTTCTTTCTTGAGCAGTATAATTATAATTTTTCCATACTACTATTTCTAAAAGGCTGTTTCTTTGCTTTTCCTATTTGAAAGTTTACCTTCCAAACACTACAGTGTAGAATCTACTCAATTTCACAAGCAAGCTTTAATACATCAACCATCAAAATATAAAATGATTATTCTTTTAAAATGAGAAGATGGCTGTGAAAAAATGAAATCAAATTCTTTGTTGGGGAAGAAACTCAATTAATTTTGAAACAATCTAATAGTATAATGAACTATATATACTTATATTATAATTTAAAAAAATAGATATCTATATCATAATTAAAAAAATATTGATAATGCTAATCTTCAAATTATTTGATAACTTTTTAAAATTACATTATTTAAGATAATTTTTAACAACTTAAACAAATTTTAAGTAGTTTCAGAAAAATATTTTTAAAATATTCTATTTGTGGAAGACAGCAAGAAATTGAAATTTTTAATTTTCTTTTAGTTTTATAAAGTTTGAATTAAATTTTAAATTTGAGAAATGAATGATTACATTGTAAAATAAAACTATGTAAACTATGAGTATTTTGATTTATCTTAAACCTCAGTAACGTTTTCAATGTTCTAAAAAATAGTAAAATGGAAATCAAATCAATTGCAGACTTTTGCACAAACATCAGTAAATTGGTATAAGCATCAGTACTGGATTGAGTGTGAAAAAAATCTGACACTTTGTCAATAAAATAGTCAAAATATGAAAAAATATTAAATAGTTGAAAATATTTGTCAGACTAAAAAAAAAGAAAAAAAACTTGGAAAATTTTTTTAAACTGTTAAAAAGAATTCCATGGGTACTTCAAAATGCAGAAGATAATATTCAGAAAAAAAAGAACGAATACAATGGAAATCAAAAACAATGAAATTGCGAAAGCTAAAAATGTTGAGGAAATGATTGGAATCAAAATCACCCCATCTCCCCACGGAAACAGGAGGAAGATGTCGTATTAGAATTTCTTTCTTAATAAAAAAAAATCTAAAAAAATATGCTGGAAGAAGCTGTTCCCAATGCCATTAAAATAATGAAAAACTAAAACACTTAAACTAATTAAAATGAGAAAGAAAAAATCTAAAAACGTGGGTTTCTCAAAGAAAAACAATATCTATATCTATCTATATATATATAAAACAGAGAGAGAGAGAAGACTCTAATTAAATGAACTTCGATAACACAAATCGCTTTCAGAATTTCGGGGAAAAAATGAGACTGAAGAAAAGACGAAAACGGAAAAGGCTCAAGAAAAGGAAATGCAAGAGAAGGGAGAAGATGAGAATGACATGCCACTTGAGGAATTCATTCTCATCAAAATTCCCGGATGTTCAAAAGTGAGTGTTGAAGATATAGGAAAATGAGTTATGACTCAAACATTGGAATCTAAATTTAAAAATATGGTCAACTTATTGAAAGTGTCGATTAAGAAGATGACCTTCATCTCCAAGTTTAAACAGAGACAGCTAAATGAAGCATTTGTCGGTTTTGACACTTTTTGAAGTGGGTGGAGAGTCAGTCCGAGTGTGACCACGTGGAAATCCTCACCACCTGGTGGATGTGCACCTTGGCTACCCGAAAACGGATGAAGTCAGTGCGCGCACTCTGCCCGAGATACTCAGCAAGCAACCACCTAGATATTTACAGCACTGTATGCACACACTGTTATGAATGCACAGCACTTAACATATCAAAGAGCTGCCTTTTTATTCAATAGTTCTTCCTCCCATTTCCTGCATACAATAATTAACAAAAAATGAGTCTTTATTGAGAAAACATTCATGATGATATCAGGGAAGAAACGATAAATGATAGGGTAAAAAATGTTTGTCACACCAATAGACATGCATCAATCTCCTGAGTCAAATATTAAATCCGCCCCCTTTGGAACAAAAATAAAACCTTTTCCTAACAAATGATGTTATTTTTACAGTAAACGTGAATAGCAATGGATGAGATGCAGGAGTCGCATGGTGGAAAGTCCTTACCAGCCCAAACATGTTCTGGATTTCTCCATCAACGATGCACGCTGTAATATAGTCCATGTGGATTCGAAACCTTCACATCAGAAGGCATTTCTGACCGAGGATTCCTAACTGATTCCCTCCTCTCCTGGTTGGACAGACTGGTTTCTTAAAAGATAAACGGTCACTTTTTCACGATCAGACTGGAACTTACAGTTTACAATGGATTTCAAATCAATGTGAACATCAAAGTGGGACTCGAACGTAGGAGTTGTGGAATCAAAGTTCAGAGCGTTAATTATTGGACTTTATCTATTTTATAGTACTAAGTTTTTACTTGGAATACTCTGTACATATGTATTAAATATATATATATATGCACATACACATATTGACATGTGTATGTATATGTGCATATACATAATCTTACCAATCAAATGCATAAAATATCTAAAAATTGCACAAAAAAAAGAAAGTAAGAAACTTATATAAAAGGAAAATTTTATTCTCTGCTCAGAAATGTCTCCTATATGAATACCCCTAGGGATGGCACAAGCAGTCAAATAATAAATGAAATATAACAATATTTGAATATATTATAGAAAAAAATGTAAGGAAATGTCAATAGGAGAGGAGAAGAAAGAATTGAAGAGTTTAAAAGAAACAGAACTTCACATAAAACTCCACCTTAGTAGCAACAAAGGCGAAATAAATTCCAGCTTCCTGTTTTGAAAAAAAAAAAGTATTGTATTCTTCGATTCCTGGAAGAATTCTTGTTTTCCAAGGGTTCCAAAGAACTAGGTTAAATGGGACGTTGATATGGGACTCATGATAACACAATAAAAAGATGGCTGCGCTACGGACGGGAACGAAAAACTGTTGGTTTAGGAACCCGGAAATAGAACAAGAATTTTTACTTCCTACATACTTGGAAAAAAAAAGCGAACAAACAGTCTGCGAAACAAGAGTAAAAAATTATTTAAATAAACTTAGTATACATTCCTTTGACAGCACGTAATCACTTCTGCTTATAGCTGCTATGCAGCATTTCATGAATTCCGGGAAGTTTTTTAAAAGATACGGACCCTATTCAAGGGAGTAAAACGTCCAAGCACCCACCCTGACAGTTGTGCCTGCGGAAACTTGACAGATTAGTCTGTACTATAAAGGCTATATTAATTTGCTGCAATACGTTTCAGGGGAATTACCTGACACTGAGAGCAGTTGCACATATAGGAGGAGCAAAATTATATTCCTATTGTTCACTCTCTCTCGCCACTCGAGGGACTGAACTGCGTCAAGAACACCGTGACCTAGCACTGGATTTTCCTACAAATTCAGAAGAGTCTTACACGGAAGAATTTTATCTGTACAGCTCATTCATTATTTCAAGCTTTATTACGAATTTCAGTGACTAATATCTTGACTTTCATGCTTAAGGTTGTATATTTTGTACATAGCTATTATAGATGCTTAGTTTTAATTTTCTTTTCTCTATTCTTTCTTCATTGCTTTTTCAACTACTATTTTCATTTCAAATGTTGACTTCTATTTTAATATCATTACATGTTTATTAAATGTATTCTCTTGAAACACTGTGACGCAGATCCTCTTGCATACGACCCAGTAGGCTTTGACACCCCACTTCAGTGAAAACTGCACTGATGGACAGTTACTAAGGACGGATCACAAATTGCAATGTAGCATAACATTAAGCGAGACATGAGGCCTAGTAGGATAAAATATAGCTACCACATGGTTCAGACATTACAATAAAGAATATTTATTGTTCTGGAAAATACAAAAGCTGTGAAGCATATGAAAGAAAAAATATTCCTTTGATGCTGCATACGGAAAAATGGAAAAATGCATCTAAAAGTCAGCAGACACCTTGAAGAAAGGTATCAGTACGAGATATGTCCACTGTGGAGTGTGATGCAACATTCCGCACGTCGTATCATACTGTGCACAACATTATCCAGCAGCTGTTGAGGCAATTTATTCCATTCCTTTGTGAGTGCAAGGATGAGGGCGTTCTTGTTTGTCGGAGGATAGTTTCGACCAGCAACTTGCCTACCCAAAGCATCCCACACATTTTCAATGGGGTTTAGATCTGGAGAAGATGTGACCATACGAGGCGTTCAATACCCTCACTGTCTAGACAATCCTAAACAGCGAGTGTTCGATGATATGTTGCGTTGTCAGCCATAAAAACAAATTTATCACTGACAACACGACGGAAAGACGAACATGAGGAAGTAGAACTTCATTAATGTATCGTTGGCCCGTCATAGTTCCATTCGCAACCACATGTAGGGACGTGCGGCCATTGATCATGATGCCGGCCCACACCATGACACTGCATGTCGGATATCGGTCCCTCTCCTGGATATTTTCTGAACGATAAGCAGTACCACTCTCGCGCCAGATCAGTTGGCGTCTACAATCCTATGACAGACTGAACCTACTCTCATCTGAGAATAGTACGCATGCCCAGTCCTGTTGAGTCCAATTGTGATGCTCACGACACCATTGCAAACGGGCAGTACGGTGCTGTCTGGTCAATGGGACACATATAACAGGTTTGCGGGCGTATAGTCCACCCCCCCCCCTTTAAACGTCTGGCAATAGTTTTTCGGGAAGTCTGCTTTCCAGAGGCAGCAAGAAACTGATTTGCCACCTGCTGATCTGTGGTGCACCTGTTCCTTTTTGCTGATAAAACGATATATCTGTCTTCTGTAGGCGTCGTACTTCTAACCCGACCTCCCTCGTGCCGCCTACTACACATTCCAGTAGTTTTAAATGACTTCCACAGCCGTGAAACAACGCTGTTAGGAATGTCGAACTCCCTGGCAACATCTGTTATTTTTTGCCCTTCTTCGATCTTTCCAATAATTCGGCCACACGTAAAATCATCTAAGTGATGTCAGGAAGATTTGCCAAAAATTTCAAGTTCGTCTATTAAATCTTTGCTGTAAAACTTTGACTTGAAACAACAAAACGCGTCAAAACCTTTAAAGCTCTTATGAACGCTATCACGTGATGAACAGTCGTGGAAAAAAAATTTGCATACGCATACTTCTTCCTACTATATCCCGCTCTTATTCTAATTTTTCACATTTTGCTTCCTTTCATTTTGTGGTTGCTATGGATGATAGTGTTATCCGTCCTTAGCAATTGTACAGCAGTGTATTTTTCAAATAAGGGCTGTCTGCGGTTATCGACCGATGCACTTCGACGGTGTCGATTGCTTCATTGGTGAGGGCGTCGTTCTCATTACCGGAAGGTAGTGAGTTCAAGTCCCGTTTTAACCGCAGATCCGTCGTGTTCATAAAGGTGGCTAAGGCATGTGAAAACTGAGCGTGGTCGTAATGCCCTATAAATGAAATGATACATCTGGAGGTGGCAGGCCGAGTATTGGGGGTCTTCTGCTTTGCACCTGTTTCAAACTCCCTCCACCAGGCTGCTTCTATCTAACTGGTACCTTTATCCAACCCATAGCTAAGTACAAGGAAGCATGCTGGTGCAACAACAACAACCATCACCACCATTCCAATATTCATGCACGCAGAAGGCCTCGTGTTTAGTAGAAACATGTTTCGAACTTTCGACCTAAAGTTCTCTTACCTCTAAATCACAAATCTAATGATATATTACGCTTTTTAAGTGTTATACGGTAGTCTGATGGGAAAAGGTGTTTCTATTGTGTATGAAAAGCAACTAGTTTGATGCCTTACTCAGCAGAAAGGTGGTTTTGCTAAGTGGATTCAGATTCGCTAAATAGTATGCAGCATTTATTACTTTGCCAGGAATGGAAGTTGCCAGCTCAGGAATTGACTTCGACCTATGACTGTGATTAAAATTCGCTTGGAATTAATGTTTCAAAAATAGCTGAATGAACGAAGTGGAAGCTTACGTACTTATGTTGATTTTTTCTATGTTTTCATTTCTAAAATGCGTTTTTCTCATTTAATTATTTTTTAAATTAAATAATTATGGAATTTCTTGATTTAGAATTAAAATTATTAATACTTTTTTCTCCAATTTTTTTAATGAACATTTCTTTTATTTGACGTTGTAATACCATATTTTGTGGGAAAGCATTTCAATAAAATCTTAAAATGAATCTACATAAAAGCGTAAAAAGTAAATGGTTCTCATGGAATCATTCCATTTGTAAATGCGTTTGTCGTTAAGAAACACAAATGCTGCAGAATAATTCACAAAAGAAAACGAGAGAAAAGTGAAGAAAAATATTCTTTATAAGGGTGTGAGTGCGAAAGTGCTGTCTATAATTTGTGCTGGGGAGAATAGATGGTGCGCAAGTGTAGAAAAATACATTTATAAAAGTATCCCTTCTCTGGACAGAAGACCGTCAGCAATTTTTGTCTTATCAAGCCATTGGGTGGTCATTGAACTTCTTCAAATGGCAGCCATTTGATTAAAAATGTACACATACCCATCCGTAAATAAAACAGTTATATCTTAAGGATCAATAAGTTCAGTTACTTGGCAACTTTTTCATTTTGTTTTCTAACTTAAAAACGAAAAAATGTATGCAAAATCCATTTTGCATATAAATCTTTTCATTAACTTATTATATGAAAAATATTTTGAATTAAAGTCCTTTTCACTTTTTCTATGACTCTTGGTATGTTTTGTTAGGTTCAGCTCATTTGGAAGTAAACCTATAAAATAAAACAAACTGATCTCGGATTTCGTTTAGTCATCGTTAATTACAATTTTTGCACACGAGGATTAATTAGAACGAGACGAGAACTTTTAGACTTTAAGCGGATTCTGAAATACTACAAACATCTTTAGTTTTGAGTAACAAACTGTCGGTATTGATCGGTCTTGATGCTTTTACTCCTCTGATTTGAGCCATTCTATCGCTTCCTCCCAAAATGATCGCTGCATAATACCGCTGGCTGTGTGATGAGTTAAGTCCACAATAGTTTTCACATGACATAACTTAATTTATAAAGAATGATACTGCCATCCAATGACTGTCATTATTTATATACAGAAGGAAATTATCCTTCATGCTCATAATTTCGGAGCCCTGAATGTCTCGAGGCACCTAAAGCACATTTCTGCTCACGAGGATCGTTTCATGTACAGTCTAAGTAAAGGATAATCTTCAATAATAAAATTTTTAGTATAATGAGTAGTAAATGAAGCTGGTATATATTTTAGAAAACAGGGTGTTAATCTGATTAATGTATCTAGGCACACCCCTGCATCTATACGTATTTATATATCGTAATGAAGCTCTTCATTGTCTGCTACGTGTATACTGGGGAGGATTTCTCATAAGGGGGTGTTCCATTAATATCTAACACGAAAGAAAACTCCCGCGCAACTACGAGAGACTGTACGTAGAGAGCAAACGCGTCTTTCGTTGGTTAAGAGTTTCTGGGATCAAACGTTGAACCTTCAGCTGGAAAGAAATGTGGTCTTACCAATGCGCTTTACTGGTAGCCTTTTATGAGTAGTGCTTGATATCGCGTACTGTACTTAATACCGAAGACTGCTACAAGGAGTTTTTGTGATCAACAGCCGCCCACTCTGAGTTGCCCAGTCACGGGTGAGACCAAACCAGAAGCCCTCCCCTCATGAAGTCCCAAAAGCTGTTAACGCTTATTAACTGATCTCATTCTAGTCTGTTATTGCATCAGCAGGGTGCTTCCCCGGGCTCCAACACTTGGATGGAAGCAGCGAGTTCATCGGATTCACGTCTTCGTGATTTTGAAGCAAGAGAAAGCAGAAGACCCCCAATACTTGACCTGCCTGCCCTACAGGTGCCCTTTCACTCGGAATAGCGACGACCTAATGAACGTACTCCATCCGCTTTCAGCAGACACAAAAGAGCTTCGGTTAAGAAGGGATTCGAACTCAGCATCATCTCATGATGAAAAACACGCAGTAACCAATCAGGCCATTGCAGTCTTTCACTAACAGGCATTTTTGTAAGATTGAAGGGATTCTTCTTTATAATAAATGTATAATGATGACCCATTTTAGTATAGCTGCGAACTCTGAAACCTCTAGTAACATTAATGCAAATGACAATCAGAAATATAAATAAAAATTGTAAAAATTAAAACGATGTAATAGTTTTCCATACAAATAAAAACATTATTTCCTTATACATGATGTTTTATTTTTCCAGTACAGAGCATTCTTTGGTTATACTACTGAAGGTTTCTAATTATATCTGAAATACTACATCAGAAAGTGAAATGATGGCAGGTATAAGTTTTCGCTTGTTCAAAGTTAGTCATGAAATTAGGAGTCATTTATTTGTGTCCAGAAATAGGATAACATACCAGGAATTAAAAGTTGCACCATAAAGAAAGAATATAGAAAAATCTATTCAAAGCTTGTGGGTGATAATCTAAGCTCAACCAAAGTGTACTAAAACAAAGAGAAAGAGGAAACAAAGATGTCAGCGGAGAAAGCATTATATATGTATGTGCTCACACACACGCATACACACACACACACACACACACACACACACACACACACACACACACACACACATATATATATATATATATATATATATATATATATATATATATATATATATATATATATATATATATTATTCACCTTGCCTCTGATAACCTGAAAAGAGAGAACAATTTCTTAGCCTACTTTTTTTATTGATATTTTTTTAGTTTCACAGTTTGAATAAAATTAGGTCTTACAATTTTTAATTTCCTTCTTTTGCTCCAATTTTTATATTTTATTTCATTCTGAATATCTTTGTATTAAAAATTATTGATTTCTTTATGGAAAATTTTTCTTATATTCAAAAATATTTTTCATTATTTTACGTGCTCTTACATAAATTTATACTACATAATGAATCTTTAGTTTATGAAATCATTTAATCTCATTTGTGTATCATGTTTTGATTATACTATATGTAGAGAATATATGTATAATCTATATAGAGTACACCGTTTTACATACATCAATATACATATATGTAGGCAAGATAGAAAGCAATCGATAATTATATCGATTATTTTAAGGACAGGGGTATAAAATTAAGAACAGGAAGCAACAAGATAACATTCGTTGATAGCTTTCTGAGTTGAATCCATGCTGGGAAGGGAAGCATTCCCCCTACCTCACCCAAAAACCCTTTTTGATCTTTGATTCACTGCCTCGCAACCCTTTCTCTGCATTTAACCTAGTTTCGAGCTCCTAAAACCGAGTTCCTTATCTGGCATTTGTCGTAAAATCCGATAGACTCGGAAAGAAGTAATTTCCCCTCCCTCCCTTCTCTTTCGAGTGTTTTTGCAAGCATTTTTAAGGAAAGAAGGGGACTTCATTGAATCCGGGCGGCGGCCGTTGAACCCACCTTCGGCCGGAGAACTAATTGAGGGATGTAAAGCTTATGTTTCAGTGTTGGAGTTCCTGCCGCGAGTGAGCTTGACGAGCACTAAATGCCGAACAATCGCAAAGGAGTCGTTATCTTTCCGATCCTCTTAAATTGCCGGGCATTTTATGGGTGGCACGAAAGAAAAAAATAATTTAATTGCCCCTACATCTTATGATAAAAAGATGCATAAAATATCAGAATTTACTAACACATTTTTATTTTTTAGAATTTAACAAACTGAAGTCCAAAATTAAAATCAATTATAAAAAGAGCTGAGGTTCTTATTACATAATAAATACTCCAGAACCTGAATATATATATATATATATATATATATATATATATATATATATATATATATATATATATATATATATATATATATAAATTAATAAATTAAAACAAATTAATATTTTTTGTTTTTTTATGTACTAAATAACGTGTTTATGTAGTTGCTACTTGGCTTATGAAATCCAAATATTTTGAATATCACTTGTCATATACCATCCGATATGTAACGAATTCCGCCGATCCTTGTTATCTTCCCACTGACCTGCAACTAAAGTGAAAAGATTAGAATGTCATCTCAAAGGATGACCTCATCTCTTGAAGGTGCAGCTCCTTTACTGTGCTTATTGCGTTGTTTACCAGCAAGCTTCGGCAGCTGAAGAGAGCGATGCTGCCGGAGAGAACCGCAGTGGGACCCGAACTCTCAACCCAATTGCCGCAGCACACTGCTAAGACGCGCCGCAGCCACTGCGGGCAGAATGAATGAGACCTCACAAAACCTTGCGTAACAATGAGAAAGCTGTTAGGAAGTCTGTGCAGAGAAAAGATAGTACAATAGGAATCGAAGTCTCCTCAGAGTAGTTAGCTGGAAATGCATCAAAACAATACTTTCAGAGCAGAGCTAGTGTGGGGTGGGAGGGGGTCCGTATCTTATTATAACGTTAACGGATAAACAACCTCCTCCTTCTCCTCAAAAGACGAACATTGCGTTTCATTAATTTCTCTGTACGAGCGTTGCCACTTCGTGAGGGGTGGCATGGGAAGAAGAGCTCCGGCTCATGTCTCGACCTCGTCAGTGAATGTAGTTGTATTGGCTGAGCTTACCGCCTTTTAAGGACAAAAGAAAATGTCACTGATACAGCGAAAATACAACTGTATACTCACATTAAGTTGTCCAATAGCTGTCAATAATTCGCATTGCAATCGAAATGTTTCCACAGCTTTCCTAGAGAGTTGTCTTAGAATTTCAATATGATTTTATTTTAATAAACAGGATTGATTTTTTATGGTATTGTATACGATGAAGTGAATATGCTAATCATTAATAGAATAAGGATAATTTTTTTTATTCAATGCATGTATGAAATAATCATTAAAGTAGAAATGTTATCAAGTTCTGATGCACAGTTATTTAGAAATGATTCGCAACTAGACATGTTATATTTTTTAATTTTTTTCCATCGATTTTTCGATTACACTCATCACAAAATAGCATACTTTTTATCAATATTTCAATTCCACTTTATTTTCGTAAATTTTCAATTCCATTCATCTCTCTCTCTCTCTCTCACACACAAAGGAAACATTTTTATTTTATCTATTTTCGATTTCACTCAATTTTTTTTTCATGAATTTTTCAATTCCTCTCATCACAAGATAATATTTTTATACTGAGGACTCCTTAAGAACGTGATTCTCAAGTTCGCAATATCACTGGAAGACACAGTCGTACTGGAGTCATGATTTGGGCAGGGATATCAGTAGGCGCCCAAGATGATCTCCACAAATTTCCTCCGGGTTCAGTGAGAGCATTTATTTTTCGGGCTGCAATCCTCGACCAATATGTTCCTCCATATTTGGTGGCCCTCGTCCTGATGCTATGTGTTTATGGATAATAACGCATGTGCCTTGTCAACCAGTTAGTGGAGCCTGAAGCACAGCTCTGAATGGAAAGGCTTGAGCCTTCGTCCGCCGGACATTAACTCAAAAGAACACGTCTGGGACATGCTTAAGAGACTCTGCGCACACAATCATCCTCGAAACGTTACAAGTGACTTGAAAACATGCATTCCTCAAGAATGGGCACAGATCTCTGGAAACATTAAACATGACTACCAGCTTGTATACATCATTGCTATCGAGTCTGAATCTCCTACAGAGACAGTCACGCGTCCTACCCATGATGAATGTTTGCAACTAAAATTTTTCTAGCGCAATTACTTACGAGAAAGATAATTCTTTCATACATTTGTCCAGCATTATTACTTCGTCTATTTAGCAATTTGAGAGTATTTCATTGTTTCAAAAAAATTTGTTTGAAATATTTTAAAAAATATATTTAATATTTTCATTTTATTTGCGTTTGTTGGTTAATTTTTGACTGGGAGTTTCCGATGGTTGAAACATTATATATATATATCTATATATATATATATATATATATATATATATATATATATATATATATATATATATATATATATATATATATATATATATATGCTTAAAGTAGTTAATGATTTCAGAGAAACTCAAGGAAGGTTATTTTTTAAAAAATGAAATATAGGCCTTAACAACATTTTTTATCAGTACATAAGTTTTTATATTTTTCCTTAAAAGTGGAGATAAACGCATTTCGAGCACATTTTATGTCTCGAGGTCAGCGGATTTAAGTCAAACGTTCAATTCCCCTCAATAAAATTCTATTCTAAATTTTATTACTTAATCAAATAAAAACAAGCATTTGTGAATAAATGTAAAATATATGGCTCATAATAAAACTATTTTAAAATTTATTATTTCCTTCGAAAGTATACAAAACTTTAGTCATTTTCAGAATTATTATCGGCAACTATATTTTTATTTAATAAGAAGAGAATTTAAATTTTGGCAATGATGCAAAAATGATATATATTTTTTATTTATCACGAACTAAAATTTTTCTGACTATTAAATTATATTTCAATTAATCTTTGATTTTGATGTTTATCATAAAGATAATGTACGATGTTAAGTAATTTGTTAAACTGTACCATAATATTTTTTTCATATTCACGATGATAACACAAGACACAGTAAAAATAAACGAAAACAATCTAAACTTTTAGGTTTCATGCTGCATTCATATTTATGTTTCTACGTATCAAAATATGTTATCATGTTATTTTAAGCACCATATATATATAATTTAATAACAAAGCAAAAAGTAAACTATAATCAAAAGAAAACGTTTATTCTTAAGTAAAGAAAAAGCTTATTCTTAATACTGTATTTACAATAACATTTGTATATATCGTAAATAATTGCAGTATGTTTCATCAATGATTTTCTTAAATAAGAGTAATTTTTCATTTTGAAAAGCTTATTGCTATTCATGACTGTAAATTTTCTAATAGCTTTCTAAAATTAAAATAATTTTCGTTTTTAAATTTAGTAATTTAAACAAGAAAAAAAATAGCTTAAATGTTTACAAAATTTTCCTCTATGTATATAAAAAATCAACAAGAATCAGTAAATAAAATGTAAGAAATTTATCTCCACTATTCGTCACGTACTACGACAGTTGGTACTAGAAAGGAATTAAGTCGCATTTCTTCTTAAAGAAGTGATTGTTGTAATCCAGAAGATTGCATGTTCGATTCCTGAGTCAGGTAAAGATCATCGTGTTGAGTGGCTCCATGTCTGTTAAAATCCAAGCACATTCTTCCGCATGTTTGCGCAGCGAGAAGGGGGTGCCGTTTCAAATGCCAACCTCATCACGTGACACAGGACGAGATGCTTGGTTTTGCTTAGCAGCCTTAGTGGAAAGAAAAAAGTAACCAAAATGATAGCAATATCGCAGAAACCTTTAATTAACCTTGAACTGAAGCAATTGGAAGAAAAGAAATTATTAGATGAGTGGCCACGCCCTTCCCTGTTTACTTTAGTTATTGACTCAAATGAGGCAGCGGAGCCTTGAAGCTTAATTCGCCTTATAACAAATAAAACATCTTTTTTTTTTTCCAGTAATCATACACTGTGGTAGAATTGTATCCCGTTTTTGATTCCGTGGGTATGTTTATTGACAATGAATACTTTTATACTCGATTTTATTATGATTTATTGATTATGTCAAGTTGTAGTTTTGTTCTGAAATAATAAAAGTTTGCTACTGTAGATTAAAAACAAAATGACAAAACCATTTCTTTACCAGTAATAAGCAGATTCGGTGGTTTCCTAGACCTCTTTCTTAAGTAACTTCATTGATAACAAACAATTCTTTATTAAATATGTTAGACAGAATCGCACGACTAATGGACATCTAAAGTTGTTAGAAGAGGATCTGAAGTCCCAGAATGTCAATACATTTGCGAATATAAACCTTTGGCACTGTTTACTAAGCAGCCTGAAGCAGTAGTAAGACATTTTTAATGACTTCCGCCTAAATTGACATTTTAGGAAACTTTCCATGTGGAGTGAGTCCTTTTCAGAGGTCGCAAGAAAGTCAAACTCCCACCCACTCACGCCAACAGACTGCATGACGAGGGGAGAGCGGTTGGGACCGAGCCCCTCTTTCTGGAGAGTGCTGTCTTCCCACTGGGCCGCGATGAGACCGTTGTGTCATTAGCTAAACACACAGAGAGCTTTCGAATTCTTCTTAAACATATGCGATACCTACAATATTACGATGATCAGTGAAATAATAGCACGAATGAAACTGGCGATTCCGTTTTCTAAGAGGTATTTCCAAAAGACCCCATATTTAATATTTTAATTAGCAGTCCCGATTGTCTTTTGATCCTTATCCACATTCTGTGATACGGGGTTCTAAAGCATCCTTGTACACACGTTTCTGAAAACTCATCATATATATTTACGAGTTGCATACCACATTTTCACAGTTTTGTTTGACACACTGTGAGAACTATGTGCAGTGAGGTGACGCCAGGTAAGACTTTGAAACTGCCTGTTGAATGCCCACTGCCTCGTCATCCTCAAATGAACTAAGATCAAGTGGATGAAATCTGTACCTCCCTTCTACGTACTTTCTTCTTTACTGCACTCTAGAGATGCGAGCTTAAGTAGATTTTATTGTGCTTAAAAAACTTTCGCGTAAAAAAATGCGTCATGTAGTGAACCTGCAACCTCCTGGACCCGATTTCTTTCCACCAAATGGTCTCTGATTTGATCTAGTCAGTTTTATTATTTCAAGAAACTTTCTATACACTCTTAACTGGACTGAACTTGATCGACGCGTAAAACGAGAGCATGGAAACGACCACAAAGCTTCTGGAAATTGGTTTGGTACTACTACTGAAAATGTTAAATACTATGACTTATTCGAACAAGACTTGTAGTTCTAAGTGAATACCGAATCGTATACTAGAACTAGGAATCAAACCCATTCACTGCTGAAGTGAAAGCCAGGGCATTTAGTATTAGCTCGGAGAAGATTACAGGGAAATGTTAATCCAGGGATTTTTATTGCTTTCATTCAATGCCAATACTGTCCAATGAGAGAACGGAGCACTTAGTTTTTATGACTGAATACTGAATCGCAAGTTACACGCCTGAATGTAACGTAATGAAAGAGACACCCTCATAAAAGGAATCGAAACGTATCAGTGCTAAGAATCTCGTAACTAAGAGTGGAAATTCAAGAAATTTTATGAGATTCGTGAATAATATTCTAAACATGGTTCGCATCGATAGGAAGATTCCATCAAAATGGAATCGAAGCTTTATCTTTCCCTTGAGGAGATTTCCTTCCCATTCTTTTTATTCCTAGTGTTATAAGCACCGAAAGCCGCCCACCCTGTCAGTTTACTTGACTGCGGATAGGGAAGTCCTGAGTTCGAATCACGCGGTTCAGGTAATAATTCTCTTCTAAAGTTAAATTGTTTCTCTCCTGTCTTTCGCCTTTCCCTGTATGATTCTGTTGTGAATGGTTACCTACCCTATAAAGAGGTACCTATGGTATGTGTGTGTACTGAGGAAGTAAGAATTCACACCACATTACGGTGGGAAAAGTGAAGCAGAGCAAACTATATTGCCAGCCTATCTGGCTCAATCAACAACAACAACAATAAGCACCGTAACTTATGCGTATCACATTTTTGTCTATACCTGCGTGTATTATACCTATATAGCATTAATTAAACGTATTTGTACACTACAAAGTAACATTCATATAAAAGTTGTTATTCATAAGGTTATTGTGTACTAAATAATTCTGGAAAACTTTGATTAGCCAGTAAAATATCCAGACCAACCTTAAGAACACTTTTGGGATGATAATAGTGGAATAAAAGAATATGTCATTACGAATCTAAATATTTCAATACAATTTCGTATGTTTAAAACTTGCAAGCCAGAAGATTGAAATTGAATAACCAAATTGAGTATTAATTGAACGTTTTTCACTGTTTAATTAGACATCCCTCATATAGTTTTTTCAGTTTGCACTTTTCGATCAGTAAATAAGTTACGAAAATGAATATTAAAATTATTAATATTGACAAAAAACTGTTCAAATTTTTTAAAGTAAAAAAAAAAAAAAAAAAAAAAAAAAAAAAAAGCATTTCTAAATGGAAAATTAGATGCAGCACATCCATAGTCAAATGGAAAACATCCAACAACACTTGTTGCTGATTAAAGATATTTATGAAAAGTGTGTGAATTATTGTTTCATATTTTTAGTTAATACACTGAATAAGACATTCATTATCAAGTTCTTATTGAGTATTCTAATACAATAACAGTGTTTACATATTAATTTGCGCCAAGTTTATACCGCAACAAATTATTCGTGAATATAATTCTATTTAAATTCACAGTGAAGTTCATTGAACGGATATTAATTTAAAATCTGTACAGTCAATTCTAATGTAAATTGAATATTACCGATTAAATGAGCAAATTCCTTTACAATTAACATATTTTGATAACGAAATATATTTGAAAGGTTATTGGATATTTCGTTTCGTCTAGAATTATTTAAATTTCATTGTAATAAGAAAGAAAACAATTTTAATAAGTTTTGTTCTTTTGTATATTTTTATATTAAGTGATAAAATTAAAACTAAGGACTACAATAATAAGAATCCAATTATAAGAAATTTAACGGATTCACAAATATTGGAAATTTTTACAAAAACTTATAGTGTGGTTTCTTTAACTTAATAATCTTATTTCAAAATAATATTTAAGGCTTACTTCTGTGAAAAATATAAACATTTTATGATTTTAAATTAAAGTTCTCAGCTCATTATTTTGAAAAATAAATTGAATTTTAGCAATAAATCTGCCAAGTTACTTTTATATTGCCAATTCAAAAACTAAATAAAGATTTTTCTTAACAACAAGAATAATTCTTGAAAACTAAAAATAAAATTTGCAGACTTGTATCAATGAATTATCTTTCATAGTTTAATTTTCTTAAACGTTTTTAGATAAAAAAAGATTTTGAAAATATTTGCATATTTTTCTGTTCTTAATTAATGTAAGTAGTTTTATGAGTTCGCACATATAATATTATTTTGTTAATGAATTATTTAACGAAATAAAAAATTTAAATCAATGATTATCAAGTAAATTAAAAACTAGAATTTGATTAAAAATGATTAAAAATGTCACAGCATATTGAAATAAATTATTAATGCTTTTAACAATAAAATATGGTTTTCATTACTTTATACTTGAATAAATTTTAGAAGTAAGCTGCAATGCATTTATTGGAGTATTAAAATTGTAATATTATGATGCATTTATAAAACATTTCAAATATGCTGAAACGGTAGCATAACTTAAAATGATTTGCTACTGCATAGTTGGAAATTTAACAAAAATTGAAGTCCCAAAGTATATCTCCCAAGAGGGCATATTGAGTTGGTATTGAGATAGAGAATATTCCAAGCACCCCAGAGAGGAGCATCAGCTTTCGTTTGCCGTGCTGGAATTCATTCCCATGTTTTCTACTGCAAATATTGTCCCATGATTGCCCATTCTGTCTTACCCTTGGACAGAAATTTAAATGGCTAAAATGTTTCCTATTTTCATCGATATTGTATTTATGGTTTTCGAATAAATATTCGTTACGAATACAAAAATACATTTCATATGAAAATAATTCAAAACAGAGGCAGAAAGTACTAAAAAAAAAGAAAGAAAGAAAAGAAAAGCTAAAAATAATTCTGTAAGTTATCTCAGCTTCTGACTACGAAAGCCCAGTTCTAGGGTCAGATGCCAAACGTGATATCCAAGAGTGACAAGAAACGGGCATTTGACCATTACGTTACCAGGTCATTGTGCTTTACCTTTTGATTATGAAGTCATCACATAGATTTCACATAGATCCATCATAATATTTTGTTTTTCCGGATAGGTCTTCCTAATTTTTTTTAAAGAGGTTTCTTGGTTATCAAAACATCTAAAGCCTTTATAGTGCTCATTTGAATATAAAAAATTCGACGCTTTCTCGGAGGATTTTCACATAAATGTTGCATTATTAATATATATATATATATATATATATAAGAGATAAGAAGCTTAGAAATCCTCAAAGCCATCAAATAAGGCCAGATCCCTTTAGCGTCGAAACACGGGACCACCCACGATGGCCCTGCCACTATAAACCCTGCGATCCTTAGTATACTTTTTTACTGAAATAATTCTGAATAAATCTGTGAAGCCTCACCCGATCTGAAAATCAGGACAAGACAAAGCCTGCTTTCCTCGCAATCAGTCGGAGCTCCGTCAAGTCCTCCCCCTCTCAACCCTTCAGATGATACGTTAGGTTTCATTTCACTCAAAAAATGAATTCCCGCCGACCACCCTGTCGGACAGAGTGCCGGACTGCGGATAGGTATGTCCTGGGTTCGAATCTCGGTTCGGGCATGGTTGTACTTTCTCTCTCTATCTTTGTCCTTTCTGTGCATGAATGAGGTGTGAGTGGTTGCCTACCCTATAAACGGGTCCCTATGGCATGTGTGTACTGAAGCAGTCGGACTCCACACCAATGTATGAAAAAGTGGAGCAGCGCACCCCATATTGTCATCCTAGCTGGCACAAGAAAAAAAAATGAATTCCTAATAGTATTAGGCACTTGGCGCGAAGTCATCCAACTGCCTATCAGCCGTGCATCTCATTTACAGCTCTAACATTACGCAGTGGAATTTCTACCATGAAATTAATTTGATTCTTGGATTTTGTCTCATATCGTCCCAAGGAGAAATATCGAAGTGAAGTATTTCCGTAAAATGAGCTCACTTTCGCAGGTTAATAACCGCGTTAAAAGAATAAATGGAATTATTTCACTGGAACGCCCTTCTGCCTGAAGTGAAACACTTTTCGACCAGTAAAATGAACATTGATACGGATGACATAATATCTGAAATCTTATTGATTTCTTGACAAAGGAAGCTAAAGATTCAGCTATTAATTTATCAAAGCACATAAAGTCTTAGCTACTTATTGTTCAAAATTGTTAAACATGTAGTTATCTCTCATTCAAAGAAGCAAATGTTTGCTACTTCTTTTTCAAAAGTTACTAAATATTCAACTCGATTAAGGCAGATAAAATGTTAGCTATTTATTTATCGAAATAAATCTTTCAAAGTTGAAAGTTAAGTGTGAAAAAATTATATATTTAAATTTTATTTTCTCTAAAAATTTCTAAATAATATTAAAGTTTTACAAAACATTATTTACGCGATTCATTTTAATTTTCCTCCATGCATCTCACTTTGGAAATGCTTTTGTTCTTTGTTTTACATTTTTGTAAGCATTTCTAATACATCACTGAACACATGTCAATTACTTTAGATTAAGCTTATGCGAAGTCATTTCTAAAAAAAATAAATTCTAATGATTGCTTTTCACGTTTAAAATGAAATTAAAGATCACACTTTTAGTTTTCATTTTTACTGAAAAAAATACATTACAAATTTTTTGAACATAATTGAATTTTTAAACATCATTGAATTTTTAAAACATAATTCTTAAATTTTTATATAAGAAACTCCAATTGATTTTCGTTATCATGCAAAAAATTCGAAAAGAAAATTTTGATGTATATTTTAAAATATATTTTCTTACATTTTTAAATCTGCCTTAGAGTTTTTATTTATTTTCTTATTTGTAGGTATAATTGATGAGTTTTGGTTACTTTTAATATCTACAATATAAACCATAAAAAATTAATTTCTTTTTCCTAAACTGTTTCTTTTAACTGAATTTTAATATTATATATGTTTTATAAAGAAATATAAATTATAGGCTCACAGAATTTATCACACTATTTATAATTATTCGCTTCCGGCATTTATATGAGGGAGCAAATTTATTTTTAAAAAACAGTAACGCGTGAACCAGTTTTAATTTAGATGCCAAAATGGGCGATGAATTTTATTCGGGAAGGCAAAGCTTAAACAACGATTTGTACAGGGGAGAAAAACTCTCTCATCAAATATTCATAAGAAAAGAAAACACGATAAGTTATCCCACAAAATTAAAAACTGAAGATGATATGCACATGTAATCATAATTAAAATTTAATGGTGGTAATGTTATTCTTTTTTTAAGTGAACATCTATACGAGTTCACTTGTTTGAAGTAGCTTTCACTTCACTCCAGTAGTCGTAAAAAAGAGGGGAGGGAAGCACTTTCCATCTTTCGAGCTCATAAAAGGGGAAAGAACCCTTTAATTTTAAGCGTAAATCTTTAACCTGAACTTTCTTGCATTCATTTAGTCTGCTGAGGAAGGGCATAAAGAGAATTCATGAAAGACTTCCGGTATCTTGAGGTGATGTTTTCATTAGAATTTTATTTCGAAATAATGAAATTTACATTCCTTATATATTTTTGGTACTTCTTAAAATGACTCAAACATAATTGGTTCTTAAAGGGATGCAATTATAAATGATGAAATTTGACATTTAATAAAGTTTAAGTAGATATAAATGTGCCAATATTTGGAGGCAGTGCTTCTCTTTCCGGAAGTAGTTAAGGGGTATAAATTTCAATAAACGAAAAATTGTGAGTATACCATAAAAATAAATATAATAGTTTCCCTTCAGTACGTACTACAAAGTCAATTTTAATTAAAGATTTTATTCTGTATCAAAAATACCGGAAGTAACAAATATTTCAGTGTTTATGACTTAAATATTTTAAGGAGAAGTCGTTAAAGAATATCATGATAGAATACTTGTATACAGTTTACATTTAACTTCAAGAACAGTTCACACTATGTGAACATATTATAGTTATTCCAAAAGTCATGAAAAAGAAGTTGGAAAATTTAATTTCAATATAGATATATAAGAATAGTTTCAAAGTTTATTCAATCTGACATTTAAGAACCCTTAACTATTTTACTTGACTTTTACAGTAGAAATGTTCTAAAGACGAAAAACTTTTCATTTTTAATCACTAATGCACAACATTGCTATTAAAATAACTCTCAAATGTGATGCAATCATATGTATTTTGCTTAATAGCGTGTAGTTTTTATTTATAAAAAAAATACAAGAAACAAAGATGCTATTAATCCCAGAATTTCAAGCAAAGCTTGACAATCTGCCTTAATCCAAAAGTATACACAAAAAGTCTAAAGACAAAATAGAATCTTCAAGGACCTTGCCCTTTTTTATAAAATCCAAGCAAACTATAATATGGCCGGGCTCACCCTGTCAGCCCACCACACCAGGGAAGACCTTCTGACCCAGCTAGAAAGGGAGCTGTCGGACATACGAAAGCCGTTTGATATTTTCTAGCAGAAAGCACAAAAGACCCACACGTGCTTTTGCCTATAAAAATGAAAAAATGCTGTAACTATACAAATCCGCATGCTAAAACTAAAAATAGTTTCAGTTGAAAAATTTAGAAAGTGACCAATTTTTGCATTATATATATATAGCCGTTTCTATTTTCATTAACGAACTTTCTATAATTTATTAATTGATAAAATAATATCTTAAGTGATAATAATTTCCCACTAATAAGTTATGTCATATTTTGAGAACAAAAATTATTTTCATAAACAAAATTACAAAAAAATTTCACTCCACCAATTAGATAGAAGCAGCCGGGTGGAATCTACGTGACTTTGAAGCAGGAACCAAGAAGGAGACCCCGAATGCTTGCCTTACCACTCCCAGAGGTATCATTTCACATGTAGGACATTGCGACCACATCCAGTTTTAAATTCCTTGAGTCCTTGGTAGTCTAGTGGTTACGGCATCAGCTTTCCATCTTGAAGGTCTGGGTTTGATTCCCAAAGCCGCCAAAAAACCCACAGAGTACATGTAATATACGCGTTCGTTAAATCTGTGGAATCGAAAGTCTTGCGTTTGGTCGGTGATCAATTTCTATGGGTTTAATGGCGTGGAGAAAACTTCCTTCCTCTCCAGATCAAAGTCGATCCTCTGGTGATGCCATCTATCGGAGGAGCCTTAGAGCAAATCTGTATTTTCATCTTTCGTGGTGATCCGGTTAAAAAGAAAGAGGAATTCGTCTGACTTAACTTTGCGTAGCCGTCGGGTAGCGAGTTTGGCTTGTCCAACTGTCATAAGTAACGACAACAACAGAAGCCTTTCCTGCTTTAATTAAAAATGCATCCTCCTACTTAAGTATACGTCGCAACAAAGTTAAAATATTTTCCTGCGTTTAATCCGGTTCAATTTCAATGGATTTTCTGTCTTCCCCCAACATCTTGTTCCATGACCTCCCAATTGCTTGCGCCAAGATGTCTTTCCAGACACTTGGGATCTAATATATTTTCAAGTTTATTGTTTTCAACTTCTGAATCAAGTCTTGGCCATCTTCCGTTTTTTAAGACAGATTCACTCTTTCTTTTAAATGTCCCCAAAACACCACGCTAGGAATCGGGGTTCTTATATCCCCATCTCTAAGTTCGTCTGCAACAGGTTATGCAAGAACATTGTCTAACAGTAAAAGGTCTTATCTAGATTGATTAATATCTCTTATAACTCTCTGTTGATGTCGCTAACACTTTAAAAAATCAATCTTTTAAAATCATACAAAATACTTTTTTGATTAAAATATTTAGCTTGCAGAGCTCGTTTTGTGACTTTGTCTTATCAGCGGAAGGATCTTTCTAATCATAATCAGCTCAGTTTTGTTGTTTGACATCGTAGCATCATTGCAGGAAGAATGGTAACTTTTTCTTTACAGTGTTTACACTCTGAGACTGCTGTTTGAATCCTCTCTCTGAAGCTCCCACTCTCTAACATTTTGATGGTTCGTTTTGCAATTAATTTTTTGATGACTTTATTTTAACTTTCATAAATGTTTGAAGCTTTTTTTTAAAAATAAATTCATTTTATTTCAAAGTTTGAGGGTAGTTTTTCACCACAACTGAGGGATTCCATGTCGCATTTTTCATCTATCTAACCAGTGTACGCTAGCTGTAAAATTCCTTTCGAAAATGCAACGCTTTATGATAGGCCTCGAAAAGGCATATCTTTATCCTTAAACGGGACTAACCATCTGTACAAGGCCTCACTAGTTTTATCACAATTTCTTTCATAGTTTTTAATGACGACGATTTTGGAAACTTGTGAAGACCTTATTCCTGAAATTATTTTTTTGCTTTCCATCCCTAACAATGTGGTAGTCATCAGCGAATTTCTGCAATGTTTAACCTTTGTTTTATCATTTCAAACTTGTCTTGCAATGATAAACCAAGCTTCTTTTTTAATGGCCGCGAATGTCAATAAGACTACAACAAACCACACAGTACTCAAAATCTATCTGGCGAACAAACCTCGCTGAACTCAGAAGAAGATAAAAGGGAGAACGAACGAGAGACTGACGTTGGGAATTTTCCCATTCATGCGAGATCGTCTGGCACTGCGCTCGCAAATGCTCGCAAGCCATTTTTCAAAGGTTTTTTATGGATTCACTCATTAAATGAAGTAAATGCCGCTCATAACACAAAAGGGCGGGAAACCAGGAATTCTTTTCCATTGAACAGATGAAGGAAGGCAAAACTGCAAGAAAACGAAAAGATTTTATCCTTTTTTAATACATTTATTCACCTTTCTTCTAAATTTGGATATAATATCTAGAAAACCTGGGTCTTTAACATTTTACCTCGATTTTGTGATGGCTGACCAACTGAAATATTTCACTAGTAAGTAATCGTGATTTTTGTGTGTGTGTGGTTAAGAATTGAAATAATACATCCACATGCGTACATTAGTTTTATAGAGAAACATTAGGATTCATTACTCAACTCAATTTGAAATGTTTTGTTTTTATTCTGAAAATGTAAAACAAACTATAAGGGTGTAAGCGTAAACTTCGATTTTTGTGAATGCTAACATCCTACCTTTTCAATAGCAGCGTAAAATGTGGATAATTTTCTTTCAAAACAAATGCAATAGGAATTTTTTTTGTTAAAAATAAATGGGATGGGAATTGCATTTTATATATGACCAAAATTAAAACTAATTTTTAATCTTTCACTGAAGAAATTTGATTTTAACCCTTACATAATGAGGCGAAATTTATCTCGCACACTATTGCCCTAGGAACGATTCTGCTTCGATTGTTCATGATGTTGAGAGACAAAAAGTAAACAAACATGTGCATGTATAGATGTGGGTGCTTGGATACCGCAGGCGGACCGCCTACTCGCGAAGCCAGTGTAAGGCAGAAAATAATAATAATTTCTTTATTCCGAAGATGTGAATGTTGTGACTTTTCCTTTTCGATATGTGAATGCAACCGATTCCATGAAAAATATTTTTGGGAGGCAAACATACAGCAAATGTTAAAATGCCTTATAACGGCTCTCTCTATACATATAATATTATCAGTATAACTATAACAGGCATCCCCTCAAGTTCCAGGCATGGGTTTCCTTCTGATCCAGTTTTGTGTTCATTCAAAAGTAACACTTTTATTTCAAATCGAGGAATAATTAATGCCATTACCTTCTATATAATTTGAAATTTTATCGAAAAATATTACTAAAACATAAAAAAGTTCTTCTTATTGGAATAATTTTAAGAAATAATAAAAGTTTAATGCAACGTCAAAAATTATTATCCTTAAAAATAACAAACTGGAAATTTTCATTAGAATAGTAAATTCGGATTGGTTATTGATCACCGATTTCACAATAAATACCATTAATCACATTTATTCTAATTTTGATCGGCGTATAAAACTCTTAAAATTAACTTACATAAAATCTTTTTTTCTCCTACCCTTTCTTTAAAACATTTAAAGATATTTAGTGGCGCCATCTCTAATAATTTACTTCAACTAAGCGATTTGAAATAAATATTTTATAATTTTCGTTCTAATTCCTATATAATAAATGTTACAGTTAAGTTTATAATAAATGCTACAGTTAAGTTTACACTCTGAATACAACTTGCTGAATAATATTTATTTATGAAACTTCTAATTAATTTTGCATTTTAACAATACGCGGATTTTGTAAACATATGTTTTGCTATAAATAATTTTTTGTATCAGAGTTAGTAGGTTTATAAATAGTTTGTCAGATAATAATAGAATTTAATTACCATTAAAAATTAATGTTAATTAAATTCCTAAGCATGCATATTGCATATCATTTTGTACTATTACATTGAAATACACTCTGTTATTATAATCTTTCTCATTATCTATCTATCTATCTATCTATCTATCTATCTATATATATATATATATATATATATAAATTGAGAAAAAGTGTCAGAGCTTATTTTTGGGTCTGATCAGTTAATGAAAATATATTTTATAATTATTCATTTGTTAAACTCAATAACAAAAGAAAAAATAGCGGTGCAAGTTTATAATTGAAAGGATAACAAAAAATAAGATGTGTTTGAAAATCTATTTCTATTAAATATTTAATTAATATTTATTTAAATAATTGAGCAAATATTTTACTAAAAATTTAATTTAATATAAATATTAATGCAGTTATTCATATTCCCTGCAATCGAAATATTAGTTTTTCTTTTAAAATTTCTCTTGAATTTTAAACTTCACTTTACCTCATTACGTATCATAACCTCACTATTAGGTTTTAAATACTAATACAGTGCATTACTGTATACATACTTTGCACATTTGTGCACTCACGTATGCTTGTATTAATTGTTAGAATATGTTTTGAAGCCAATGAATTATATAAAATATCATTTATTTTTTAAGTACTTTAATTTAAAAATCAGGGAGATGTTTGTATTTTCCTCTTTCTGAGGATATTGCAGACCAAGCAGTAACAATGGACCATTCTAAATAAGATCACATGACAAAGATGAAATGTAATAGGCAATTAAGAAAAAATATTCTTATTAAAATTTGTTCCAAATATTGGGTTATAAGAATGTAAAAAATTAATCCTTATTTCTTCATTTAATAATACAAATCAGTAATAAAGGAGATGTAACTGTGATTCAATTTCATTTCCTGTTTAAAAAATAATTAACCATTCCTTACGAAATGCATGCTTCCGTAAAGTATCATTTTATCGCATTTAATTCATGAGGATCTCGTCTATAGATGGAAAAAATAATGAATAATAAAAACATTTTCTATTACTGTAGATGCATTGTTATGACTTTCTTTCAAGTAAATAAACAAGAGGAATGAAATCTAGTTATTATATAATGTCTTGAAATTAATTTGTGCATTTCGTTTTGAATACAGTTCCATCACATCAACGTGAAAATTGTTTTGCAAGAAAATAGCTACATTGTCCGATAATAGATGGCAGCATTTACCATTATCATTCAGAAATTTCAAATTGGAAATTCCAAATTTCTTATTTCAAGAATAAAATACACAAGATGCAAATATATTTAAAATAAAAATCATTTGTATCAAATAGTATTTTTTAATAATAAAGAATTTCTTAATTATTTATAACAATAAAAAGATCCTTATTAACTCAAAACATATTTTACAACAAATATTTTATATTGAGCTTGCCACAATAAATTTAATAATTGAACTGCCACAATAAACTAAATAATGAAATTTTAAAGTAAAAATTCTGTTCTTTTTACTTGATAGAAATGTTTGCATTATTTTTTTGTATTTAAGACATTATATAAGATAAACATATATTTTATGGTGTTAGCAGCCATAAGCATGCATATTATAAAATCTTTTTCGAAAATTAAGTAATAAAATAAATCGTGAATAATCTATCGAAAACTTATCTAATTCCTGAAAAGACATTCAAAATGCAATCATATGTTATTTTCTTGGTAACAGAAGATGAATAAATGTATTTTTAAATAAGTGAGAGAAAATTAAAATTTAACATATTTTTCGCGGAGTAAAATCTATAAAATTCATAATTCAAACAGCGATTAGCAAAAATAGATTCGCTCAAAGCTCATAAAATTTAATACTGTATAGAAGTATAATTTAAAAGTACAACTGTAGGCTTTATTATTTTTTGAATCATTTAGAAGAAAGATAATATTTTAAATGTTTTTTAAACTAAATACCGTAACTTTTTAGAATAAAATTTATTAAGTCAATAGCTTTTGATAATATTTATGATGAAATTAATAAAATTTTTGTTCAATCATTGAATATTTTTTAAATTAAAAAATTATTTCTCAATTATTTAATACTTTTATATATAATTTAGAAATTCTACATATTTAGGATATCATCTCGTGAGAAAAATAAAAATTGCATCTACTTAAATATCAAAATATATACATAAAAATGAAATATCTTAAATAAAATAATTTCGTAGTTACTTGAAGAAAAATTAGAATAAAACTGAATTATAATTTCATAATGCTCTACTAGAGGCCGCAGATGTATCTATCGCCTGAAGTAATCCAATTAAGAGGATCAAATGATATGTTTTCAAGGATAAAATATTGTGAGCTACTGATCCTTCCTTTGAGCTATTAACTAAAAATAACTTATTCATTTTCAAGAACAACCAATCCAGTTTTCTATAAAGAAAAGGGAGGAAAATCTTTATTATACGAGTAGGAATTTTTGCGTTGTCTTCTAGTATTGTGTATGTAATGAAAAAATATACTATTTACCTAAATTTTCAATCGAAACAATATATATTTAAAAAAAAAAAAAAAAGAAGCTTCTTAAATAAATGTTTCTGCGACGAAATATACCTATTCGATTCTTTTGTGATACTGTTTAGAAGTTGATGCATTTTGAAAACTGAGAAAGTGTATTAATTTAATGTTTAATATGCATTTAATGCATTTTAGCTAAACATACTTAAAATATTTATAATATTTAAGATTATTAAAACATAGAATAAAACCGCATATAACTGGGTACAGATATTTTTAATGGCTTTTTTTTAATTTATTGCAATGAAGGAAAATTTTACAATGCTTCAACAGTTGTTATCTACTTATATTGGCCATTTCGAAAACCATTTGTGAAAATTGAAAGCATCCTGAGATGACATCTAGCCATTACCCCTCTTCGCCACTGAAGAAAAAACATGTCTAGAGCGGATGGTACATTGCTTTCTGTAACTTTAATTTCTGTCTTGGCTTCCTATTTTAAAGGATTATTATGCTTTTGGAGACTTCAGTCTCTGTAGAAATACCTTACCAATTAGCCTTTTTTAAGCCATCTTATGAATAAGCGTTTTGTGATAGAAAACGCCACTCTAGAAGGGAATGATTAGATAATTGTTTAGGTTTCTTAAGACAGATTTATGCATAAATTATGAATGGTTGAGATATCAGCGTTTTAGAAGTATCTATTTGCTTCTCCAGCCATATTTGATTCCGAATTCCTGGTTTTTTTATGATGCTTCGGAAAAGAAATTAAATTAGCCTCTGTAATTTCATTTGTGATAAATCTACCTAAAGTTACGCAAATGGATTTAAGACTGATTACTGTTTGGAACTATAAGAAGTACATCCAAAGCGTATGTGTAGAAATCTGATCACAGGCAGCTGCAATCAATGAAATGAATACAACAAGTCGTCAGCTTCATGTTCTTGCAACTTAGATGCACATTGGATAATTACGAAGTATTTTAATCAACATGTGGTAGGACGGCACTCTTCAGAGCCAAGGCCGTGGTAGCGTAGTGGTTAGGGCATCGGTTTTCCATCCGGAAGGGCTGGCTTTAACTCCTAATCCTGACTAGTACATGCGATATACGTGCTCATTAAATCTATAGTCTATGGTAATCTAAAGTCCTATGGTAGGTCATAATGCAATGACCATGGGTGTAATGGTCCAGATATAATTTTTTCTCATTCCAGAATGAAAGACAAAATTGAGGGAGTGGATCCTCTAGTGGTGCCATCTATCGGTGGAATCTTAGTTCAAACATGTATCTTTGCCTTCGTGATGCTCTTGTTAAACGAAAGACGCAACTTTCTGACTTAATATCATATAGCCGTCGGTACGCGAGTTTCATTTATCCAAGTGTCATGAATAGAAACAATAGCAACAGATACTACCTACTATTGAATAGGGGAAATTATTCATTGATCTTCTCGATTCAGTATGCACTTGGTCAGTGTGAATGCTCGGGAGATTTATTTTCTCATGACAAGGAAAAAAATTCCTTCCAGAAGGCAGTAGATGCTCCAGTGTATTCTAAAATACATTACGCCCCGCTGTAATATAAGGCTACCTATTTCAGTTGATAAACTGAGGGTCGCAAAAGATTAATGTTGATAGATATAGGTGGTTTTCTTTTCCCTGTGACGAAAATGAATAATTCATTTTTAAAATCTTCATATATATGTGTGTGTGTGTACTTGAATAAATATCATGTTTCGTAAATAAAACATTCATTAACGATAAAAATTTTTTATAGAAATCAATGAGTTTATTAAATTAATTTAAAGCCGCATGACTATTATTTAATATGTATCGCGTAACGTACATAAATATTTTACACATCCCTCTTAATATAATTTTTTTATTTACTTAAGCACGCACTCACACGTTATAAAAAATACATTACAACAAAAATGAAAGGAAAAAGATAATATTTTTTTTTTTTTGCAGATGCGTGGTCACATTCCCAAGGTTGCATTTTTGACAAAAGAGAAGCACTTGTAATGCCGCCATCTTGTGTTCGAAACAGAGTTTATAAATCTGTGTATCAGTGTTCGTTGCAATTGCTTCCTATGTTTCGTAAGCTCAGAGGCTGACCCGGCATAAAGGGCCTTTTATGCCAGGCAAAGGGGCCAAGACTTCTTTGGAGGTTCCCTCACACTCGCTATTTGATTTGACAAGCGATTCCCTTCGATTGACAACGTAAAACAAACTTTCTGTTTGATGTGGGACCTCACCGATGAGGGCGCCAGCGCGTCACTGCCTCCTCCTCACGTTCTCCCAGTTGATACACAACGAGCATTTAGAAATTGGCAGGAGTTTGATTTTCTGCCCAGATTCAATGTATGGCAAGACATCCACAAACACTATTTACACATCCATTTAAAAAGTACATTATGCAATCACTTTCAGTAAAATCTTTGACTGAATGTCAATACAATATAAATATCTATATTATTGCGAAAAACAAAGCCATTGAAATAAGATATTTATGATTACCTTACACATGATTGCCTTACCAGTTCAAAATTGAACTATCTGATCGTCTTTCTTAAATTATAGTTTTTATTTTTAAAATGTTTCTTTTTTTTTCAAATTGTTTCTACAATCTAGATATCTTATTCTGTTTTATAAGCATCTTCCAATGAACAATATCGCTTTTGATTGATCAAAATTTTTGTCATAAATGAAAAATAAAACATTATATTTATTTTTATTATTAAGTAAAAAATTTATCTCAAAAATTAAATAATGTTTCCTTAAATTATAAATTTCGGAAACGCATGGCACCTGAAGAAGACTGCAACATGAAAGAAACGAGTTCTTCATTTTAAAATATGAAGGTGATTTCTAAAGAATAAAAAAATTGCAACTGTTCAATGATTTTTTAAAAACATTTATTCTGCAACTTTATAATGAAACCAGTGACATTACTAAACTCTAAATCCCTTTTTATAATAAAATATTTTACTGTTGAAAAGGATTGTGAAATATGACAATAAAGTAGAAATGCTAAGCCACTTTCACTCCTTTTATGCGATGTGCGTTGGGCTCTTATAAAGACAACTTATGATCGAGTCATACGCGGAATCATAAATCATTGCATAAAAGAGTTGCGTTGCCAACTTTGCTTCTAGTAAGTTACACAAAAACGAGGTTCTCGTCCTCCTGATTCCCTCGTTTGTCTTTTTATGACTACTCGGCTCCTACTCTTCATGAATGGGAGGGAGACGCTCGTAATGGAGTTCCCACGTGCGCTCAATTTTACCTTTCCAGAGACTGTTTCTAAAAATGATCCACGGCCAATAAATAGAAATGCTTTCTTTAGACTCTGTAGAACTCTGTTTAAGTTTAAATGACAAGAAGATAGAAAACACCTCTGATTTTAAAGTCAGTTCATGAGTATAAAATTACATAAATTTGCATTATTTATGAATGAAATCATAAGAACTATAAAAAAATTTACGTTTAAAAAGAAAACCAACAAGCAATTTATTAATAAGGTAAAAAATTTTTATACCTTACTTTATGCTCAAATAATAATTTTAAGAATAGATTTTGAAATAACAGAAGTGATTGAAAAAATTCTCTCTTTGCAAACAAAACTTCAGCAAAAAAAATAAATGAATAAAAAGAATTTAAATTGAATAATGATTGATAAAAGCTATACAGAAAAAAATTGTTCTTTTCTGAAACAACATTTATTAGTCAATGTATGATATAAGAACTAAATATACAATAAACTTATTGATTTTATAAAAATTTCAATTTGCTAACAAATTAAGAATAATTTCCTTAATTAATACGTATTCATACGTATTTTCAATTCTCTTGTATTAAATCATATTCTTTATTCTAGAAAAACTCTAGAATAAGGAATACAGTTCAAATTAATGATAATAAATAAATTCTGTCTGAAATATAGTTCTTAGAATTAATAATATAATACTTAAAGAGCTAATAAAAGCTTCAATATTTCTTAAATCTATCTTAAATAATATTCAAACAATAATTTAATGAAGATTTTTAAATGACAAAAAAAACTAAATTTTCTATTCTAGAAAAACTCCAGTGCGAGTGTGTGAAATATATTAACTGATGTATCACCGAATTATGACAAAGAAGAACTAAATACGAAAGACTGAAAAACAAATTATACATTCAACTGCATTTACTTAAAAAACAAACTCATAAGTTGACTTGTATTAGTATAGTGATAACAGCGCAGCTTCTTTTCGAACATGTATCAAACACTACATGAAGTATAAAAATCTGTTCAATATTATATTCATTAAAAACAGTATTAAATTAGATTTAATTATTTTACACAAATCTTAATTAATTTTCTTACCAAATTTTCTATTCAATAATTCACAGCGAATTCTAATGAATGAAGTAAAGAACTAAATAACCATAATTGTTCTCTGCAATGTTTTATTTATTGAATTTTGCAATTTTTATATAAAAATGTGTACTATGAAGTGAAATAAATAAATCTTTCTGCAAATAGAAATTACGAATTAAAATAATAAAATAAAAATATCTTTAAAAAAATCATATATTATGATAATTACTACTATCTTCATTTACCTGAAAAATAACTAATTTCAAAATGGGTTTCTATATATTTAATAATAGATCTACCGTCCTCTTTTTAGATAACTTTTCTTCAAGTATATGATATGCATTTGGTTCCCATTTGGCTTTTTCTTTTCTATCACTCAATGTACATATATAATATCCCAGCAAATGAGCTAAAATAATTTAATAATTTTAAATGAGCCGCGATCATTTATCATGGCTACTGATCAAGTTTATTTACACCAACATCTTTTGTACGAATTCTAATAATGAAGGAATTCCGTTAAAAAGTGTAAAAGATCATTGAAAGCTTTTGGTGAAGGTTTCTGACAGAACAGGCAGAAGTGCCTTGAAAATTTTCAAGCAGGTAATTTTCATTTTTGAGATATTCCAGATTCAGGACTACCTTCTTTGATAGACGACCATACCGTCAGGGACATGTTAGAACTAAGTACACTTTTGAAAACATCGAAGATTTTGGAAAGGCTGTGTTCTAATTAACAATTCTTTGCTTTTGGACAATATACAGAAACTAAAATTTGTATGGAAATATTCGAGATGCGTGTCATATGAGAAGAATTCGAATGATCCTGTGCGCATCGCTGCTTACAGAATACTTTAACAAATTTATAAACAAGTATAATTGTCTCTGTCTTAAAATATTTCAGACAGATTGGAAATACTAAAAAATTGTTCAATTTAGGCATATTCTACATTAAAAATGGCATTTCTAATGATTTGAGAACTTAGCGACCATTTGGTGAGACTTTTGGCAAGTTGGCAATTAATTAGTAAAATTATTGGCGACTTAGCAAGAAATAGATATTTCTGGAAAAATTAATCACCTAAGCTTTGGGATCAACAATAAGGGAGGTATCCTAAAATATTTCAGAAATTTTGCGAAACTCGTAAATTTAACACCAAGTTGTGTATAAAAATACGGCCGCTTGTCACAGAAAAGTTAGTGAAACGCTGAGAGTGAAGAAGCCGCTGAGTTAGTGAAGACGAGCATTTTTGAATACTAGATTAGTGATAAAAAGCTGTTGTCTGTCTGAGGTATTAGACTTCTGTGTTTGATTGTGCTTACTGTTGTATTATCTATATTGGAACTGTGTAACTGTCATTTGTACAGATGGAATTTCTCGTATTTAGTTGAATTTGCTACGAATAAAAGTTTTGTGATCTTTACGAGACTGTTTCACAAACTTTTAGCGAACATGAACCCCGAAGAGCGGTACAATACGAATTTTAAACCTTCTTCGATCAGATGATTATTGTGGATGATAGAAAGTGGATTATTCATGAAAACATGATAAGGAAAAGGAAATATTGTGAATTCGGAAAACCCAACTCCTTGCTCTAGATTAAAGCCAAGCTTGAATAAGAAAATGTTGTGTTTATGGTGGAGCATTCGGGGACCAATTCATTACGAAATGCTGAAAGCAAGTGAAAAGTTAATTCAGATATGTGCTATCAGCAATTGTTTCATTTAAAACCAATAAGAAAAAAGGTCGATGATTTTTAATAGGAAAGAAACCACACTGCTTAATACAAGAGCCTTTAGGGACTCTTCAGACACTCGCAAAACTAGGCTGGAAAATCCTATAGCACTTGTCATACACTCCGGACTCAGCAATCTCAGATTGTTATTTAATTTTGTCCTTATAAAAATTTTAAATGAAAAAAATTCAAAACGAAGAATTCAATTTTTTACCTTCAGACTTTTTTAGGATATACAAATTATCATCTCGCTGGTAAGAAATCTTAAATCATGATAGCAATTATTATTATCCAATAAAGTTTATTCAAGGTTGTATTATTTTGTTCTAATCTGAAAACGTATAGAACATTCCGGTAAACTTTTCATCACAAGATTAAGGAAAGTTTATGGGGAATAATGAATTGAAACAAGCTTTTTATGATCTCCAAAATTTCTGTTAAGTAACAGGTAATTTTTTATAATATTTCTAAGATGATACTTTTATCATGAATTTTAAAAAAAATGCAACATTTCATAACTACGGTTGAAATAAATTCATTATTTGCAAAGTAATATTTGCGTATATCATAAACTGTTGATCTCTGTGCACTATAATTTCCGTAGTAACCCTCGTCGAAAAAATAGGTGCATTTTTATAACAATTAAAAATATATTTCTTTTTTCAATTGCAATTTATATTGTGACACACACACAAAATAATGTGAGAAAAGAGAAATAAAATTATTCCTAATAAAATATAAGTAAGTAAAAATTATATTGTTAATAATATGGATTTAGATCATTGAGAAGGGTGAAATTGTTTTTGCAGAGATGACAGATCGTCCTAATTGGGGGTTCCCTGTTTACTCATTTTAATATCACAAGTGCTTACCTGTCCAATAGTCCGTTCTTTTTTTCCGACTTAATCTCTATTAATACTGAAAAAGCAACTTCGCATAAAAATAAAGTTGGAAAAAGTCAGATGCATTTTAGAACTTTTTTTTTCTGTTAAGACCCGGATACACATGTTGCCTTTGTAACCAAAATGATATTAAGACACTCTCCTTAAGTTTAATTTTCAAAAATCCGTCTGGAGCCAATATCAACGATTGCTCCTCTTCTTCGTGCGTCAAATCTTGTGGCAGGGATGTTGTCCCTCGTCCATTCATTTCAGTTTCTATGAGGGAAGCAGCTTCTCAAGCTCCGGACGCTGCACTTCCATTCAATCACTGTCCGCCGCAAAAATCAAAGCTTTCTCCAATTTTGGTCACGCGTGGATAGGAACAGTAGATCACAAACGACTGGGACATCTTTTATTCTGGACAGAGTCACATGATTATCCTGGAGTCAACTTTCGCCTCAGTTGTACCTCCATCAAACTTTTACTGAACCCCTCGGGTACACGTATCCCACTTTGGGAGACACTGATGTCTATTATATTTTATTAAAGACATGCTTTTGAAAAACTTAAATACATTTATTTTCAGAGTTGTTATACGAATCATTTATTTGCTTAATAGCCTACTTTTATATTATTTGAGAAATGAATATACTCTTACAAATTTATAATTATTGTATATGGCTTAAAATATCTCAGACAGATCGAAAATACTCACATTTTGGGCAAAAATTGCGGTATTTAGACGTGCTATACGTTAAAAGCGGGATTTCTAATGATTTGGTGACTTGGCGATGTTTTGGCAAGAAAACTTGGCGACACATTTGGTAGCTTGGCGAGAAATAGATACTTCTGGAAACATCCATCACCTAAGCTCTAGGACCAATACTCAGCTAGATAGCCTTGAAGCTTCCAGAACCTTGGCGAAATTAGTAGATTTCCCCGCCAAGTCAGGTATAAATACCGCAGCCCGACATAGTTAGTTTTTGTGAAGACAGTAAGTTTTGTGAAGACGATTTGTCGTGACTGCTAGTCTAGAGAAGTTGTTCTCTGTCTGAGGTATTTGAGACCTGTGATCGGAAGCTGTTACTTATTGTATCTGACGAATTGTAGCTGTATAATTGTGATTGATGCAGCTGGTATTTCTAGCGGGATTTTTACGAATAAAAGTCTTGTGTTCATTGAGTGGTTGCTTTATTCAACTCTCAATCCACACGAACCCCGAAGCTCGGTACAACTGGTGTTAGAAGCGGGGTTGAAGAGTTGATGCAGCGTGTCACAAGAAAAATGGATATGGATTTAATGATAAGTCTTCTCGAAAAATTAACGGAGAAGATAGCTAAGATGAAAGCTGGACAAGAAGAGATGAAAGCTGAACAAGAAGAGATGAAAGCTGGACAAGAAGAGATGAAAGCTAAGATGAAAGCTGGACAAGAGGAGATGAAAGCTGGACAAGAAGAGATGAAAGCTGAGATGAAACCTGGACAAGAAGAGATGAAAGCTGAGATGAAAGCTGGACAAGAAGAGATGAAAGCTGAACAAGAAGAGATGAAAGCTGAACAAGAAGAGATGAAAGCTGAGATGAAAGCTGGACAAGAAGAGATGAAAGCTGGACAAGAAGAGATGAAAGCTGAGATGAAAGCTGGACAAGAAGAGATGAAAGCTGAGATGAAAGCTGGACAAGAAGAGATGAAAGCTGTACAAGAAGAGATGAAAGCTGTACAAGAAGAGATGAAAGCTGTACAAGAAGAGATAAAAGCTGAGATGAAAGCTGAGATGAAAGCTGGACAAGAAGAGATGAATGCTGGACAAGAAGAGATGAAAGCTAGACAAGAAGAGATGAAAGCTAGACAAGAACAGATAAAAGCTAGACAAGAACAGATGAAAGCTAGACAAGAACAGATGAAAGCTAGACAAGAACAGATGAAAGCTGGACAAGAACAGATGAAAGCTGGACAAGAACAGATGAAAGCTGGACAAGAACAGATGAAAGCTGGACAAGAACAGATGAAAGCTGGACAAGAACAGATGAAAGCTGGACAAGAACAGATGAAAGCTGGACAAGAACAGATGAAAGCTGGACAAGAACAGATGAAAGCTGGACAAGAACAGATGAAAGCTGGACAAGAACAGATGAAAGCTGGACAAGAACAGATGAAAGCTGGACAAGAACAGATGAAAGCTGGGCAAGAACAGATTAAAGCTGGACAAGAAGAGATTAAAACCGAGATGACGAAAGAGATAAAATCTGGGCAGGAGGAGCTTAAAAAGGAACTTAAGAAGGACTTTATAAGTGTTAAAAAAGAATTCTCCAACATCATTCAGGAGAAGATGAATGCAGTGAAAGCTAAGGTAACTTCAGTTGAAACTAAAGTTTTGGAGATGGAAGAAAACGTTGAAGAAGCATTTGACAATGTGAATGGAGATTGAAAGCTTTAAGAAACAAATTTCAAACAGACATGAGGAACCCAATGTGGCATTTATGCTTTCCCCAGCCACGATTAAATTCTCAACATTCGATGGAAAATCCTCCTGGCAAGCAAAAAAGACCCAGTTTACGATGATAGCGGAAGCTAATGGATGGAATCCCAAGACCCAAGCTTTTCACCTGGCGGCTTCTTTAAGAGGAGACGCGGCCGATGTCCTCGAGACGCTTCCGGAAGAGCAGAGGCACGATTTCCAAGCCCTATCGAGTGCGCTTGAACTGCAGTTTGGAGAAAAGTGCAATAAATAATATAGCAGATTACAGTTAAAATCCCGCTATCAAAAAGCGGGTGAAAGTCTGCAAGAACTGGCTGCCGATATTCAGCGACTTTCCCATTTAGCATTTTCGGACTGCTCAGCTGAGACATATCAAGATCTGGCTCTCCATCACTTTATCGATAGTGTGCGGGATCCGGAGATACAGAAAGTACTTAGACTAGCCGATGTCAAAGATATCGGATCTGCTGTAGTCTACGCACTTAAGATAGAGGCTGCCCAGCAAGCCACGCGTAAAGACCGGCATTCAATCAGAGCAATCTCTGCTACTGATACAGACTAAGAAAACGAATTGAAGATCTGCAGCGAAAAGTCCGTGGCTTTGAACTGAGTAAATGTGGTAGAAACACGAAAATTCAGTGTTGGACTTGCGGAGACCGCTCGAAATCAAAAGATGGTGGAAATGATCTTCCACTACAGCAGGGAAACTAATAAGTGGCCATATTAGCTTCCCTGCTGTAAGGGTGGAGATGTCCAGAGAGTCAGAAGCCCCATTTTAAATTGTTTCACATTTCTTCCATAAGTGGCGGAGACAACGGACTTTTCGTTATAGGACATGACAACGAAGTTCCCTACAGAATGATAATCGATACTGGATCCAATGTAACCATCATAGGACAGATCTGGCTCGCAAACTTGATGAGAAACTCATCTGGACGCCGCCCTGCGTCCAGATGAGTTTCTCATCAAGAGAAACTCATCTGGACGCAGCTTGTTCATCCACTTGTTCAGCTCTTCTTGTTCAGCTCATCTCTTCTTGTTCTTCAAGGGTAACTGTGACTATTTCCAGTCACAGTTACCCTCCAAACTGTGACCGGTAATAAGATTAAAGTGCATGGAAAAGTCAATCTAAACATTGCATTCGGTAATGCCATATACCATCATATGGCATATGTCGCTGATATAAATGACGAATTTATTCTCGGATTGAATTTCCTCAAAGAAAACCATTTCAAGATAGATTTTAAAAATAATGAACTACACTCGTGTTCTGAAGACATAGCGATTTTTAAGACTAAATATTCAGATATTAAAACAGTCCATCATATAAGTGCAAAGTGTGAAACAACATTACCACCAAGAACTGAGACGATAGTTTCTGGAGCTCTTTCAGAAGATAATGATTTTTACTATGGATTGATTGAATATCCAGATTCTGACAATAGCGTTAAGGGAGTACTTGTGGCTTCTTCACTAGTCGACCTTTCCCGAAATGTAATCCCGGTAAGAGTTGCTAATCTAATTGATAAGGCAAAACTAGAGTGGAGAAGTGCTTGCGACTTGTACTCCAGTGACTTGTATTAACAGAAATTGTCAAGCCACACTATCTGAGCCTCCTGATACACTAATTAATGAACTAGAATGCAGAGTTAGATGATAAACAGAGGAATGTTGCAGGAAATCTATTACTAGAATTCGGAGATCTCTTTTCCAAGAAATCAGATGATGTTGGGCGAACCACAATAACACAGCACCGAATAGATACAGGAAATCATCCACCCATTAAACAACATCCGAGAAGACTACCATTCGCTAAGCAGGAAGAGGTGGATAATCTTCTGATGGAAATGCAGCAGAATGACATTATTGAGCTATCAGAGAGTCCTTGGGCTTCACCTATTGTTTTGGTTCGGAAGAAAGATGGTTCTACCCGATTCTGCGTTGACTATCGTCGATTAAACGACATCACTAAAAAAGATAGTTACCCTCTTCTTCGGATTGACGATACACTTGATGCTTTATCCGGAAATCAATGGTTTTCGACTTTGGATCTCAAGAGTGGTTACTAGCAAATAGAGATACATCCTGAGGATCGGGAAAAGACTGCGTTCACCACAGGACAAGGACTTTGGCAATTCAAGGTTATGCCATTTGGGCTTTGCAATGCACCTGCAACGTTTGAACACCTGATGGAGACAGTATTACGAGGAATTTCCTACGAAGCCTATTTGGTATATTTGGACGATATCATCATTGTAGGAAGCACATTCGAAGACCATCTAAGAAACATCCGAAAGGTGCTGGAAAAATTAAAAATGGCCAACCTGAAGTTGAATCCTTGCAAATGTAATTTATTTCGACGTGAAGTAAGCTATCTGACACATTATCTATACTGAAGGTGTAAGAACAGATCTCTGCAGTTAAGGAATGGAGTCGTCCAGAAAATATCCACCAATTAAGAAGTTTTCTTGGACTATGCACGTATTACAGAAATTTGTTAAGGGTTTTTCACGTATTGGCAGACCCCTTCACAAGTTGATAGAAGTTAAACAGAGATTTCTATGGACAGATGAATGTGAGAAAGCTTTTAAATAACTGAAGGAGGCGTTGACATCTTCGCCCGTTCTTGCATATCTCCAGCCCGGAAAATTATTCATTTTAGATACAGATGCCAGCAACGAAAATATCGGAGCTGTTTTGTCGCAGGAAATTGATGATAAAGAATATGTCATTGCTTATTGGAGTAAATGTTTGTCGAAATCGGATAGAAATTATTGTACAACCAGAATGGAATTGCTAGCAATCGTTAAAGCCATAGAACATTTCCACCATTAACTCTATGGAAGAAAGTTCTTGCTTCGGACAGATCACGCATCCTTAACCTGGCTTTTAAATTTTAAAAATCTAGAAGGACAGGTAGCCAGATGGATTCAACGAATCCAGGAGTTTGACTTTGAAATACGTCATCGCAAATGCACTCTTAGAAATGCTGATGCTTTATCAAGGAGACCGTGTAATGGAATCTGCCGACATTGTTCTAAAGTAGAGAAGAAATATCAATTGGTAAATCCTTCGGTACGCTATGTTACTGTTTCACCGCCATCGAAAACAGACCCATGGACTGATGAAGGACTTAGAGAAGCCCAAAAAGAAGACCCAGATATAAATCCAATTTTTGAATTAAAAGAATCTTCCAGTAGGAGACCAAGTTTGCAGGACATCTCCACCTACAGTCCTGCTACTAAACAATATTGAGCTCTTTGCGACTCACTTTATATTAGAAATGGTGTGTTATAAAGGAAATGGGAGTCCGATGATGGACGTAATTTCAAATGGCAGCTTGTTCTTCCAAAATCAAGAATTTCAGATGTTTTGAAAGAATTGCACAGTAGCTCAACTGGAGACCACTTCGGAGTAATGAAGACTCTACTGAAAGTTCCAGAACGCTTCTATTGGAGCAAAACTAGACAAGATGTCAAGAAATGGTGCCAATCTTGTGATGACTGTGCGGTACATAAGTAATCAAAGAAACGTAGCCGAGGAAGGTTACAGCTGTAAAATGTAGGAGCACCTTTTGAGCGGATAGCATTGGACATTTTGGGTCCTTTACCACGATCTTCAAATGGCAACAAATACATCCTAGTTTTCATGGACTACTTTACTAAGTGGCCTGAAGCATTTTCAATCCCTGATCAAGAAGCGACTACAGTAGCCGGTTCTAGTGCAGCAATGGGTTTCCAGATTCGGCGCACCCTTACAAATTCATTCAGATCAAGGGACAAATTTCACCTCTGCTGTGTTTAAAGGAATGTGTCAAATTCTCGGAATAGACAAGACACAGACCACGCCATTACACCCGCAATCGGACGGCATGGTAGAGAGGTTTAACCGAACCATCTTAAATGATCTCTAACTTATGGTTTCCAGAAATCAGCAAGACTGGGATTTGAAGCTACCGCTGTTTCTGCTTGCATATCGCAGTGCTGTCCATAAGACTACCAGATACACTTCATCACAAATGCACTTTGGTCGCGAACTTCGTCTTCCTTGTGATCTTCAGTTTGGTCGTCCATCGGATACATCTTCATCGCCAGAGGAATACCTTCGAGACCTTCAGGCACGTCTTGAAGATGTCCATAACTTTGCTCTAGACCGAATCAACCTGACGACCGAAAAAAATGAAGACAAGGTATGACACAAGAGCGACAAGACATGAATTTCAAGAAGGTGATAAAGTTTGGTTGTGGAACCCGATTCGACGTAAAGGACTTTCTCCAAAGTTGCAAGCCAACTGGGAAGGTCCTTACACAGTCCTAAAAAAACTGAATGACGTCGCGGTTCGTATAAAGAAATCATCGTCTTCAAAACCAAAGGTTGTACATTATGATAGATTAGCTCCTTATCATAATGTAAAGTGAAAATTAGTATACCATAGTCTCTTTGTAAATAGTATAGATAATTTTAATATTTTCTATTTTTCTGTATTTGCATTTTTAATTGTTTGTGTATGTAATGTGTTCTGTATCCTCTTAAAATGTAAATTCTTTTATATTAAATTTGGCCTCCTATCAGGGGATTGTACTGCCCGGGACGTGCAGTCCTTGAGAGGAGGGCAATGTTACAAATTTATAAATAATTATTTTATATATTTAAAAATATCTCAGACAGATCGGAAATACTCACATTTTGGGCAAAAATTGCGGTATTTAGATGTGCTATACGTTAAAAGCGGGTTTTCTTATGATTTGTTGACTTGGCGATGTTTTGGCGAGAGAACGTGGCGACTTGGCGATGTTTTGGCGAGAGAACGTGGCGACTTGGCGAGAAATAGATACTTCTGGAAACATCAATCACCTAAGCTCTAGGACCAATACTTAGCGAGATAGCTTAGAAGCTTGGCGAAATTAGTAGATTTCCCCGCCAAGTCAGGTATAAGTACCGCAGCCCGACATAGTTAGTTAGTTTTCGTGAAGACAGTAAGTTTTGTGAAGACAGTCAGTGAGTGAAGACGATTTGTCGTGACTGCTAGTCTAGAGCAGTTGTTCTCTGTTGGAGGTATTTGAGACTTTTGATTGGAAGCTGTTACTTATTGTATCTGACGAATTGTAGCTGTACAATTGTGATTGATACAGCTGGTATTTCTAGTGGGATTTTTACGAATAAAATTCTTGTGTTCATTGAGTGGGTTCTTTATTCAACTCTCAATCCACACGATCCCCGAAGCTCGGTACAATACTCTGTAAATAGGAGGCAGCTCCCGATTTTTTATTATTATTATTATTTTTTTATTCTAAACTATTATTCTTTTTTCAAACTTCAGATGCTAATGACAATAACCATAAACCTATGCACTAAAATAAATAAAATTCCTTTCGTTAGAATGAAGTGTAACATCTATAAATTATAGTAATATTCTATTAACTACTTTATGAATTTCATATCAATAATAAATGCATGAAATTATAAAGAGGCAAAGGCTTTATTCAAAATTTAATATCTGGAAGACGTTCTTGAATTAAAACCATAGTGTTGCTGCATAGAATTAGGGAACGTTGTCAAGCAGAATTAATTAGGTGATATTGCTGCACACAACTGAGTAGCATGCAATGTTACGCTTCGGAAAATTCACAGCATACTAAAAATTGAAACAAATAGAATGGAATTTAATAATGCCCCATTACTATACTTCCTGGAGGATAATTTAATGATCAAAATAAAATTTATATGATTAAAAAAATACTTTATAATGAAATTTCAAATAAATAACATTTTATTTGTATTTTTGTTTAGATCAGAAAGTGCAGATTTTTAAAAGATGTATGATCAAATATATAATGTAATATTTCTTTAGTTATATTATCTGCTGGACACTCAAAACAATTTGTTTATTTCCTAATGTTTTATAAAAAATTATGATATAAATGTTCCAATTTAACTGAATGTAAATGACTTTCCATTTAGTACCATTTACATATGCTTACTTTGAAAAATAAGTCAAATCATACTAAAAACGACTCAGAGCAATAAAATAGAAAACATAAAGTTAATAATTTTTGCGAATCTGAAAGCATAACAATAATCTCATGAAAGCATCTAAACGTTAAGAAATTGAAATTTTTAGTAAAATTCGGTCTACAAAAAATTTCTTATATTTTGTTAGAGGTTTATAAAACTTCAATCATTAAAAAATAAAAATATTAAGGTTTATCGAAACATATTTAAGTTAATTAAACTAGTTGCCTTGTAACCTTTTCACACAAATTAACTAAAAAATATAATTTACCAAGCAAATACCCAAATCCCTGTTGCTATTTAATGAAAACACAGTTGAGAACTGAATCAAATAATATCTCGTTTGTACTAATCTTACTTTTTTCTTATGCTCTGCCTGATTAGATGAGTGCTATTGGTTTTCCTTTCGTCGTATAACTAGGCAATTTATTAAATGTATTGATATGTATAGGAGAACATTCCTCTTTCTCAAGGGCAAAAACCAGGAGACGTAAATCACGTCGAATATTTCGTTACTTATTCGGGTTGAAAAATCCTAGGCAATCAGGACGCAGCAATGTCTGTCAGTCGAATGCATTGGGACATGGCACGTTGGGATGCGTGGGGAAAATCATTGAATTGAGCTCTTCTCTTATTGTTTGCACCAAATATTTGAAGATTGTAAGTGCTATGTTATTTATTAAAGCTTAAGACTTTCAGTGAATTAAAATTCCCATTTTTAATTTAATCATTCAAATTTGCTATCATATAAATATTTTTTGTGGTGTATTTAAAAAATAATGACGTAATTTAAGAAAAAATTACAGTTTGAAAGTGTTTTCAAAGGCAAAAAGTATAAAAAGAAATATTTTATGAAATAGGCATACTTTGTTGGAACATTTGTTGTATAAAATGAATCTTTTGTATTTTATAAACATATATAGGATGTATTTTAGCAAGCCCAGACACATATTTTAAAACAGGATTTAATGAAATATATCGAAAAATAGGAGGCATTTTAATGAGCATAAATTATACGCCTTATTTTTGTTTTATGTTATCAAAAAATATTTTTTCTATCTTCATTATATATTTTGACAAATTTTACCAAAAAAAATATTATTTCATAGAAAATTGGTTAAAAATAATGTTCTGATTCAATTCATTAATTATAAATTAGGAGACAAATCCATTAATGAAAACCAATTTTTTTTAATAATCAATAAATGGCAGAAAATAAAAATGAAAATTACCATCTTTGACTAAAAAATGTTTTGAAAGGAGGTTAGATATTCCCAAAAATACGGGCTTACAATGATACTAATATTGATAATTGGTCACCAGGTAATTTTAGGCTAAAAATAATTGATTAATTGCGTGTTCCCTTAATTAAGAGAATAAACGAGATGGCCGTGAGGTAAGTTTTATCAATAAACAGCCGTAGAATTATGTTGAAAGTGGCTGAATTTTATTTTTCTTGTAAGAATTTTTTCAAGCTTTTTAGTAAAAGTTTATTGATGAAACTCAAATCCAATGAGCTTTAATCCAATTTTTAAAAATTCTTGTCTTTAAAAATCATATTATACTCAACTTTTACAAATAATGCTAATTAAATTTTGCAAAGTAGTTATACTAGGAAAATATTTACACCCAATCTTTGTTTATGTCTGACTAGTTTTTTATTCTAACTATCAATTTTATTCGCATCATAATATGGATATAAATTTCATTTAAAATAATACTTATCGCATAACACAGTAGCAAATAGTTTTACTTATTTATTAGTTTAATACTAATAATATTTGTTATTGTAAACATTATTTTTAAACAAGATTATTTAAAATTAAATTTATTTAATTAAATAATTATAATAATAATTTTGACTGAATTTCCTTTTAAGAAACAATTTAAGACATTACTAAAAAATTACTTTTTATACATATACACACAGAGCTTTAGTTATTCGAATTCTATCTAACCAAACAGCTGTAATGTGCTAAAAAGCAAGGATCAGTACAGCACATGCGCCAGATTCTGCCGACCTCCTCCTTTCCAATTATACACTATTGGCCATTAAAATTGCTACACCAGGAAGAAATGCAGATAACAAAATTTTTTTGCAGATAACAAGATGATATCTATTGGACAAATATATTATACTAGAAATAACAAGTGATTAAATTTTCAAAAAATTTGGCTGGATAGATCCTGAGAAATCAGTACCCAGAACAACCAACTCTGGCAGTAATAACAGCAGTTATACGCCTGGGCATTGAGTCAAACAGAGATTGGATTGCATGTACAGGTACAGATGCTCATGCAGTTTCAACACGATGCCACAGTTCATCAACCGTAGTGACTGGCGTTTGGTGACGAGCCAGTCACTCGGCAACCATTGACCAGACGTTTTCTATTGGTGAAAGATCCGGAGAACGTGCTGGCCAGAGCAACAGCCGAACATGTTCCATATCAAGGAAGGTCCGTACAATACCTGCAACATGCGGTCGGGCATTATCCTGCTGAAACGTAGGGTTTCGCAGGGCTCGAATAAAGGGTAGAGCCACAGGTCGTAACACTCCAGAAATGTAACATGCACTGTTCAAAGCATCGTCAATGCGAACAAGAGGTGACCGAGACGTGTATCCAATAGCACCCCATACCATCACGCCATGTGATGGGCGAGTATGACGATGACGATTTCACGTTGCCAGTGTGCGTTCACCACGATGCAGCAAAACACGGATGCGACCATCATGATGCTGTACACAGAAACTGGATTCATCTGAAAAAAAAAAAAACGTCTCGCCATTCGTGCGCCCAGGTTCGTCGATGATAACACCATTGAAGGCGCTCTTGTCTATGACGCAGCGTCAAGGGAAACCGCAGCCATGGTCTTCGAGCTGAGAGTCCATGCTGCTGCAAACGTCGTCGAACTGTTCGTGCCGACACTTGTTTACTTCCATACGACTCCGTTTCTTGACTCCCGGCTCGTGACGTGGTAGCACGATCCATTACGGCCATGCGGATAATATGCCTGTCTTCTCGGTTGCTAGTGATAGGTAGCCGTTGAGATCCCACATGGCGTTCCGTATTACCGTCTCGAATCCATCGATTCCATATTCTGCTAACAGTCATTGGATCTCGACCGACGCGAGCAGCAATACTGCGATAAGATAAACCGCAATCCCCGTACACTATAATTCGACCTTTATCAAAGTCAGCAACATGCTGGTACGCATTTCTCCTTCTTACACGAGGCATCACAACAACTTTTCACCAGGCAGCAACGTTCAAATGCAATTTGTGTATGAGGAACCGGCTGAACAATTTCCTCATTTAAACACAATGTAGGTGTCGCTACTCGCGCCTGCTTTGTCTGAATACGCTGAAAAGCTAATCATTTGCATATCACAGCACCTTCTTCCTTTCGTATAAATTTCACGTCTGTAGCATGTCGCCTTCCTGGTGTAGCAATTTTAATGGCCAGTAGTGTATAATTAAAGAAATCTTCACTCTACATGATATGCTTTAAATGGAGTAGAAGTTAGTAAGTTCAATTCCCATCTTCAAAGTGGATGCCTTTAATAGTATATAATACACTTTAAAATGTAGGCTGTAGTTGAATCAGCCCTTCTTTAATGGAAGATACGATCTTTTCTGTTTTTCCTGTTGTTTTTAGGTATTAAAAAATTGGTATGGAAGTAATAATTCTAAATAACAAAGTCAACAAAAATTGATAAACAACTAGCTAATGTAGGGAATGAAAATTCATTTTTAAGATTCAATATGCATAAATATTTAAATTATTGTTAATTAAAAAAGTTACTATAACTAGTTAAAAAGCGTTCCCTTTTTAAATTTTAAGAATTTACCAGGCAAATCTTTTCTGCTTTAAGAGTTAAAATTCCCCTCTTAAATTAAGTTAAAAATTTTGCTTGGAAAAATATGATTTCATATAAAATCATCAAATATTATTTTAAATTTATTTAATTAAATTTAACTCCAAGAACGTCAAAAATATACTCAGTTATAAATATAGTTAGTGTATAAGCAGTTGGTAAAAATGTAATTAGAATTTAAATAACTATGTATGCTCAAATCGTAAAAAATTTTATTTTATCATATTTTTTTTATTATTAAAATTACAGAAATACATATAAAAGTAACGGATATTTTTTTTAACTAAAACAAAATCATTATTATATAAAACTACTCATTCGAAATAACGAATTATTTCCAATGTAATTGCATTTAAATATTAGTTTCAACCTAACAATAAATTTTCCTTTCTTTCAAAATTAATATTTTCTACCGTCATACTTTTGAGTTGCTTTACAGATTTATTTATATATATGAAACGAAATATATATTATGCTATTCATAAATATTTAAATCCTGTAAATGTTCCTCTTGAAATAACGATCAGTTCTGAAATCACTCGTCTACCTGCTTCTATGAGTCTAAACGTGCATTTTTTATTAGATCAAGGAAAATAATCTTTTCTTTTAATTCAATTACGAAAAAGACTTCTTTAAAAACTTTTTCGATTTCTATTTAATTTTCAGATGAAAATATGTTATGTCAGACAAGTGTGATACTACTTTCTTCAAAAAAAAAAAAAAAAAAAAAAAAAAAAAAAAGAAATGCAAAATCTTGAAAAAGAAAGGAATATTGAATATGTTCCCGAATTAAAAGCGGAAACAGGATTCGAGTTAATTGATCAAAAGCTTGTTTTCGGATGGATTTACATTACTTTATTCTCAAATGCTTTCACTCTTAATACGATAATCAAAAACAACATCTAATGGAAATAATACACAGGTATAATATTGTAAATGTTATTTTTTATTTACAAACATATAATGGACAAACATTTTTAAGTGTGGACACTGAGAATTTTATTTCCATATCTGATCTGAGGGACCGATATCCGACATGCAGTGTCATGGTGTGGGCCGGCATTATGATCAATGGCCGCACGTCCCTACATGTGGTTGCGAATGGAACTATGACGGGCCAACGATACATTAATGAAGTTCTACTTCCTCATGTTCGTCTTTTCAGTGGTGATGTCAGTGATAAATTTGTTTTTATGATCGACAACGCAACATGTCTTCGAACACTCGCTGTTCAGGATTTTCTAGACAGCGAGGGTATTCAACACCTGATATGGACATCACGTCCTCTAGATCTAAACCCCAAGGAAAATGTGTGGGATGCTTTGGGGAGGTAAGTTGCTGGTCGAAACTATCCTCCGACAAACAAGAACACCCTCATCCGTGCACTCACAGAGGAATGGAATAAATTGCCTCAACAGCTGCTGTATAATGTTGTGCAAAGTATGATACGACGTGTGGAATGTTGCATCACACTCCACGGTGGACATATCCCGTACTGATACCTTTCTTCAAGGTGCCTGCTGACTTTTAGATGCTTTTTTCCTTATGCAGCATCAAATGAACATTTTTTCTTTCAGATGTTTCGCAGCTTTTGTATTTTCCAGAACAAGAAATATTCTTTATTCTAATGTCTGAACAATGTAGCAACTATATTTTATCCTACTAGGCCTCATGCCTCGCTTAATGTTATGCTACATTGTAATTTGTGATCCGTCTTTAGCAACTGTTCAGCAGTGTAGTATAAAGTGAGTACGAACCGTAAACTAATATTTGGTAACTTATAATTTTACGGAAATGGTCAATCATATACTATGTAATTACTGTTACAAACTTATAACATTTGTATTTATCTTAAAATAGTCAGACAGATCAGAAATACTCAGATTTTAGGCAAAAATTGCGATCTTTTGACGATATTCTCGGTGAAAAATAGAAATTAGCGAAAGTCTTTCGAAGCTAAGCGACAGATAGCTTAGAACCATCCAGAAACTTGGAGAAACTCTCAGATTGTCACGCCAAGTCAGGTATAAATTCGGCCGCCCGGCATAGAAGAGAATACAATTAGTTTTGAATAATGCTAGTCTAATGATTATAAGCTGTTGTCCGTCTAGGGTATTACAAACTTCAGTGATTTTAAACTGTTCTTGTTGTATTATCTAAATTGGAGTAGTGTAATTGTGATTTCTACAACTGGAATTTCCTGTATCTCACTGAATGCATTACGTGATTTTTAAGAGATTTTTTTATCGACTCTCAACCAACACGAACCTCGAAACATTATTAATTTTTATAATACCTGGTTTTGGCAGTTATTTCATAAAGCAGTTTGACTTTTTTCATCCGTTTACAACAACGTTTTGATATCTAAAGTAAATTCAACCGAGATGATAGATAAAAAAAATGTATTCTGAATTACTAAATACAATTGAATGAAATCACTTTTCTTTCGGTCAGAAAAGTCAAGCGTAAGCATACAGCTTTCTTCACACAATACGGAAAGTCAGGCAAGCCTCCATAAAAGAAGGAATGTTATATTAATGATGAAATGTGTGTGATAGAATAACTGCTTACTTCCTGTTATAAATAAACTGAGCTAAGTTAATTTGTTCTATAAAGATATTTTTTACTTTATGGAAGAAAAGTTCTCTCAGTTTATGCAAAAACTCTACAAAAAAAATCATTGGTTAAAAAACAAAAAGAAGTTCAGAAAGCATTGTCGAGGGATTAAAGATCAAAATTATATAAAATATTTTAAAAAATTTTATGATATTTTCTATTATAGCAAACATAGAAGTATAATTATTTATATCAATAGATTAATGAAAGAAATTTTTTAAATTTTGTTTTGAAATACAATTATCAAAAATAAAAGCATTTTTAATAATTTTGACGAACTTTTTGTGCTTATGTTTTACAAATTTATTTTTTATCATCACAGCAATATTAATTTTAAAATAAATTCTACTGTTGTAAACAAGAAGCAATAGTCTTAAGATTCAAAAGAGATTGTTAACAAATATTGCAATTATTAATTTAGAATTCTATTAATTAACTGAATGAATGAAAGTTTTTAAATATTTAAATCGTCCTTGCTGATTTAAACTAGCTATAAAGTGCATGTTTCATCTTGTTTTTTTCATTTTGCTTTTTCTTTTGTTCTATTATCAACGTGTTAAAATGGCCTGAATCATTGTAGTACGGCTTCTCAAACCAATGCTTTGCTCCTTATATAAAAATTAATTTATTAACAAAAACGAACTTCGATACTATTCTCAGACATTCGATAATGAACTTCGCCTTGTTTGCTGCCTCTCGAAGAATGTGACTCGAAGGCAAGCAGCAAATTCTTAGACAAGTCGGATTGACGAAGCCGTCTCAATACGATGTGACTTCAATGAAACGCTATCTGACCTCATGGATATTTTAAACCGATGAGAATCGTTATAATTTGCAGTACTCGAGATCTCAAATGTAACGAAAAAATAAACCCCTTTATGGTAACCCCCCCCCCAAAAAAAAAGATTTTAAAATTTATTTCAAAGTTATCAACTGCTAATTATTTTTAAGTCAGCCAGGAAAACCTAAACGTGATCGAATAAATCTTGTATTTGCACATTACAGCTGCTGTATGAGTATGTGTGTGTACTTACACAATTGAATTATCGCCGTGCTGGCAATTAAAAAAAAGTCGTTCACTTCTGTTTCAGCTCTAAAATTCGATTTTCAGCTGCCACTACTACAATAAACTGCTACAAGGATTTACTACCATAAGGTTGTCAATCCTTGTAGCGGCACATTATTTACATACATGTATAACTGTGTGTTGATCTCGATGGCTTTTGATCTCATATACAAATGATGATTTTAAAATGGAGAAGTAACCAACAATAAAAGATATCATAAAAACAAATTTTAAAGTGATAAAATAAAATTTTATAATTAAAAAATTCAAAATTAAAATAAATTTGAAATTTTAAAAGCGTTACATTCATATTAGTTAGTTTCTTCCGAAATACGAAAAATTAGTAAAACGACATTTTGTTCGTTAAAAATTTCCCTCGACCCAATGACAAGACAAAATAGATTCCAAGGTATGTCTTTCACCCTTTGCGACGACGATGAATAAAACGTCCTCCTCAAGGATATTTTTGTGACCTACTTCGGTACACAAATGACTGGCAAATTCTCTGAAATATGAATAATTTAAGAGAGAAGATAAATGAGTAGAATTTTTATGAAACTTTTCTTTGACAAAGGTTTTGAGCCCCGTATATTTATTAAAGTCAGCTTAAATGGATATAGATAATTTAATAATGTAAACATACTACAATAAATTAAAAATTAATATATCAGAGAACATTACAAATAATTCAAAAATAATAAAATAATATATCTTTTAAACATATATATATATATATATATATATATATATATATATATATATATATATATATATATATATATATATATATATATATATATATATATATAAATATATATATATATATATATATATATATATATATATATATATAAATATATATATACATATATATATATATATATATATATATATACATACATATATATATATATATATATATATATATATATATATATATATATATATATATATATATATATATATATAATTATTTAACATACTTCTGTAAACCAAATGACGTTCTAAACATGATACAAAAATGTGATCACTCAATAAAATCGCCCAAGGTCTCATTAAGTCATGAGGGCGAGAAAATGATGTAACAGACAAAATTGCAGTTGCTTAAAAAAATTTTCTGATGCAATAACATGAGTTGCAAAAATATTCAAGAATAAATTTTGCATATAATTTTTAATATCTTTAAAACATTCTGTATATAATTTCGCATGGCATGTTTTTCTAAGATTCTTGAAAGCTCTGCTGTGTGGTTGGTTATTGGTCTCTTCTCACTTGCAGAGTGGTAAAGGACCCTCTTCATTGCTCCCTGTGTCTTCCAACTTTTTTCGCATGTCTGTTGCCATCAACTAACTACTTGTGAACAAATCATTTTAATGCCCAAGTTTTTACTGCCCACAATATTTGATATTTCATTAAGAAAAAAAATTGTGTAATGTATTCACCCTATTTTATTCGATATAATATCTTATTCAATTTTGATCTTTTTTAGCTATATGATACAAATTCACACAATATATCAATGAACATACCTTCTCTCAAATTAATGAATCATATTATGATTTTTATTATTATTCTGGTTACTATTATCATGCATAATGTTCAAAAGACATTTGATTGAAAGATTCATCACAATAAAAGAAAAGATGAATTTTTGTAATATTAAAACATTTTTCATGATAATTGGATCATAAATTGCTTATTATAAATAAGTAATTAGAATTTTTAGTATTTTGCTATGTATACATACATATAATTGTTTTGGGCATTCCATCGTTCTCAGTAGTTACTTTAAATTTCATGCTGATGTTCGTGCTACTTAAGAGGAAGCTTGAAACCTGCCGCGGAGGCATATTAATTGTTAAAATTTTCCATCACAACTGTTGCTCTGAGAGATTGGCTTCGATTAATTTCTACTTAACTTACAGTGTATTAAATCTTTTCTTGTTTTTGAATGTGCATTAATCCTCGGATTACGAAATAATTCGACTCTCTTTGCTTACTGTGAGCTGAACATATTTCTGATTTAGTCAATAATCTGAGCCAGGGTCAATAAACGAGGTCGAAACTTGAACTGACATGTCAGCTTCAGGCCACTGCAAAGAAAGGACGGTGGAACATATAGAACAATTTATTTGCCCACGAGCCTGTCAACGCGAAAGCCTTCAGTTCGGTTAGGAATCGATCCAACAAACTTCTGGGCACACATCAGACTCCTACGAGGCAATAAAAGTAGTAAATCATTTATTATGTACAAAGACATATCAATCTCGCTAGGTATAAAAAAATTCTTAAAAAATGTCCAATTTACGTTTTTTTAGGTCTTATTGATAGAACTATGTCTTTGAAAGATAAAATCGCGAGTTCGATCCAAGTCCTTGTCGAACACCCTAAATTGTGTTTCAACTTCTCTTATTAGAAGTTTGTAAATAAATGTTGCTTATATGAGTTCATGATATTCATATGCCTTACAATGATTGAAAAGTTTGGCTGGGTTATATGTTGGTTACATTGCAACAGTCTTACTCAACATTGCCAATTAAAAAAACTGCACTATTTGGGTTGCCTTGTACAATCCTACTGATTTTATTGAGGCTTACAGTTTTAAATATAAGCCGTTACAATCAATCTTCACTTCATGAGAATCTAACCCATGAACCACTCTCTGTATTCAGCTGTTTAGTGACTACAAGAAATGAATGTTCCTTTTCTGATTTTTAGTCGATATATGCTTCGGAGTTTTGGGAGTTATCTTCCTTGCTTTGTCTGAATGCAATCAACAATTTACGTAAGCTCGCGTTCTAGGAGCCAAAAATACTTACAGTATTTCAGAAAACCACACATCACTTTCGTGTCTTAGGCTACCAATACGTATTAAAATATTTATCTCGCCATTTTGTACCTTTCTTTTTAATTTGAAGTATAAGACACTGAAGTTTTATTATAAAATATTGTTATTTATTCAACAAAAAAGAGCACCTCATTAAATATTAGCAAATATCTTACTCAAAATTAGAATTCTTAAGGAAAATAAGAGTATCAAATTTCTAATGTGTAATATTAAGTGCCTTCCCATCAATATCATAAAAAAACTTAAATATTTATCAATATAATTTAGTTACACGAAATTTCCCCAAAATATGTAAAAACTCAGCCAATAAAAATCATCGCCTCGTGGAAACTTTCCTGATTGCAGCTGAGGTTAAAAATTGAAATTTTTATCGAGAGGAATAAATGATACACGCCAAAATAGGAAGCAGGACATAAATTGGTGGCACAATTCCGTGGTATTGGCGGGGCCACTCTCCAAAGAAACTAATGGAGAATCAATAGCGGAAGAGATTATGCTGCAGAGCACAGAGATACCTTTTTGCAGTCATGAGTGCTAAATAAATAAATTTATTATGCTTTTCACTGATCTTACCTCTAAATAAATGCACTTATTTCACTGGCAAGGAAGAACAGTTTGCATTTTTTAGTAATTCTAGGAGTACTTACTAGTGCAACTATCCATTAAAGGAATTTAAAGTAAACATTTCCTCCTACAATTGTATATTTGCGGTATTTCAGGTAGACTTGCTTACAATAAAAAAAATTTCTTAGATGAATTTGCAAAGAATTATATTGGAAAAATTAAATCTATCTCAATTGATAAAAATAAATTCTGAAATTACAAGGCATCTGCTTTCCTACAAACCAACATTTTCATAAAAGCTGATTTTAATTTTCTTTTACCTTTTTTTACATAAATTATGATGTAAAAGCAAAATCAGCCAAAATTTTTATTACATACAGCGTATTTTTAGTGAAACATGTTATTTTATGGCAAATTTTACTGAAATTTTAACAACATGGCTAAGACTCTATAGACAATTATAAGGCATCAATTTTAATTTAATTTCATCATAAAGTGACAATATTCTTCGAAATGAAGTAAATCCTAAGTAAACAATTCAGGAATAACGAAAACATGGTTAAAAATAAATAACAATATGGGTATTTTAGAATACATTACTGAACATTTCCTTTTAACAATAACTGTAAGAGAAAAGATATTTTCGATGTATATATTCAAAAGTCTGTTTTATTTCATAGATAATAACAATAAAGGTTTAATAAAATACCCTTTAAGGACATAGATTTGCTTGTGATAGCGAAGATGTTCCGAATGAATAAACCAAATAACAGACATAAACTTATGCTTATCAATCAGCATATTATAGAAATAGATAAATTAAAAAAAAAAAAAAAAAAAAAAAAGTGAAATACCGCTTTTTTGCTACTTTTGGTTTCAAAACGCAACTTCCTGTTTTATTTTTGAAAAGACGAGGTGTATTTTAAAATTCCAGAAACTTAATTTGCATTTATCATACTGTAAAAAGAAAAACTATTTTGGAAACTGTAAGATTCTGAGTACTACATTCACAAGTAAAAAATAAATTGACACGTTTAATCGAAAATCAACTTTTCAACGTAAGCAAAAATACCTTAAGAACTTTAAGGCAATCATAAACTCATAAGAAATATTTGCGAACGAATGTAGATTCAATAACAAGAGCTGTCAGTTTTACTGTCCGTGTGTCAATTACGTCATGCGGATAAGGACTAAGGATTCAATATTAATTTGTTGGTATAGTGAGGTGTAGAAAAAATTGATCAGTTGACCTTCCTGTGTCATCGTTTAAAATAACAAAATAATTGAAAAGAAGCTTATATTTATTTCCTCTGTTAGGATGATATGATACAGATGAACCAAGTAACTACTTCTATCATGTGTGTGTATTTCCTCCATTATTTCATTAGCTTAATGCGTTCCATTCTGTAGTCTAGTTTATTATATCACCTAGATATTCTCATACAAATCCTTATTAAGAGATTCATTCTTCTCGAAATGATCACTTTGGATCTGATAATATTATTACCTTCTCATAAGAATCTGTAAGATTTTATTTTTTCTAAAAATGATACATTCGAACCTGGAAATAAGACCATCTTTCTATGATTTTTAGTAAGGCGTCTTTTCTTCTGTAAGACTTAATTTTGAATTTATAAAATGATGACATTCTTATAAGAATTTGCAAGACTTCATTTCTTCTATAAGTGAAGTTAATAATAATATCCAAATGTTAATCAAAATAAAATTTAATTTCTACTGCAAGTGATAATTTTGAATCTGACAATTTTGTGCTCTTATAAGCAACTTGCTGTAAACTTCATTGCTTTCACGAATGAGAGTTTTGAATTTAATTGCTCATTATCTTCTTATGATCCTCAATAAGAACTTGTCTCTTGTGTACGTGAAAATTTTTAATCTGATAACATGATCCTCTCCTAAAAAGATATAAATCCTCTCGTTACAAGTAAATGTTTTTAATCTTATGGTCAACTGCATGATTTGGTTTCTTCCAGAAGGGATAAATTTAAATATGATGATATCATGATCTTCTTTTAAGAGTTTATACATTTTCGTTCTTTTACAAATGAAATTTTGGAATCTGTGAATATTATGATCTTTCCTTAATCCAACATAAGAATATTATGAGTTTATTTTTTTTCTTTTTAGAAGAAAAGTAAGAGAAACATAAAATAAATTTTAAACATAAAATTTTAAAGAAGTGGAATGAAGTCATTTGCATACAAATACATCATAACTAATCTTTTCATTCATTTGAAAAAAAAAACTCAGATCTTTTTGCTTCTAAAAAGTCAGTGTAAATTCATATGTTTGTTATACAAAGTGTGGAATTCAGATTGCTGGATGGTGGGGGAGGAAACTGTATGGATGCCTACAATTTTCAGTTTACTCTAAGCTGTATCAGACCTCTCAGCGATCACAGGTGAATAAAAATAAAATACCGCCATCTTTCTCTTCTTCAATATTGTTTTGCGCAGTGAACAAAAGATTCTTTTCTGGAAATGTGTTTTTCTCACTTGAAAGCCAGCAACGGCGTCTCTCAAAAGGAAATTGCTTTCTTTGGAAGGAAAAAAATTGAAGTGACGCTATTCAACAGCAGGAAATACAATATAAAGCATACTATCTAGAACATAAGCTAATCGAAATTCACGAGAAAAATATTTTTTTAGAATTTTGGGGGAACCCTTTGAAAAATAGAAACAGATATTTCACATTATGTCAATAAGTAAAAATTGTACTGAGAGGATTTAGTGAGACACATTTAATTATTCCAAACAAGAAACGGTCACTTAATTTCACATTTAGGCCGCAAAGATTCTATGATTCAATGAAATCCGCACCAAGTGGAAGCGTGAAATCCGGTTTCTGCATGCATTTTGCATGAATAGGTCTAAAAGACAACAAACTCATTTCCTTCTTCGAGTAAATGCCAGGCGCATCTTTTCGGGAGGAGTGACTGATCTCGCATTCGGTCTTAACCACTGTTAAAAACAGAAGTAGGGCTTTGCTGCCAAGACATCAGTCAGGGAAGGTGCTCGGAAGTATTCCTGGTTTCCGCCTTTGCAATACATTAATGCGGCATTCTACCAATATCTTAACGAAAGATATTTTACAATGGATTTTGGAGAGAGTATACTCGAAATAGCTTTCAGTTCTAAAACTATTTTTTATGTGAAGTTAAAATCTTTCACAGCATTGCAAACTTTTATTTTAAGTTTAAACGTTGCCCTTGCAATGAATCAATAGACAAGGTAAATTTAAAAAAAATAATAATGTAAATTTTAATAAATATAATATTAAAATAAATTTAAAATAAAAAGTAACGTTAATAGAAATAATAATAATGTTTGAAGAGCAGTTATATGTAGATAAAATAAACTTATCTAATTTTTTTTTATAATTGGCTTCAAACCTGCATATTGGAATTTATATATGAAGTAACTATAAATAAATTTCACCAAAAGTATCTCAAAGAACTGTCATAAAAGATATTTGCATCCGAATTGAGTTTGCCAGTTCAATGTAAGAAATTTTTAGAAGAGAAAACTTCATAAAGTTCAAATTAGTCATGGGATAAAAATTCAAATTTTAAACAAATTACACTACTGGGCATTAAAATTGCTACACCAAGAAGGCAACATGCTACAGACGTGAAATTTTTACTAAAGGAAGAGGTGATGTGATATGCAAATGATTAGCTTTTCAGCGCATTCAGACAAAGCAGGCGCCAGTAGCGACACCTACATTGTGTTTAAATGAGAAAATTGTTCAGCCGGTTCCTCATACACAAATTGCATTTGAACGTTGTTGCCTGAGAAAAGTTGTTGTGATGCCTCGTGTAAGAAGGAGAAATGCGTACCAGCACGTTTCTGACTTTGATAAAAGTCGAATTGTAGTGCACCGGGATTGCGGTTTATCTTATCGCAGTATTGCGGCTCGCGTCGGTCGAGATCCAATGACTGTTAGCAGAATATGGAATCGATGTGTTCAGGACGGTAATACGGAACGCCATGCGGGATCTCAACGGCCACCTATCACTAGCAGCCCAGAAGACAGGCATATTATCCGCATGGCTGTAATGGATCGTGCAACCACGTCACGAGCCGTAAGTCAAGAAACGGGGTCGTTTGGAAGACAACAAGTGTCGGCACGAACAGTTCGACGACGTTTGCAGCAGCATGGACTCTCAGCTCGGAGACCATGGCTGCGGCTTCCCTTGACGCTGCGTCATAGACAAGAGCGCCTTCAATGGTCTGATCAAAGACGAACCTGGGCACACGAATGGCGAGACGTCATCTTTTCAGATGAATCCAGGTTCTTTAGTCGAGCATCATGATGGTCAAATCCGTGTTTGGGGGCATCGTGGTGAACGCACACTGGCAGCGTGCATTCGTCATCGACATACTGGCCCATCACCTGGCGTGATGGTATGGGGTGCCATTGTATACACTTCTCGGTCACCTTTTGTTCGCATTGACGGTGCTTTGAACAGTGCACGTTACATTTCTGGTGTGTTACGACCCGTGGCTCTACCCTTTATTCGAGCCCTGCGAAACCCTACGTTTCAGCAGGATAATGCCGGACCGCATGTTGCCGGTATTGTACGGACCTTCCTTGATACGAAACATGTTCGGCTGTTGCCCTGGCCAGCACGTTCTCCACATCTTTCACCAATAGAAAACGTCTGGTCAATGGTTGCCGAGCGACTGGCTCGTCACCAAACGCCAGTCACTACGGTTGATGAACTGTGGCATCGTGTGGAAGCTGCATGGGCATCAGTACCTGTACATGCAATCCAATCTCTGTTTGACTCAATGCCCAGGCTTAGAACTGCTGTTATTACTGCCAGAGGTGGTTGTTCTGGGTACTGATTTCTCAGGATCTAACTAGCCAATTTTTTTGAAAATTTAATCACTTGTTATTTCTAGTATAATATATTTGTCCAATAAATATCATTTTGTTATCTGTATTTCTTCCTGGTGTAGCAATTTTAATGGCCAGTAGTGTAGTTACAATTTGTTATGGTTGTGGTGGCCTGGATGGTTAGATCATCATTCTCTGATCGGAAGGTGGTGAAATCAAATCCTGAACGAACAGAAGACCCGTTATGCATTCTAAAGGTTGATGAAGGCGCATTCAGTTAATAGTGGTGTTTCAAATGAAATGTTACCGGATAGGCCAATTCTTTTACTTGGTCATACATTATGAAGATATGAACGCTTTCAAGTCACGATGGTTCTCCCACCGGATGCTGTAGATGCTTTCCATTTCGATCCCCAGTTGTGTTATCACTGAGAAATTCTCAGTATCTGGTAGTTGGGGGAAAAGTAGTTAATAAAATTCGTATTGCTATTAAGTTTAAAGCCCATCGCCCTGTCTAGTGGTCAGAGTGCCTGACTGCCGATAGGGAGGTGCTGGGTTCAAATCCCGGTTCAAGCATGAATGTACTTTCTCTCTCTCTCTCTATCCTGTCTTTGTCCTTTCTGTGCATGAAGGAGGTGTGAATGGTTGCCTACCCTATAAACGGGTCCTTATGGCATATGTGTACTGAAGCAGTCGAACAACACACCAAATATGGTTTAGTATGGAAAAGTGAAGCAGCGCACCCCATATTGTCAACCTAACTATAACAAGACAAAAAAAGTATTAAGTTTAAATTCCCATGCGACGAAGTTAGAATTTTAAAACACAGACTTAATTATTACTACATAATTAAAAGTACTAAATAAGAAAATTGATATTTTTTGGGTTAAACCGAAATTATGTTCAATTATGTAAAAATGATTTACAAACATTCTTAAAACTCTAAATTAATATAATTATTAAATAAATATTTATGTATTGGACAGATCAGCGAGGACAAAGTCCTTCACTTTATGATGCCATGATGTTATTTTTCTATACATATATATATGTGTGTGTGTTTGTGTGTGTGTGTGTGTGTGTATTAAAATTTTGGTGGAATAAAGTTTAGTAAAATTTTATTAATTTATAGTATTATGTCATTTATCAGGATATATACATATTAATTATATAATATATCATTAAATATATTTATTGGAAATATTCATTTAATGATTATTGTAAAATGAATTACACAATAAAAAGATATAATTACGCAATAGTTATATTTTAAGACTTGGAGAAAATCGTGGATTTAGGTTAAAACTATTGCTTAAGTTATATGTAAATGTGATGGGAATGGAGAGATTAATGTTCGCATCTTCATTTCATTTGTTCGCGGATTCAATTCCTACCTGAAGCGTTGTTGAACCTAGTGGCTCGGTTTTCATTTTCTCCCGTCCACTCGAATGAATACTCGTGTGTGAAAAGTGATTCTAGTCTCATACTGTAACAATTCTTAAGTTATTATGTGTTATAGAGACAATTACTTCGGTAATATCTGATAACAAGGATGGAAATTCATTTAACCAAGTAATACAAGAAGACTTATTAAAAATATCGTTTACATTTATTTAAAAAATGAAGACAAAACTTAAAAATCGGATCCATTCTTAAAAGAGAAATTGGAATGAATTAAGGATTTATGATTCATTCTATCGGTGAAGCAAACAGTTCTAGTCAAGTAAGGTTTCATGGGCAAAATATGGCTATAGAACAATGAACAAACCTGTCCAATGGGTGTGATGCCTTTTAACTGTTCCTTTTCTATAACAAAATGAAAAATTATCATCAATGCAGTCTAATACGTTAGTTCAAATCTCTTTAGTCTGCACCATGTATCGAACTTACTGTCTTCCAGGCTTGTGGATCAAGGAATCCTTTCCCACCAGGATCCTGGGGCTTTGCTTATTCAGATGCACTTTTGGTGGAATATTTCTGTAATCTGAGGCACAATCACTCATCTCGAGTCAAGACTAAATGACGAGGTAGACATTTGCGGTGTCCATCCCCATCACGCTATACCCATGGAGGAATAAAGGGACTTCTAATAAACTCAGTTCCTCTCGGAGGAGAGTCTTTAGTGGGATCAGGTGACAAACGCAATGGGGTGTGACTCCAGAAATATTTCGTAAAGGAATAATTTGGTGGGTTTTGGTATTATTTGATTCCTCCATTTTTCACTGAAAGGAAAAATATTCATTTTATTCTGTGATAAACGGATAAGAAAGTTTTCATTGCAATGCACCCAATTACAGTTACACCGATAACAAATGCCAATGATGGCATTTCAGTTCGTTCGATATAGGCTGACAAGAATCATTTACCTTCGAGGGAATGAGGGGGGATTTCCTCGAAAATTATCTCTTTAGATAAACTAGCAGAGTGAGAAGAACTTTCCCTTCAGCAGTCAACATTGACAGAAAAGATTTATCGATTACCCAGTTTCCTGTGAATACTGAAGCCTCCGAGTGAGAGAGAGACAGTCCTGCATTTCCAGAGACCGTTGATTAAGTTAAACATTTTATAAGTTAAATACTTTCTATTAACATGCATGACGGAGAAACACTGACTTATCAACTATATTATAAATTGGTTAGACATGTTTGGATATTCAATGGAAAAGTTCGTCATGAAAGGATGTCGCGTTCTGAAAATAAAATAATATTTCTCCCTATTTTGAAATGTGTATATCAAACTAGCAATGATTGCGCAAATAAATTATGATACACAATTACATTTTTGGGGATCACGATTGTTTAATGGAAAATGCCATTGTTATCCCATTCAGAAGTCAATGGGCTCAAAGCCTGATATAGAAGAAGAGCTTCATATTGACAGACTTGTAAACTGAAGTATTTTCCATGATCTAATGTCCTACCTTTGTTATGTGCGTGATAGGAAGGTTCAAATTTAAGTGTCACACTTGTTCAAGATCATGAGGTTGCGCACTGTATTTAATGGCATTCATTGGTAGAAATAGGATACAAGAAACAGCGCAATCACAAAAATTGATGCAAGAAAATCCGCGATGTTTCCAGATTGGATCGACGTTGTCGATATATATATAACATTGGCAAGAAGGTTAACTTAGAGATAACTTATAAGATTATACGCTAATTTAAGCATAATTTTTATCGGCTCGAATGACGACTTTATCCATCCCTAGAGTGTGATCAGATTGGTTGAAGAGGTTATCAGCCATAGACACCATATTTGATATCCTCTTTATTCGAAAGAAACAGCCACACAAAAACGCTTATTATTCTTTATGTAACTTTCATTTTAAGAACTTGTCATCAACATATTAACAAACAGTTAATAAAATGTCATGAGTAAAAATGTAACATTTACATTTTAAGAACTAGTCATTATAAAAACTAATAAATCGGTGATTATAGAACGTGTTTCGGAGTCCATTTACTATATATAAAATCATAGATAAAAAACAGTGCTCTCAAAAGTTAGTTAGCCAGTTACTAAATAATGATTTTTTAGATAAGACTTTCGATATTTAACACACTGTAACTCAAATATTTATTACAATAAATTTTTAATCAATACTGTTTCTGATTATTATTTGAACTTATTGTATTCACGTGTTATCCTGTCGACCGTGAAAAAGGTATGTCACCAAATGGTGCTCTTTAAAGCCAAATGCTGCAGGTTAAGTATCAAATTCTAATTTCATAATTTTATTTTATGAAAATTACCATTTAAAGATTTTATTTTAAATACATGCAAGTTTTTTAAAGTATGATTGAAAAATGAAAATAAAGATTTCACAGCCATTTGTTTCAGTGAGGATATTAGTTAAATATTCTGATTTTTTTCATTACATTATGATTGGGATAAAACTTTCCAATTTCTTAAGACTGGGTGAAAATGATCAGCAAAATTAATTTCCTTATTCTGATCAATTATTTGTAGGAATTTGGGTAAATTTCCTCCTTTGGTTATCCCTTTACAATAAAGTAAAACATTGACTTCTTACTTTCGCAACCCTAAGGAAGAAAGGGATGCTATTTAATGAGTCTGCTAATTTTGCTGAAGGAAAGTTAAAGATTCGCATTGTTTAATATTATTTTATCAAATAATTAAGTTTCTTATGTAGTAAAGGTGCATTCAAGTGGTTTAAAAATTTAAGTTATAAATTATTTTTGTAATATAATAAAACAATAAGAAAAGATCGGAAAATTTTCCTATTTGAAGTGCATTGCCACAGTATATATTTAAATTAGAGAGTTGGTGATATTTAAGAACAAATATGAAGGCAAAAAGTTTACTGGCATGCCCTAATTTTCGAACTGAGCGTGAAAAATCCTGGAATGTTAACTGTGAGGAGCTATATTATCACAAAATGCGTGAAAACAAAACCCAAGATTTTTCTTTCTTAAGCTTCTAAAGGACAAAAAAAAATCACTTTCATCAGAGATCAAAGACTTGTTTGTTGAAAACAATAGTCCTAATGATTCCAAAAAGTTTAAAATCCAGAATTTTCTCGAAAACGTATTTTGCCACTTCTCCAGTTATCAGTACATTTCAAGAATATCTGTATCCACTCTATTACAGAACGCAATTAGTGTATAGCGTTGTGATTTTCTGTGTTTCAAAGAGGATACGATCCTGAATGAAGAGCATTTATTTATTTCTAAACGAACACTTCGCTCACGGTTCTTTCAATCTTAATAACTACAATCACTTCAACTTGCACTGGCTAAAACCAATACAGGTTTACAGAACAGAAACTTAGCAAATTTTACAACTGACGACTCACACCACTAACTGATTCCTAGTTTCAACTTCGATTCAATAACTGTTAGGCAGAGGCCTATATTTACGCGTCTTCAGAGTAGGCTCTGGAAGCTTCAAGGACATTCCTAGAGTACGCCTATGGCAACTCGATTCCTATTTGTCCTATCAACTGGAAATTCCAAGGATATTAAATTATTTTCTTAAGGCCAAATTGGTACCAAGGTTGACAAAAGTATCATCAAATGTTGTTAAACAGCCTTCGACTTCACAATTTTACTTCTCAGAACTGAAAATCCCTATTTTCATAGGATAAGTGTTGTTGGACAATATAAATTCATATATCAAAAGATAATAACACAGTAAAACAAGTAACTAAACGGAAATTTAAAACATTCATGCTAAAAAATAGTGAATATGGCGTGCTGTTAAGATATAACGGCTTGGAAAACTAGAACATGCTGATGATTTTGCTTTATGATGATGCACGCAAATGTTGTAACACAGAAACTATTCTCACTAAAAGCAGCAAATACTGTAACATCTTTTTTACAAGCCAGATCTGTCTCCCTTACTTTTTACACATTTAGCCACAGAAAAATACCCTTCGAAAGTCAGTGGCTCCGGACAGCTTGAGATTTCTTCGAGTATTAGAAAGTTTTACAGAATGGTGAAGAAATGCTACGATTGCTTAAATGCTCCACGTTATTTCACAGGAGTCGTATGAACTGCGCTGAAATCCAAAGTAAACTTTTTTTTTATCGCCTCTTAAAATTAATAGAGAGAAATATTATCGCTCATTTTTCAGATGATTAACTAAAATAATCTAAGAATTCGAAGCAAATGATTTTAGAAAATAAGCAATAAAAATTAACTTTTTCCTCTTTTTATACAAGATAAATGTATTGAATATATTTACAATTGCAATAAATGCTTTGTGATAAGTGTATTAAGAATATTATAACCCAAGGGAAATTAAACACAAGACTATCAATATTTCAGATTCAAGTCTCAAACTTTATAATTCATGCAAATATAATCAAAAAAATCTGACAAACAGTTGAAAGTTAATTGATAAATATACAAATCCAGTGCAAGGACTGTTGCTATTAACTAGAGGGAAATTAAAATTATGTTTTATGCAAATTTTATTCAATAGTTTTAAAAAAGTGTATTACTCCTTCGATAAACACACAGTTAGACTTCAGGCAAATAATCTACAGTAATCAAGTAACATAATTTATTTTACACTTTGATTTCTTTCTCAAAGAGTTTTCTCATGAAATAGTTCGTAATGACATTTTTTACTTGATTTAATATTTATGTCCTTAAAATAAAACAATGAGACTTATTTTAAAAAGACTCTTTTATTTCTTTGACAACAGTGTTTCGGGAAAGAAAGAGATTTAAAGTATTGGGTCTACTAAAAAAAATAAAGGCTCCCCCTCCCTCAAAGAAGTGTAAGTTTTTAGTGAGAAGAGTTAGAAATAAAATAAAATATTGATCTTTACCCTTTTGAGTAGAAAAAAGAAAATGTACAACTTGCATGAAGTTAGTTTCCCTTTTCGAAAGCTCCTTTCTCGGGTTTGAATTCTTAAACATAAAGCTCGGATCAAAAGGAAAAAGAGAGTAAAAATAGCATAAAAAAAGTCTCTAAAAGAAAAGGCTTTTATATAAATCTGATTAAAGCGTCCGGAAAAAATCACATTTTTACACCCCTTGTTTGCTTTAGGGATAATACAAAAATTATTCACTTGAAATTTCATAAAAATATTTATGTGGAAAAATTCTTAATATTTCCATGGAATAAAAATCGTGCTAAATTTTCTTTTTTCTGTATATATATATATATATATATATATATATATATATATATATATATTATATATATATATATATATATATATATATATATATATATATATATATATATATATATATATATATATATATATTAAAATGAAAATTTCGTTACAACAGGATAACATTAACACATGAAGAAGTCGATAATTTCCTTCTATGACAGACATTTTATTTTGTAATACTTTTTATAGTAACAATATTCTAATGCTAATATATTTTTATTTGTCCATACATTCAATTTCATAATCAATAGAAAAGTACAAAAAATAATACAACAGGAATTAAAAGTTACTGGCTCTCAATGGAATAGAATAATTCTGTTCTTCAAAGGATTTTTTTAGTTTTATTTTTTGACGTTAAAGCCAATATCAAAAGAATGAAAAAAGAAAGTTGTAATAGCAAAGTTTTAAGAAGTGGAGATTTTTCACACGTCAAAATTTCTATGAAAAATATTTTATTTTTTGAAGTAAAAAATCTTAAAGAATATTAGCATGTGAAAACATTTTTCGAAAAAAATCTGTTGCATAAAAATTTAGTATCAATTAAATTCTTAATATTTATTTCAGCAGCAGCATTTGATATAAATTTAATATAAAGATTGTTAGAATATACTATTTATAAATTATAGTTTTATAATATGAAGTTATATTTCAAACATTATTACCAAAATAATTACTCATCTAATTATGTGAAAAATAAATTTTCAATTCCTATTATTCAATATTCTTTTATTATGTACGCTTTTATTGAAAAGTTGTTATTATATATTCAATATTTTAAAGGCTTACCTTTAATTAAAATTTAAATACAGTTATGAAACACAACTGTATTTTCGTATATTAATGTTCAATATTCTCTCGATTATTGTATTCTATTTTATTCTAGTACTATTTGCTGAAAGTAACATGAAAAAACTAAATAATAAAAATTTCATTTTTAGCATTCCATTTCCTGCTTTAAAGAAAATATTTTCGTTGGGAAATATACGGGAACATTGTTTATATATTTTTATGCTTGAATATATAGTAAATGTCAGTACGTTTATGATGAATATACTATATATTGTATTTCAATATTCTTTCTTATTTAGTATACAAATTCCAAAATTTTAAAACTATTCTCTCCATAAAATATTCAAATTTTTTCTGTAAGCTAACAAATGCATGAATAAAACAATTACTATTTAGTTTTGATGCATACATATTTTCTTACTTGCTTTGTATAAAAATAGTTTTATTTTAAAATGTATAAAAATATAGGGTATACAAAATTTTTGAGCATAAAACTAGACTGTTTTGATGTATTTATTAATTCCAAGAGTTATTTTTGTTAAAGAAAATCAAGTTTATTTCTCTGTTTAGAAACTGTTGCTCTAAAAATTCAGTAATTTTTTATATAGTAAATAAAGAAAATATCATTTTTATTTGCATGACATAATTTTAAATTTTAATTACTGTTTTAATTATTAAATATAATTAAATGGTTATGACAAAAAAATTTATTATTTAAAAAAGGTAAATTACTGACTCATTTTATTTAATTTCTAAATTTACCAGTTTAAAAGTATAGACAATTTTTCATATAAAGTGATTTTATATAACAAAAATTTTAATAATATTGGAGAAAACCTCATGCGATATTGTAATTAATTCCAAGTGCATTTCAATAAATTTATTAGAAGACTGAAAAAAGTTCATTGAAATATTTTAAAATGATTTTTATTACATTTATAGTTTTTTGAGTGAATATAATTTCACTTCTTATAATTTATTTGCGAAATTAATTCTTTAATTTATCCGTAATATAAATTCTAGAAACATAATGACAAATTTAAATTTATTTATTAAAATACAAATTTCTACTATTATAATTTGTCTATGTTTCTATGTAAAAAGAAATTGATAATCAAAATATATGGGAACAGAAAAACATGGTCCATGTTGGTGAGAACAGTTAATAAACGTTTAATTATATAATTTACCGACGATATGCTTAAACTCCTTCCCTCAAATATAAACTTTATGGTGAATTGTCATGTTTCACACTGTAAAGAGATGCACAGATTCTGTGGGGGATAGAGAAATATGGAAAAAAGGCATGAAGTATGAAACTTTACCCATGGCGTAAAAATAGCAAAACTGGAATGCCTTCAAAATGAAAGCATCAAGCAGATCCCCGAGCACCTTCTTACTGCAGGGATAGCAAGATAAGGCAAAAATTTAATAACCCGGCACTTAAGGCAGTTTTTGGTAAAATAATCGCAAATCTTTATGGGAAAGAAAAACAAATAACCTTACATTAACTGATCAGACACCACTTGTAACCCCTTGAGTAGATAGCGCCCAAATCATTGCAGATATTCCGCCTGAACCCTCCACAGTAACAGATTCAAGTATGCTTGAACTTTCACATAATTTATTTTAAAGATTCTCCACTTTATTTATGATTTTTTATGTGAAAAAAATATATACATATAAAAAATAAAAAGTAAGAATATATAAATAGATTCACAAGTGTGTATGTATTTATTTATGTATAGCTTTCGGCTATATCTATATATATTCAGAAAAATAGCAATTGTTTCCAAGTAAAATACCACAGAATATGTGTCACAATATATGTGAGAAGAAAATGGTCCTACCCATATTAAGAGTTGGAAAGCGACAATTTTCTACGATAAAACTATATTCAATTTCCTTTCATTTATTGAATTATAAAAAATCTCACTTGTCTCTTAATTAAATTCTTTAATGATATCGAAACTTTTTGAATGGTCTAATTTGTAATTTTTAACAACTATTAGTGAGTTTTTATTTAAAATAAACTGAAACTTACTACATTTATAACTTTACTTTCCAGCAAAACTCAGCCATACGGATAAAATAATTCAACACTTCAACGGCCTGATCAACAGAAAGGGGTCTCCTGACCCAAGAGCCTGCTTGAGTCAGCGAAACTGCTCAATTAAAGATTATGTGCTCTAATTTATTCATTTAAATACAAATTTCTGTTTTGTTGTATGCATTGTTTAAAAAATATCTCAGTATATATATATATATATATATATATATATATATATATATATATATATATATATATATATATATATATATATATGTATCACTGAAAAGCTAAAACAGTGGTTCATTAGCTTGACGCCACTTCTCGTTATGATGAACAAAGTGAAGCATCTGTTACCGCAGGCAGCGCGATTGGGAGGTTGATCATAGCAACTCCCTCACTGTGTTGCTGCAGCTCGGTGGAAGTATCTACGTTAATCTTTGATGTCCAAGGTGATGTGGCATGGAAATGAGAAGGATACCAGGTCAGATGTGACGTTGTTACTTGATTGCGGCTCAAAATGACGAGACGTTGGTGTCAAAAGAGTATTCCAAACTTGTTAAGGTACAGTCCGGGGCTAGTCGCTATGTATGTAAAGTTAAAACTAATATTAAATTAATCAAATATATAAAGCATACATGTTAAGGTATACAAAAATCTATACATATCTATTAAATTCCACGCACGCTGTTGATATTTTCGAGATCATTCATTGAAATGTTAATATTTGTAGACTCTGAATATGTATAAATAGACAGAACGAAACATTTTATTGTAAAGAATGGAAAATTACTAAATTTTTTAGAAAAAAATGCCATTATATATTTTCTTTCCCCCAGCATCCACCCATTCAGTTGATGCGCGGAAATTCTTTCTATGAAGCGTAAGCTATATAGTTATATTGTGTACAAAAATATATGGCAATATGCTTCTATTTCACTGGAAAGAGTACCTGATCAACGAATTATTTAAAGAAAAAGCAGGTTGTCCAGAGCAAAACAAAACAATATTCTTCTATTCAATTCCATCGCATTCTTGAAATTTCTTTTATTAGAAATGTAAACAACATACTATTCGAGCCATGTACGATCACAACAAGCATTTGTATGCTGCTGCGACTCGTAAAGCTGTCAAGATATCGGCATAGATGCGAATATTTTCATGCCTTCCTCTTAAAGATGCATGAGCAGCTCCCTTCAAAGAGGGAAGGGCAGAGCTCTCCAGAGGAGCGTGAATACGCGGAAGGAGTAAGCATACGACTTACTGTGCGTGATGGTGGGGATCTTGGATCGGGGGGCTTCAGTGTCGAGGGGCGCCTGGATGATGCTCAGGCTGGGCGAGATGATGGCGGGCAGCGTCTTCGCACGCAGCAGGGGGATCCGTTTCTTGAGTGATGGCTTCTCGGACAGGTGGCTGTGGAGAGAGAAGGCGACATTACAATCCCATAACAAATTCACGCCAACGCACACAGGACAGGAAGTAAATAGAAACATAGAAATATATACAATACATTTTTCACAAATAAATAAAAATTTAAGGAAAGGAAGAAATATTCATATTTATTGATATATATATATATATATATATATATATATATATATATATATATATATATATATATATATATATATATATATATATATATATATATATATATATTAAGGGACCTATCATCGTTATCTTAGCACGACGAGTACAAAAAATTGGGGTGGATTTTACCCAGGGATGGGTAAACATTTCAGCTAGTGCGGTTATCATCCTGGCTTTTAGATATTCAGTATTTGCCATTTGCCTTCTGAAAGAAAATTATCTCACGAGTATCCAAAGGAACAAGTCCTCCAGTATTCTATATCTATGTTCAAGAAAGATAGCGCTCAATCCCTTCTGCTGTTGTTACATATCTTCAGTTAGTGAACTAAATCATGTTTATGATATTTGTCACTTTAAGAAAATCGAACACTAAATTTGGGCCTGTGTAAAGATCAATTTTGAAAAGCCCGAGACAATCCAAAGTATGGGAAGGAGAGGCCTGAAAGTCAGCACACTTCAAACAGGATGCTACGTATTTTTTCATAAGAATAAGACATAAACCACGAATGTCCACTGATAAGCCTGGTGATGGCCGTTTTGTCTATCCTACAACACTTGAGTGGGAATGCGCTCTCAGGGCACTTTCCCTGGTACCATTGGTGAACAGGTTGTTGTTGCACCAGCATGCCTCTCTGACGTCAACGAAAACAATTAAATTAAAGATAATTAAGTTTATAATATTGCCTAAGAATTATTTAGATAGTTGATGTTTATGAATGAACTCCAATTGAAAGAGTAAAGAAAGTCAAAAATAAAAATTTTACTGTATGCTCAAGAATGTCAAAATCTATTGTAAAAGAATTCCCCCCAACCAAAAATGCAAGACAGTTGTATTCGTATCATTTTGTATATCTTCCATTTTTGTTTCTTATTTTAATAACAGTATTATCTTAGAAAATACAAAATTAAATTTCTGATGACTACAGTGGGCTGAAGAAGCGGTGTGGCCATTATGATCTGAAAAGTTCAACTTTCAGCTGCGGGGCTTTGACGAGAATTTATGATAATAAAATCATTGCAGGGAAGCCCACATAATACAGGAAGCATGTGAATACTATTAATCTGCATTCAACAGGAAAATATTATCTGCATTCAACAGTAAGAAAATTTCAATCCCAAGTAAATTAATTGTACAGAAAGAAAATGATTATGAAGATTCCAATTTTTTCAGGATTTCTTAAATCACTTTTAATGAGGAGGGTGATTAAATTGTTTTAATTTGTAAAACAATTTTGGTCCTTATGAAAGTAAAGTTAATTTCTTCATTTATTCAACTTTATTTATTTTACTATTGTGACATTCTTTATAATCCATTCTTTATGAAGGATTTTAGTAGATAAGCATAATTCCAACAGTTCATGATTTTCAATATTTTTGACAAATAGTTATACTTTGAGTTCTGCCCCTTTCAAATGTAATCTTTGATGCCGCACAGTAGATAGTTTAACTACGGATCGTCTATAATCATCGTCATCTTCTTTGTCATTTAATTCTTAGTCCTCTCTTTTTTCATCATTCATAATATATCGCACTTCAAAGGAGAAAACCTAGAAAATTCCCAATGGTCATTTCAAGAGATGTAGAAACGCCACATTCCTCGAGTTGTTGAACCATCTGTCATTGCTCAACATTGGCCGGAATTGATTCCAGAATTTTATGTTATAGCACTAGGCCAATTTAGTGGTTGTTTGACAATTAACTGGATTCTCAACAAGAAAAAATTAATCTGGGCATCTCATAATACTTATCTTCAAAACAAAAGGTCTCTGGTTCGATCCCTGCTACTATTGAGCAATGGTAAATGAATTTGTACTTCCGACTTCTGTATGTGCGTCTACCGAAGTATTTATTGAGCTTTTTCTTCTTGATTTTTCTTCTTCTTCTCCAAGTTTCTTCCTGATGATACGTGAATGTGGGCAACTATTTAAGTAATGTCCTACTGGTAAACAATTTATGCAGTGGACACTAAACAGCCTTACAACCGTCTTGAGCTGTTGGATTTTCTACGATGGCAGTCCAAAATATTCATCTCTCGTGACTCAGCTGTGCCTGGATACCAACTTGGAACATACCTATCTGAAGAACGCTGTTCGATCACAACGATATGGTGAACTTCAAATGTCTGGGACTTGTGCTTCTGGTGCTCAAAATCCAATTGGACACAGAAAGTAAATGAGGCAGGTGCAGTTCTTTTTCCAAAATTGCGATGTTTATTATTACATTCAGATTAAAATTTGTATCTTGATTGAAGTTTAATTACATATTTCTATATAAATCTATGTTGTCAACTTCAAAAAGAGTTACGAGTATTTTTGAAAGCTTTTTGAATTTTCTTTGATTGTGATTTCTTATGCTTTTTTTCAGTTTTTTTTTTTTTTTTTTTTTTTTTAATATATAAAAGAAAGTACATTTTTCCAAAAATATAAAACTGTATTGATGTAGTTCCTTTCGAAAATAATTTCTTTACTCAGATGTCGTTACTCAGATGATGATTAGAAGGAATTACTCTAAATAGGGAATGCTGTCCTAAGAAAGCGGTTCCATGTAAATGTGTGTTTTATATAGAGTTAAAACTTTTATTTGTGTGACCATTCCATTATTCCTGAATTCCTAAAAAATTCCTAACTTCCAACACGATGTTGTTTTCAAATAGATCTTTTAACTTTGCCGAATAGTTATTTATATTATTCACGTTCAAAATATATAAGGCCAGATAACCTTTAATAAGCTTCAAAACATTCTGAATAACTTTACTGTCAGCTTAAAACAATGCATTTGTCCTCTTTCCGCAATTGGTTTTTCTTCTGAACTCGAGAGAGACATCATTTCCCTAATGATGTCTGATTTCCACAGTTTTTAGGTCAATTTTTGCCTGCGCTTTACTCTAAAAATGCAGGTATTTTTTCGTAATGAATATCTCCTGAGTTTTTTACTTGTTTACATAAGTTTTTATTGAATGATAATAAGAACAGCTATTTTAAACACGTTAAAAAAAGAGCTTTTCTACTTGACATTATTATCATAAAATTATTATTATTATAAAATTTGAATGGAATTCCAAGTTTACATATTAATTATGCAGTATTTAATTATTTTAATTAAATAAATTAGCACTTAAATCCAATGTAAAGATTCCCTGAAATTCTAAGTTAATATTAAAATTTAAAAATTATAAAATACATATTAGCACATTAAAAATGTGCTCCACTCATTACACTTTAACTAAGCAAAGATTTAAAAACTAAGCAAATTTATTCAAATTAACATGTTCTTAATATATCTATTTGATATTCATTATTTTCATTAGATTTTTCATAAATTCTTACTGAAAGATGTTGAACTCGTGGCAATATTCTAAGTAAATGAGAAAAACGAAAAAAATAAGAGTCCATCATTAGAAAATTAAAGTAATTATTCATTATATTAAGAACAAAAAAGATATTCAATGTTTTTAATAACTCCTTTTCCCATAATTTTAAACATGAAGGTTAATCAAAATGACAAAGCTTTCTGTTCTGGACTGAATAATTAAAAGATCTGCCTTTGCCGTGTTTTACAATTTAGACAACCCTCATCGGAACACAAGATTCCGGGTTCGATCACCGACTCTGCAGAATAATAAAATGTCGAGCTTCTGACTAGCATGCCCGTCTGTTAGAGAAGGTGCTTTTGAATTTTCCCGGCTTCTTATCGTGCGACACGAGAATATGGACGATTCTCTATGAAAAGTCCGCCCGAATTGAACTTACGATTTATACCAAATTATTTTGAGACTTACTGTTTTGATATTTCTGATTTTCATTCTTGCTTGTATAAAGTAAATCGAAACAGAAAGATAGTAAAATATTTTCTTAAGAAGCTATTTGTAGATGCCAAAACTTTGTACTTTTCCAGTAAATGTTTGCAAAATACTATTCATTATTATTAATGCTTATTTGTTACTGTACTTTGATTTTGGCTATTATGGTTATGTCTCATTGTGTTACTATTTTTGATCCCTTGTGAAAATGAAACAAATAGAATCAAACATCAACTTTCGTTTTCTGAAAATGCGCGCCGTGGATACAGTACTCGACAATTTAGGTATTTCTACCCGCTAAATAAATTTCTTAAGAAACCTCTCACAAGAATAAATTTCATGGCTTCATAAAAAATTCCTTACTTTATATTTTTGATGTTATCCTTAATACAGAGAGTATTAACAACGTATATAAGGCTCATTTTACTTTATATTTTACAAATCAGAAACTTTCACTTTCCAAAAAAATCGTCATTTTCTTATGAATAAATACATTATTTTTATCCATGCTAAAGAACTTTTTAATCAAAACAGCTTATCTTCCATAAGCATGGTATTCATTTAACTTTAAAATCAAAAATTATTTTTCTTTTTATTTAAATAAAATATATTTTTTCTGACTGTTGATAACTATCAAAATCCATCACTAGTCACTGTTTATTTTAAATATATAATTCCCATGTACTTAAATTTTAAAAAAATAGTTTTTAGCGTGTTTCTTATGTCGGTGAAGGTGTAACTCCTTTTCATGGGGCTTTAGGCTACACCAGACTGAAGATAGAATTTATTTACTCGGTTAGATACACAAAAATTAAATAAATGCACAGAAGTTTCCATTTATAATTTCAATTTTCATATTTTATTCCATAAAATGTTAAATTAAATATAATGGGTGGGTTTTTCTTTTCGGTAAATTAAAAATCTAATCATTTCGATACTCCAGAATAGTCATACAGAAAAATCCTTTCAGGGAAATATAAATTAATTTAAATTTAAAAATCATTTTATTTCAACTTTATATTTCGAATGTATTGCAATAAATGTGTTCCGAATAAATATAAGAATGTTATTTTTTAAGTCTGCGCATTTTATTTTTCTATATAAAAATGAATAAAAATATATAACATAAAAAGTGTGAGAGTAAAAAATGAATTCCGTAGAATTTTTGTATTGTGAAACTTAAAAGTTTTTATCAAATTCTTTCAATTTTTATTTCTTGGGATATAAAAATTAATGTTTTCCCCCAAATTCTCTTAGTGTTTTGGAGAAATATAAATATAAGGACATTATATTATCAATTTCAAAAGCTTATTCTTATTTGAGAATTTACAGTGGAATATGTTACATTTTCAAATTAGTAACAAATGGTATTTAAAATTTTAAAATGTTCAATATTTCCTTAAAAATTGTAAAAATATCAGTGTTTTATAGTAATTACTTTAATCATATTCCATAACACTGAGTTAAAATTATTTAGACTGAAATTATCTAATTTCTAGATAAACAATATATGCAGAGCATGTTTTTTCTTGTATCCTTTTCTGTCTATAAAATCATGGCTCATGTTTAGATATCAAACATTCATAAAAATATGTTTGAGGCCGTGGTAGCCTAGTAGTTGGGGAATCTGCATTTTATCCGGAAGGGTGTGTTCGATTCCCAATGCCATCAATAATCAACCGAGTACATGCGGTATACGTAAATCTGTGGTATCGAAAGTAATGCGGTCGGTCGATGAGCCATTACCATGAAGTTCTAATCAACCCTTAATGTCATTCATTAAAATGAAGATTTGTTTTAATTAATAATATGAATGGCTGTATGCAATCCAGAGTCTCAATCGGACCGGCTATCTAACATTTTCTCCTGTATTTTGCCACCTAAGTCATGTAAATATTTCACAAAACAACAATACCAATCGACGTGGAATCTAATTTTACATCTAGTGGGAAAATTTCATGTAATATCAACGAACATTAATCAATATCTAAATACGGTGGAAAAATCAGTCTTATAAGCGAGGAAGAAGAACGCTGTCAGAGTGACAGTTTTGCAAACTTGTGAATATAATTTCTGGAGCCCAAACTCAGGATCTATCTCGCCGATCAGACTGAAACTTTTGTTATTAGAAAGATAATTATTTGTATTTTCTTCCGCCACCACTCTGAAAAATCTGTGACAGACAGAAGTTGAGAAATTTTTCCCAAAACTTTGATACTTTTACAGTTTACTGATGGAATTACACACTATTGCAGACTTCAACAACAAGATGTCTGGCTAAATCACAAATTAAGTGCCCAGATACCTTATTACTTCGTTTCGTATGTTGATTCTGAGCATTTTGACATATAGATTGTGTCTATGGGATGATTAGATCAAAGGTTGTTAAGCTTTTAATAAAGGTAAATATTCCATGTTTTTCGGCAGTTTTGCGCTAAAATTTCTCCTCCATTTTTAATTAATCATTATTAGCCTTTGCTCTAATTAACTTATCGACCAGGAGTAAATTTTAAATAGGAGTGGATATTCTAACGTTTCTAAATATATGTATGCGTTAGTTCAATGGTTCTTTTTCTATAATTTTTTGAAATTTGTATTTTGATGCCTTTTTTCTTGAATATTTGCATATTATTATATCTAATTTCTTTAAAAAACTGCCGTAGCTTTTTAAACTTTAATCAATCCACTCCAATCTTTTTATATTTACTCGGATCAGATTTCTGTGGTTTAAAATATGTTTTACAATTGAAAAAATAATTGTTAGTTTAAGAGAAACAGCTTAATTAGTGTTTAAAGAAACAGTAATTTTCTCCATTTTCCCCTAATGGTTCTTCATTCCTTCCCTATGTATGCGCATTGCTATGTATATATACTGTATTAGCTTCTAAGTCTAACTTTTTGCAATTGAGCGCGTTCCCCTGCTCAATTCGTTCTTAACCCTTTGGTCACTTAATTCTCACCCTTAAATTGCTTTTAAATATTCTAGCATATTTACTACGGTTTTCTTTTTACTCCATAACTAAAGTTTGTAAATTAATGTCCCGGATTCGTTTATAAAGGTAATGCAGGGAAAGAATAACCATAATTTAATTCTCAAAATTATTCCTGAAATTTTTGTTTTTCACCCCAAATGAACCTTGATTCGGCTGTCTCCTTGATATCGATATATGTTAACTTAACAATCAGACCTTTTATTTATTTATTTATTTATTATTATTATTTTAATTTAAGGTGTCTCAGACACTAATCAAGTGTCGGACATGCTGTTATTAGCATTATGCTCAGTTTTTAGCCACTTTTTTTTAATTTTTTCCTCTAATCGTTTTATGCTATTCTTATAATATTATTAACCTAGTGCTATGCTTAGTTATTAAACTGCGCTTAAATTTCTTCTAATCAAACACCACTTGATTTACACCTATTGGATATGCGAAAGAGCATTGTCATAGGGGCAGACCCACTTCCCGCTGCCCGTTGACATATTACACTTATTAAATTTATCTTTTTAAATTTTAATGAATCACTTTTGTCTTTTTTATCACAGAGATCTGCTTTTTTTAAATCTGTATGTCGGGTGCGTGGGTTGATGTGCGAGGCGGGGTGGTTTGGCATCTGGGTCATTTCAGACGGATAATTGTATTTTCAACAATTTACAAGTTTTACTGGAAACAATCATATCGATTATTTTCAGCAGCAACGTGCAGCCTCTCCATATTCTGTCATTATGGATATCACTAATAATCTAACATCTCCTAACAGACAATTCCACTCGTCACCAAACTTGCCATTCCATGATTCTAATAATTGTTACATTACTTCGAATCTAAATACCTCCAATAGTGACTGTATCGATGAAGGCTCAGGGAACGTTTCTACTCGCTAAGTTGTAGATACAGGCCCAATTGAGATGATAATATAAAGCAACAACTGGTCTCACAACAATATCTCCAAATAACTTAACACATTCAGATTTTGCTATAGATATACAGGACACTATTTACAGCTTCTGGGACAAGCTGCACAGTATTATTTGACGAAAAACAGGCCCTAGATACTATTTACCAGCGCATTTACGCCAAGCAGTAGATACCCTAATTCAGGCCCTTAAGGTAAAAGAAACACATTCTACTACACGTGCATCAGCAATCACTAACAATGACTTCATCGCAAATCAGCTAACTATAATGAATAACAACCTGAAGTAGATAAAGCAACTGCAGATAGCCACTACAGACCTTGTCCGGGAATCTACGACAGCTACAATTCCTACTTCAAAACCGTCGTACAGCTCGATCTTACAAAAAATCATGGAAAACTTGGAAACAGCAATTATGGTAAAACCCACAAAAGATACCAAAGTCATGTCATTAAAAGAGAAATTATTCACTCTTGCTTGTGACGTTTGCCTGAAAAAAATTAAATGGGGGAAATCAGCGGCCAAAATCCATTGCAGCTCCAAGCTGTCCAAAAATAAATTGATTAAGAAACTTAGGGAAGAGAAATTTGATTTAGACAACATCTTGCACAGAATAATGGATTCTTTTCCTGAGGTGAGTTCTAACTGCAAGGTAAAGATCACGGAAATTAAATCTCACCTCACACTAGCTAGTCTTCAACACAAAGTATTAGAAGACGACCTTCCTCTTCCAAAAATGTTACTGGCTAATAGGCACATTTACTTTGGCTTTCAAAAAGCCTTTGTTCGCACATACAAAATAATACGACGGTGTTTTAATTGTCAAGAATGTGGCCATACTAGCTTGACTTGTAAAGTAAGTACTTGAAAGCGCAAAATGCACTCATAATCATCAAGAGCATACATGCAAATCAACCAGTCCTAAATGGATTAACTGCATTATTGAAAACAACAAGGGAGATAATGTAGCTATTGATCACGAGGCATATTCACCACTCGGTCCTACATATAGTTTTTTTGTTTAACTCATCAGCCTAATTTCACTTTATCCCTCTTGCACAAATAACTTCGAAATTTACACGTAATCCAATTACTCTATGACTTCAATTTCACCCTCGACTTCAAATCTAGCTACTCTCCAGCTCCCTAAGCTTCAGCTACTTCAGATAAATTTGCAAAAGAGCAGATCGGCATTAACTCACTTTCTCTCCTTTTTCAATACCAATGACCACGATATTGCCTGCATCCAAGAACCCTATGCAACCTCTGACACCATTAGGGGAATTCCTCTTACTTGGGAAGCATTTTCATCAGCATCTAGGAAAAACACAAGAGCAGCTATTGTCCTCAAAGCACATCTCAACCCCATTATACTGAAAACGCATAAAGATTTCATTGCAATACAAATCGACTCAAACTCACAATCGCTTATTATAATCTCCCTATACGCTTTACCCTATGAATCTCTCCAAACCCTCTTAACCTTGCTACAAGATACCTAAATAAAAATAAAAACACACCCACATTTATTTGCGGAGATTTTAAAGCACATAATTTGATATGGGGCTATTCCTCGAATAACAGAAAAGGCACTTTACTAGAGGATTTTATTTCTAGCAATTCCCTTAATATTATCAATGGCACTAACAGCTCACCAACTTTCTCAGGTCCTGTGGATATTGTCTGGCTAGATCTCACGCTTGCCACTAACAACATACTACACTTTGTCCAAGAATGGACAGTAAGTTCAGAGATAAGCTGTTCCGACCATAATTATATTACGTTCTGTCTCAACCAAGCAATTTCTGCTGCTTTTAACAGCAAATTCAAATCCTTAAGCAATCAAAAGAAATTTTTGGACGCCATCAAACCTCAAATAAATAGCTTACATCCCATGCTCCAAAACGCTCAAACCCAACATGACATTGACAACCTCACTCGAGATTTCATTAAAATAGTTCAACAAACTGCAGAGAACGTTTTTAAACAACGAAGCCCTGATAAAACCTACAATATTCAGTGGTGGACGTCTGCTTTGAAAGAACTTAGAAGCAAAACCAGAGCTCTCCGAAGACGGATCAAGACCAGTGTCACTTCAACAGATAAACAGAAACGGCACAAAGCCTACAAATCTCATCTCGCGTTGTACAAAAGATCAATTTTAAGGGCTAAATCAACCACCTGGATGAAATTCTGTAATTCAAACAATACCGAATTTGGTATTCTGCAGAAAATTGCAATGGACAAAATTTTCATTCCAACACATTTCGAACCCTTAAATCAGACCACAACTCATCAAGCAGCAGTGACCATACTACAAGACATATTAAACACCAACTTTCCACAAGACGATCAAAGCACTGACACAACTTATCACAAGAGTATCAGAACCACCGTTCTTCTGCCAACAAGTGCCATCGATCCACCATTTACACCCCAAGAGCTCCAGCATGTTGCTCAGAAACTGGTAAACTCAAAGGTACCTGGCAATGATGGCCTAGATAATGTAATTGTTAAGTTGGTTTTTCGTTGCAACCGCTCGTTCTTGCTTAATTTTTACAACATATGCTTAGAACATGCTCATTTCCCAACACCCTTAAAATAAGGGCAGGTGATTTTCTTCAGAAAGAAAACAAAGACCCACAACTAGCGACTCATACCGGCCAATTTGTCTTCTGCCCACATTTGGTAATGTCCTAGAGAAGCTTTTGATTAACCGCCTCGAGCACTCACTCCTACAGAATAACTTTCTTTATGACAGGCAATTTGGCTTCCAGTTAAATAGATCAACAGACCAAGCAATCTCCAAAGCAATAGACCTTATCAAACTGAATCAGGACAATGAATTATATACCGCCCTTGTAAGTCTAGACATAACAGCAGGCATTTGACTCTTTGTGGTGGCCTGGCCTCATGCATGCCGTTACCAAAACTGCTTCCCCACTTAACATAATGAGCTGTCTTTCCAGTTCCTTAAAACAACGTAAACTTCAGGCACTTAGCGACTCAGGATTAGTCTGCATAGAGCAAACAAGAGGATGTCCCCAGGGATCTATTGGTGGCCCGATTCTTTGGAACTTTTATTACAATGAAATCCTTATTACAAATTGCCCCCCCCAAGTCGAAATTGTTCGTTGATGACACCCTGCTTGTCATTAATGGTAAATCAAAATAAATTAATTAAAAATAATTGTAATGAATCATTGCAATTGTTCTCTTCAATGTGTGAACTGCTTAAACTTACTGTTTCTTCCTCCAAATCTAGAGCTATAATCATCGGCACAAAGAATAAAAGACTTAAATCCAACCCCAAAATTACTGTTAATGATGAAAGCCTGAAGCATACCCGCAGTCACAAATACCTCAGTGTGGACATTGATACTAAGCTCTCGTTCCTTCCGCATCTGCGAGCTGTTAAAACTAAAGTTATTTTGATAGCACAAAGGCTGAAAGCAATGATTAGACTGCAATGGGGACTTAAAGGAAGAATCACTAAGATAATTTATCTTGTCATAGTAGAAAAAATGATTAATTATGGTTGATCCGCCTGGGCATTTCCAATGACTAGCAGGAAAATCAAGCTCCTCAACAGCATCCAAGGAATCTTCCTTCTCCTTATCACCAGGGGCTTTAAGACTACCTCAACAGCAGCCTTATCCACCATCGCAGGTCTCCCACCACTTCACTTGGTAGTTGAAAAACAAGCATACAAAGCTCAGATTCTGCAGCTTCGCAAGAATGTTGCAATTGACGGCCAGTGGTTTACACCCACTAGTTTTAAGATCTCTGTTCACAAAGACATGGTTCACCAAGTCAATAAGCTAAAAAATACTCGAATTATCAACTTGCCGAACATCCCCTCATGCCAGCATCCTATCGTTCACCCAGCTGAAGAACTGCATTACTACACTGATGATTCCAAGAATGACGCTGCAGTGGGAGCGGTATTTGTGGTTCTCCAGGGAGACACAGAGGTACACTCAATGCATTTAAAATTGCGAACAGACAACTCGGTCTTTCAGGCTGAAGCACTGACCTTATTATCGGCCTTAAACAAATCACTGGATGCCTTTCCTTCACCAGCCACCATTTGGAGAGACAGCTTGTCTGTTTTAATGGCACTCCGCAACCTATTTCATACATCCCCTCTTATCAATGCCATACAATGCCAACTCCACCAACAATCATCTACTCAAATCCGTCTCTCCTGGGTAAAAGCAAATGCTGGAAATGTGGGAAACGTGCTAGCAGATCAAAGAGCAAAGGAAGCAGCGGTGAATGAGAATATATTACAAATTGACTTGCCACTTCCACGAACCCACCTTCTGCAGTTCCTTAAATAGAGACTCAAACAGCAATGGCAAACCAGTTGGGACGACTCTTCAACCGGGTGTTTCACACATAGTATTGTATCCCATGTTACAACAGACACGCTCATCTCCAAACCAATGATCATCTTTCTTATAGCAAATCATGGACCCTTCCCAGTATACTTCCACTGATTCTGTAAAGCCTCTTCCCCATATTGCAGCTGCGCGAACGGCAGTGAAGGCAATGCTTTACATTATGTGGAACACTGCAGCTATACGGAGGGCCTCCACCTAATTCGCCATTCCTCACAATCAGACGTCGCATTCATCAAGTTTATTATTGGTGATAAATTTAGAGCTAAGAGAGGGATGAAAATTATGTCCATGCTGGTAACAAAAGGACCGGACTTATGCGCCACGCCAGTACAAACCACATCACAAACACAAAATGACTCTGAACTTAACCTCTCAGATGTTGATTAAATCAAGGACAAATACAGCACACTTCCTTAATTTTGCAAATTTTTGCTTTAATTTTTCATTTTGTCTGTTACTGTATTTTTCATCTTATTGTATTTAGCCTAGAATTTTCTTTTTCATTTTTTTTCTCTAATAAGTAAGATTCATTATATCTTTTCTAAACTGTGAGTTTCTCAAATTAAGAAGACTAGTTATGTCAATTCTGTACTTTTATGAATGATTCACTATCTGATATATATAATTATTTCTTCGCCTACTCTATCTTTTTTATTTAATGTTTACCTTTGCCGATTTTCTTTTTCATGGAATTACAGTATCATTTTCCTATAATATGTGATCAAATGTTATTTTTTAAAGAATTTTACTTTAATGCAAATTTGTAATCCCAAATTTAAACTAAAATAAATGCTGTGGTTAATAGTAATCTCTACTACCTTTTATACTTACTTAATCTCTTCTGCTTTAATTTACATTACTTAAGTCTTCATTTTTAATTTTCAATTTTTCCTCTCTTCTTATGTACCCAAATGTCATTTGTTCAAATGAACCTCTTTCTTTGACATGTGATACAGCTATAGGCTTGAAAGTCTAATATTGTATTCATTTTTCGTTCTCAATTAATGAGTCGAATTCTGGATTTCAGCGGGTGCCTGTGCGATATGTTTATTCCTCTAGTTTGAAGAGGGGATGGAACCTGATAACCGATAGCTTCAGACCAGGGCCTCTTCTCGCTGTTGTTCTGTGCAATCCTCCAGCATCGCGTTTGAGACAAGCATTCATCAAGCACACTTTCCGAATTATTAAGTATCAAAATGAAAAGTCGTTCAACGTACACCATCAAAATTATCTTTGATATTGGATAGAAAAACATTCCACAATGCAATAAGTACATATTATTTTTGCTTAAATTAAAATTCCAAAGAGCATAGATTTTTTCTAAATTAGCTATTTTATGCTAGTCGTTGAAGCGATGGAAGAAATATTTAATTAAGTATGGAAGTAACATTAAAATATTTAAACAATACATATTTTCACAACAGTTTATAAAATATAAATTGTTTCTTCTTTTTTTGCACAGGTGTAGTAAAATTTCATATAATTTACTCTAAATACTGTTTTTATTCAATATAAAATAATCTTCCACATAAAACTTGCTTCCTTCTGAAAACTTACTGTGTGTTATTATAACCTTCATTAATTATTGATTTTAGTTTCCATTTTTTGCAACACGAATGATGCGTGGTGTTTACCCAAAGATGATAATGGACCAAACCTAAATTTGATCATGGATAAGAAAAACAGAAAAAAGTATAAACCTCAAAGACTGTAAATTTTCCTTCAGCTTTATCCTAATGCAAAAATACCCGCAGAGGATAAATGCATTTTCAAAAAATGCTTCTAAAGCTCTTGGTTTGAAAAACATCGATTTATGCTTAAAATTTACCTATTTTTTAATGTATCTTTGTAACTAAATATAATTTAAAGCCAACAAATGAAACAAAGTACTTGTAAGAACTTGCATAAAAATATATAAAATATACATAGAGCATATATATATATATTATATATATATATATATATATATATATATATATATATATATATATATATATATATATATATATATATATATATGTATGTATGTATGTATGTAGGTATGTATACCTGTGTATAAATTTGACAATGAAGGATGCAACATTATAAATGGAAATAAAATGTCTATTTATCAATCAATACATTACATTTTTTCATTTTACAGATGTTATTGTTAAAATAAAAACAAATTCATTACGATTAATTTTTGCTTAAAAATAAATATTTATCACTCATTGCTAGTTTAAAACAATCATTTTATTAAATAAAAGTAACCACATTAATTTTAGGTCATTAAAGCAATTAAAACTTTTTTCGAATCAATAGTTCATGGCAAGGGAAAATCTTATTTTAAATTTACTGCTGAACAAAAATACTAACACATTCTGAAAATAACGTCGGCATTTGCATAAAATATTCTAAGAAAAATGATCAATCTCTGTTACTATTAACCACGTAAAAGAAGGAGACTCATGTTATGTAAGGGTAGGTAAAATAGCTTTATGACGTCCTTCGATATACATTCTCAATAAAAAAAAAAAATGCCATTGTTTTGCATTATTAAGCTAGTTACTCAGCTCAGTTACGTAGTTATTTCTTACTGATTCTGGTATTCAGTTTAAATGTGATTGTGTGTTTGATTGAATATAAAATTAATAAAATTTGATATCGTTATGAAAGACTGATATACATTTTCTCCAAAAATTAACAAAAAAGGTAGACATTAAGAATAAATAATTAAGTCTAACAAAACTGAAGGGAAAATTAACTAATTATCTTCCATGCCTATCAGTTTAATCAGCATATTTAACTAGTGATTTCAAACTACTTTTTAGTGAATTTAATTTTTACTTTTTGTCAAATATAAAAAAAATTGATCTGCAATAAAATTTACTTTTATAATTAAAAAATAACTAGTCATTTTGCAGTTATGACAGTTTATTAAATTCAATCATTTATTTAAATCACGCATTTATTTTTCACCGATAAATTTAATCCGTATTAAATACAAAAATTAATTTCATTGAAAGAAATCATTATGGAACAATATAAATCAATTTCATACTAAATGAATTTTGAAAACTGTGAAATTTTGATAATAGTCTATTCTGACATTTGTAAATTTAAATTTTCATTTTCAATTAGATTTGAAAATAAAAATAATAATTTCGTACCCATTATTGGAATTAACTTTAATAATGCATATGAAAATATACATTTCTTATTTTTGTTTAAATTTTTTATGTAATATTTAACTTTTTTTTAACGATTTTTAAATTAAAATTGCAATGAAATTTGATCAAAGCAAAAAATATTAATTAAAAATGTTAGCCTTTCTTAAGCATTTTTCTAATACTAAAATAATGTAAAAAATAGCTTAAAAGAAAATTTAAAATAATTATCAACATTTGGAGAAATATTTAATTTTTTTTCCATTTTCCGTATAGATTAAAATTTAAAAGAATAAGCATTATAAAAAATCTCACCTGAGGCAGATAATAATATTTTACTAAAACGAAAATAGTAAGTTTTATAGAATAATAAAAACAAAAAATTGTTTCAAAGCAGATATTAAAAAAATTGTTGAAGATATCTCTATATGTGCAATAAAGTTTCTTAAAAAAATAAATATTTTTAGTTTTATTGATATTGAAAATTAACCTATATATATATTTCTTTCAAAATAAGAATAATAATAAAACCTACAAATGCAAAATAAGAATCTTTTAATGGTTTTCTTTATTATAAATGTACGTTTGATAATTAATTATTTATATGAATAAATTTTAAATTTTTAAGAGATTGTATGTTATCAATCAAATAATGAAAATCATTAACTCAAAGGAAATTCAATAATTGTTTTATAATATCGTAATACAAAAGTGGAAAGGTAAGTGCAATGGCATTTACTACACATTTATCTAATTATGGCTCTTCTTTAAACTCACGCCAACGAATGTTATAATTTTTTGATAATGTCAGCTTAACCTTTTCATTTAGTGTGGAACACTAGCATTAGAATATGTTACTTTTTTAAGCTGACAGTAGTCAGAACTTGATATATCATTATGGATACGATATGCCATCACATGATTTATCATAGGGACAGACGAAAATCTTTGAGCTTTTGCAGGCTGGGAAAAAATGTCAGACCAGTGAAGAAAAGATGAGTTCAAATAAGAATGAGAAACTCAAGTGAAATCAACAATTTTTTATTTTGTAACTTTGTGATCTTCACTTTCTTTTGATATAAAATATTCATTTATTCAACAAAATAGTATATGCATATAAATATATAACTGATATTACTAAAATGTATATATAAGTAGTACACCATTTTTTTAACCAAATGAAAATTACTCTTTTAATTCTCGATATTAAGTATTAAGATTCTTAATGATTTAAGAAATAACTAATATCTTAATTAATTTTTATTTGCATGTATCAAGATAAATAGACGACAAATTTTATCTGAATTCACTGAATGAACGTGGAATAAAAATTAACAAGTTAATATAAATAAAATTTGCAAAATGCAAAATTGTCAACAAACTTTATATACATATATATATATATGTGTATATATATATATATATATATATATATATATATATATATATATATATATATATATATATATATATATATATATATATATATATATATATAATCTTATTGATTTTGAATATTAATTTCTCATTAATTAAAATGAATGTAATTAAAAAGTCTTTTAATTTAAATAGTAAGAACCATATATTGATGTAAGAACCATATATTGATCGAAACCTACAATTGCAAAATAAGAATAGTTTTACTCTTATTAAATCTACCTACACAAACTCAGAATTATAAAGATTATTTTGAGTTAAAATTGCAGAAAATGTCAACTCCAGCTACTTTATTAATTGTAGACAGTTGTTAGTGTTACAATAGTTCAGGTTTAGTTACTCTTGATGCTAAAACAAAAATAAAGATATTTGCTTTCAAAATAGAAACTGTTATTCTAAAAAGCTCATTTCCAAAAAAATATTTATAAATTGTTGGGAGTTCTTTTGAAAACAGTTTCTAAACAGACACACTTTTTATACATTTTACAACAAATATTTTTAAGCACCCTTATGCTAAGGAGAGGATACTAAAATGCAAACAATAAAATAATAAAATTGCTGATAAAATTGAACATAAATAAATTGTTCCCAATAAATAAAATGAATTTTATTTTCATTCGTCTTTCTTCATTAAAAATGTCTGAAATTATTAGTGGAGGATTCTTTCGAAAACATATTTCTTTCATAATTGTATTGAATACTTACAAAAACCTTAAGTTTTAAATAAAAAAGTAGAAATTAGATGTTGAAGCATCTATTGATTACAGACATATGATATATGTCTGTAATCAGACTATAAAATCTCTTGACAAATAAGATACGATGCTTGTTTTTATAGCTATGGTATTAGGAATAACTATTTGACGAATTTAAAAACTTAGACTTAATAAGCTATAGCAATAAAGCCCCCCTTAGCACAATGTTGAAAATTCCCGGGCAGTAACAAAACTGTGTGTTATGAACGATAAAGCGACAGAACGAGTTAAGCATATCATGGAAATCCGATTTTGATTTCACAAAAAACAATTAGGAAAATATTATAAATGCATCAGAATAATGATCTGGCATTCTTTGAAAGCCTTCAACACAGCAACCAGTCAAGTGGACGGATCAGTAATTACGCCGAGAAACGGAAGCAGAGGAATCTCGGACCATCCAATAAAATTAGATGAATGGTTAAATCTTAAGAGAATGGGTACATTGGCTTTAAAAGTTCAGTCACCTGAGGAATTGCACTGCATACTGATATTCATATTTGTGTAAGAAACTATTGATAATCCTTGATTCATAATGTCAACAATATTAATTTAAATTTGCTTTCTATTCATGATTTTTTTCCTTAAAATAATATTAGAATTAACATTCATATTATCATTTTAAATTATAACTGTTAACTCTTGTTGGCTTTGATAGATATTTGAGAATTGGCTGTTACATTTTTGTTGTGTTAAGCCTCATGGTTTTACTTTATAAAGCCAGTAAAGTACAATGTCTGAACAAGATTATAAATGATTTCATATATCAAAGATTGCATGAACCCTCCTTGATAGAGAAAACGTTTATTTACAATTATGCCCAGACATTTCTACAGATCCCTCATGAACAGAAGGTATCTGATCAAAAACAGCCGAGCCATTGATGTCACCGTACGTAAAAACTAATGAACTGTGGTTCCATGCTGAAATTGCGTGGACATCGGTACCAGTTCATGGCATCTAAACCAGGACCTGTGCGTACAAATCTCTTGTAAACTGAATCACTTGGTATTTCTAACTTAATTTATTAATCATTATAAGTAATAAAATCGTAAAAAATGTCATGTTTTGATTTTCATTTATTCGTGTTGCAAACATTTTGATTCCAAAATGTAATGGATAAAACAAATGCTACCAAAAAATATTTTTAAATCATAATAATAATTAGTTTCTTTTATTTTAAATATATAACTGGACATCACCGTGAAGAGTATATCAAATATTAAAACTTTCTTCACAACAAATGCCAATACCTATCTTTGTAACTTAATGCAACATTTTTAACAAGTACTTACAAATTTTTTTCAATGATAAGTAAGAAGAGGATCATTTTCTTTGAGAAATTTTCATACTTTTATATTTATTATATGGTTTAACTTTCACGCGTTTATATAGTTCTGTATATTTATACATATACAAAACTTAAAATTAAATCATATATCAATTTACAAATGCTTCAATTATTCACTTAAGAAGTACGCAAATATTGAACTACTTTCAATATACATGTAAGGGTAATTCTAAATTGTTTCAACAACTTATGCGTCACCCATCCAGACGAGCAATAATTACCATAAGACAAAGGATCACGCTTCACTCTCAGGGGCAGAAAATGGGAAACCTGAATTTACAGCAGATGAAGAAGCGAATGAACAATGTCAAAATTGTACAGTCAGACTTACTATTCGGTGAAAATAGAAACGGGTATTTCTCAAGTAGTGGTGTGAAAGGTATGCCTTCCCTGAACTTTCAAAAAGGACAATTTTTCCATACAGATCCCCCACGAGCAGACTTTACGCAGTTGATGCTGGGATGGTGAATATCGATCCACGATTTCCTGCATTAGTGTTAATTATTGATGAGGCAACATTCAACAAGTACAATCGACACGACTGATTTGAAATCAATCCTCACTGCATTACCTCTCATAAACAGCAGTAGAAATTTCCCACGAAAGTCTGGGCAAGTATTGTTGTTGATAACTGTTGCATCATGCCACCGGCGCCATCTTCTTGGAGCAAGTGCTTCCCACCTTGATTGCAGGCTGTTTCGCTCCCATTACACGTCTTCCTAGCTCCAGAAAGCCCTGATATTTTTCTATCACGGTCTGTAACACGTTTGAAGGACACGTCGGTCAAAAGTGCCGAACATGTGGCCCCGTTTCCTACCAGTGTCTTCACTACTGGACCTTTCCATCCTCGAGCGAGTGCGCCCTCACTGCGCAGGTGGTCGGCATTTTGAGTTCTTGCCATGAGTTTTTCATTGAATAATGCATCTGATGGTGCAACTCATGATATCCTTCATTCGGTCTTCCAACACTGTTGTCAGTTCAGGGGGGAATTTTAATTCCTCCTTTTCGCCTCTTGAAGTAGAATACGATCCTTTATTGGTCATCTGGCTGGGTATCACCACCCTTCTTACTTTGTAAAATTATTTGTAATCACCCTGACTCAACTTTCAAAAAGAAACATCCAGATTGGAGAACAATTTCAAGCGAAATAGTTTATTCTCTAAAATAAGCTCCTTATGTATTAGTTTTGAAGTATCTTACAGATTCTAACTATTAGTAAAATAATGTAACAAAAAAGCTCTGTGCATTACTTTAGAAAGAAAGGGATTCAAATAGAATCGTTATAGTCAGTTTCTATATAAGGTAATATAACACATAGAATCAAAGAAAGAGTAAAATGCATGCAATTCATCAACACTTTCAAACAATTCTTTAAATTACCAATACATTCATAAATTCCAAAGATTGGATTTCAGCACAAAGTAATATCTATACATATTTTATAAGCAAAAAAAAAAATAATAATAAATAAAATAAAATAAATAGTTTTCAAAAAAAATCAAAGCTACATTTTTTAATCATAATCTATTTGTTAAGTTGTTACTTTTATCTGATTAATTCCCTAAAAATATTTTTAATTAAAATTTGTTGAAATTGAAAGCAAATGGACGTAACTAGTACACCACATTTCTTATAAGTTATTTTTATTTTATTATTATTATTATTATATTATTTTTTTAAATTGTAAACCCAAAATCTTCTACCCGATATCTTTTTAATTTGGGTGTAGTAATTGGACAGTGCAAGGGCTGCAACTTAGTTGTAAAAATCATTCGTTAATTTAAAAATTTAACACAATAACAAATATTATAGAAATTTTAGTTTTGATAGATTGAAATTCAAACCTTAAAATAATGATACAGGAACCAAACGAAACAAAAGCATGGAAAATTTATTATTTAATAATTGCTGTATCAAACTGTTGCTTATTATACTTAATATGTTATTAAAATAAATGCACAACGATGTAATATCTAGAAGATAACTAAATAATATTTTATATATTTGTTAGAATATAATGAATAATCTAAATGCTGAAATAATACATTTTTATCATTCATCACATATTTTGCATGGTATATAATGTTCTACATGCATGTGTCGCAAAGAAGAAAACCAGAAAACATTTTAAGCAATCATTCAATCAAATGTGACTACTGGTGTTCGTCTCACAAGGCACAGATGGTGACTAGTATTGAATCTTGAGTCCACCACTCTTAACGGCGATGTTGTGAATACACAAAGAGATGAGACGTACAAGCAGAATTGGCATCAATTATCAGGAAAAAGAGACAAGAGATTTCATTAACATATTTTTTTAACTCATTTTCAAAATAATGTTTCACGAAACTTGTAAAAGAAAAATTCTGAAGTACTATCATTTTTGAAAAAAAGCAAAGAGTAGTAAATAATTAAATTAATTACATTTTAATACCTAAAGATTTGCAAATTTAATGATTACAAAATAAATTTTTAAGGAAAAAGTTTTCGAAATTCAAAACAATAAAAACAAAAGTGATTGAATTTCCACCTGATTCTTACCAAATGTAGCCGAAAACTGGCCAAAAAAAAGAAACTCAGATTTCCATCAATTTCAGCTAAATATTGAACCTGCCTTATGATAATTGGATTTTCTCCATACGTTTCAGTTTTATTAAAAAATTTATTTTCTTTTTAAAAATGCCCATTCTTTTTTTATTTTTCAGTTGTTGCACTTGTTTCCCGTTTCTTTTCCTCTTCCAGAATTTCCCCTTTCTATTCAATTTTTAAAGTAAATGAAAATCTGCATTTAATTTCGTTAAATAGTTTTTATCAGTGGACTTGATATACCTATAACATTTTCCCATTTTGGATTCTTCTGCATATGATTAGAAAAACAAAGTTAATAAAAATTATATATTATTTATATATTATATATTAATTTATATATTATTTTAATTTATATATTATTATAATATATATATACATGCATACATACAAACACATACACACACACAGAAACAAACACACACACACACACACACACACACATATATATATATATATATATATATATATATATATATATAACGAATTTTAACGAAGAAGATTTTACACAATTAATTGCAATATATAAGTACATCTTAAAATAAAAAGAAAATGTTTTCAATGAAGAAATATTATATAAAACCAATTAATGTGAAATGAAATAAAGTTAAAATTGAAATTAAAAGCAGGAAGATTATGAAAAGTATTGTGAAAAAGAACAGCAAAGCGGCCTGTCTGTCAAGTTTCTAGAAAACAATAAATATTTCCGTTGTCTTTTATATAAATGATTTATTTAAAAAAAGATCCTAAATAAAAACCAATACACAAATTAATTATTCTCAAATACATTTTAAATATTTTACAAGAAATAAAAAATAAAAACTTAAATTTAGAGGAAAAACAAAATGGGTAAAAAGAAATTAATTTGTAGGTAAGCACACTTATATATATATATATATATATATGCATCACTATACATGTTCCCCTATTTACAAGAGCTTCATCAACTCCATCAGTTGAAGAATCTTCAAAAATCATATGCAAGAAAAAGACTGCTGGTGTGTGATATGTATATAAATAAATTTTATATTCTCAAAATGATCTAATGAGTAATTTTATTGGGGTGAGTGATGTGACTAATTAAAAACCAATATATATCCATGAAATATTATATTTGCATGTACAGATTACAAATTTAGAGATATTATGAGAGAAAATAGTAAATACATTTGAAAATGTTGTGGCTTAAGTTGTTCATTGCAAAACTACATTTTCAAAAAAGGATATAGAAGAAAAAATAGAAAAAAAATATCCCTTTCCTAGTTTTATATCTAATCGTATAGGCATGTACTTATTAGATGTTAATAATCATTAATAAATTGCTAGCTGCACATAAAAGTTTATCTAGAATATCGAATAGAATAAGAATATAAATCCTTCCCCGATAGAAATGTGACCAATTGATATATTTTGAATAATGGAATCTTATGAAATTATTCGCGACTCTTATTCAACGGTGTGAATGAGTATAAGACTTAATGAACATAGGAATCATTTCCCGCAGAAAGTGAATAAATTGTGTTTTCTTTATTTTTCGTGAAAGATGATTATCATTTAAAAGACGAAGATGCAAATCTTTTTGTTCAGTGAAAACTTGATCTTACTATCTTACTTTGTTGTTGTTGCTTTTCTCCAAGGGTCTGACGGAGTCATACCAAATCTAGGAATCCGTTGACTGAGAGGAAATCGATGACCAGGAAGAGAGAAGTGTAGATTTCGCCCCATAGTATATTCATACAATTCAGTATATGCTCAGGAGAAGCTTCGTGTCCATGACATTTAAGACAGAGGGGGGAAGGTTTTGTTACCCGCTACAAAAGTGAGGCATTTTAGGTAGCCAGAGGCGAGACGTGTAAGGCAAGTGCTGGCTTTTCTATCACAGTAAAAAGCCAGAGAAAGTCCCGGCTATCTACCCTTTTATAAATGGTGAGCCAAAAGTACCTACTAATCGGTTTTAATCTGGGCTTTTCTAAGAGAAAAGAGTTCCAGGTAGGTAAGTGAGGATGAAGAAGGAGCAGGATGACCTGAACCCTCCTTTGCTAAAGTGTCTGCTATTTCATTGCCTCCAATATCCACGTGTGACGGGATCCATTGAAAATAGATATTATGCCGAAGGGAGACAATTTTAAGCTTGTGTAGTTTAGAAAGGCTTTTTTGGTCTCCCAAGCAGGTCCAATTTTGTAGATGTTGAATTGAACTACGGCTATCAATTAATATCCAGACATCAATATAATTAGTTTTACTCATGACAAATTCCAATCCGATGTTGATGGCTATTAGTTCGCTACGAAAGACCGAACTGAAGTCGGGATTACGTTGACTAAGAGAAAGTTTGTCATGAGGAGTCTCGATGAAAATTCCGCTGTCAGCTTGATGATTTATTTTGCTGCCATCAGTGTAGATTTTCATGTCATTTGGTGCTATATTATTAATGATTTCCAAGGCTAGTTGTTTTAGCAATTTAGGTAAACAATCCCTCTTGATGTCTGCCGTAGAAAGTTCGTAATTGAAATGAACATTGGGAAGAGTCTCAGCAGGGTTCAGACCGCAGTGAAGGGCATGTGGTTCGACATTGTTCTCAATTAAGTGTCGTGAGTTAACCAGACTGAAGTGACTGTGCTTCTTTAATCCTTGGAAAGGAGTTGCTTAGGTAACTTGACGTGAGATTGCCTTGGCCATAACTGTTGAGTTTATTGTAATATTTGACTAGACAGGATTGTCTTCTGATATGGAGAGGTTATAAGTCTGCTTCGAAGAGTAATATTTCTGAAGGACAGCTGCATTTCAAGCCAGTAATGATGCATGCAGCACTCAATTTGACTTTTTCTAATTTTTACAAATTGGAATTAGAAGCAAAACAGTAGATTGGGCACAACAGTAGATTGTTTACCATATTCTAAAATGGGCCTAATGAGTGCTAGGTAGGTAGTTCTAATGGTAGTTGCATCCGCTCCCCAGTCTCTATCAGCAATGTATTTCAGAATGCGTAGTCGTTTCCTGGCTTTTAAGATAATGTTTTCTATATGTTTGTTGCGTGTAAATTCCGGATCTAGAGTGAATCCTAAGTATTTTGGATGTTTCTCGTAAGTAAGTTTCTGATGATTAAGTTACAAAAAAGGTTGATAGTCATATAAATGCTTATATGTAGTAAAGAAGGTGGTAACTGATTTGGTTGGATTAAAACTCAACCTGAACTCCACCGCAAACTCGGAAAGGGCCTCCAAAGAACTGTTAATCCAAGATTCTATCTCAGGAATGGAGATTCCAGAGTTCTAGAGAACAATGTCATCAGCAAACATTCCAACGCGCATGTCAGGAGAGATAGTCCTCTCAATACCAATCAAATATAAGGAAAAAAGAGTTGGGCTGATAACAGTTCCCTGGGAAACACCTTGCCCAAGTTGAGATGCATTTGAGAAGGATTTGTTATATTTAACCCTTATATACCTCTGATAGAGATAATCAGAAATCCAAGCCAAGGTACTACCTCGGATATTAAAAGTATTTTGCAGTTTAATGTGATGAGTTTATGCTTTCAAATTCTGTCGAAAGCCTTTGACAAATTCAATAGAGCTGCACCACTGTGATTAGTAGGTTTTAGATTCTAAGAATCCCTGATGGTTTGAGCAAAAAACAAAACTTGATCAATAGTGCTGTGGCCCTTACGAAACCCATATTGTTGCTAAGGGAGAAATATATTTTCATCCAGAAAAAAACGAAGTCTGATCAAAACCATTTTCTCTATGATTTTACTAGTGGTACAAGTTAGATCAATCGGTCTGAAGTCCTTGGGGGAGTAAGAATTTTTTTTAGCTTTTTAACTGGAATAATGATGACCTTTTTCCCTTCCTGGGGAAGTCTGCATATAGTCCACGAAGAGTTAAAAATGTCAAGGAGTCTTATCTTTCCCAGGCATCCCAGGTTTTCAAGCATAAAACCATAGATACCGTCCGAGCCAGAGATTTGCTCAGATCGAGGAAGGACATTGCCAAAAGTAGTGCACACGTAGAAAAGTGAGCTGCCATAGAAAAATCACCAAAGTCAGAGCTACGACAGCCATGTACAATATTCCTTGCTTTGCTTAACACAGGTTTCTCCTCGTTAGTGAAGTTGAACCTACTTATTTGTTGGTGATAGGTAGCAAGACCATTGGCAACAGATTGATCTTGAACAGTTGTCCATTATAATCTTTGACTAAGTTGCACTCCTCGAATTGGGGTTGCACATTGTTGATACCCTTAACTATTTTCCAAAGTTTTGGATTGAAAATTCTCACGTCAATTTGATTACAAATTTCGTTCCATATAGATCTTTTTAAATGGGTATATGCTAATTCAATTTCTACATTAATTTTATTGATCTTAGATCTAGAACCATTCTTCTTACGACTATCAGTTTCAAGAAAATCTTTTCTTTTCTTGAGAAGAGGCTCCAGAATAGTAGAATCCTGAGTGAAATGAGGAATATAACGTTTCACATTACCTCTAGGAATAAAAGCTTTTGCATGCTTAAGAATAATTTAATTGAAATTCTGCCAGGAAATGTTCAGAGATTCATTAAGTGGCAGAGAAGTCAGGTCACTACCTACTGAGTTTCTAAAAGAGGTCCAGTTGGCTCTCTTGAAGTTCCAGAATTTTTCATTGGAGTTGAAGACTTTTTGTCTCTTATTGAATTCCATAATGATAGGCAGATGATCACTTCCAATGTTATCCAGTGTTGACCACGAACATTGCGGGAATAACTCTGTACTGGTCATGGCTATGTCTAACGCCTCGGATGAGTTACAGATAAAAGAACTGTGGGTGGACGTTCCATCATTGAGGATCATAAAATTACAGTCATCAGCCAACTGGAGAATGTCAAGACCTCTATAATAAATACTGGAGCAACCCCAGATGATATGTTTAGCATTCAAGTCACCGAGAATAAAGGAATCTTTGTCCATGATGTTAGAGAGACTATCCGGTAGCCGGTTTTGGTTAGGCGGATGGTAAAAATTGAAAACGTTTAAGAGTTTTCCTTTCCATTTAATGTTTATACCCTGGATTTCAAGGTCAGAATTTTCAAAAGTGGGAGTGTTAATGCTTTCGTATTTGACGTTTCGAATAAAGAAGGCCAAGCCTCCATTTCTAGAATTAGGTCTGTTCTTCCTGTAAATGTGGTATCCATTACACCTAAGAGTTGTATTCATCCTTAACTTAGTTTCCTGATTGGCAATTATCTGGACGTCATTAGTTTCCACCATTTTCAATAACTGATCCAATTTGACCCTAGTAGCCAAAGTAGACAGTCCATTAATGTTGCACTGCAAGATCTTAAGGGTTTTTAAAGCAAAGGGAGACAGTAGATGACTTTTCGAATGAGATCCTCTGACTAAACCTCGAGTGCGTCCCTGTTTATCCTGCGCGACGGACGATGCAGTATCGATATCATTTGTCAATATTTGTCATAGGGAGGAAAAGTGCAGCTTCTATAGTCCGAAGACTGGAGCATCGTGAGGAAGAAGACTGTCTTGGCCCCAGGCCTGTTAGTGTTAGCTGGGAATTATGGAGTGACTTTCACACCTTTGGTGACCCTACTAGAAGTAAAAACTCCGGACGTACTTCGCCCACTCCTCCCGGGAACACCCTCTTGCCACGGTGAGGCCTCTAACAGGACTAAGGGGGTGATTTCACTTTAAAAGTCTTTATTCACTGATGAGGTCTTTAAAGCTTGATTTCTCAAACAATATCAGATAATCACTGAAGATAATTTAATATTTCTTCATTATCTCCCGCTCAGTCTAATGAGAATTAATATTCATAAATGCTTCAGTAATTCCGTTTGTCACAACACATTTTTATTTAATTTAAATCTCAGAATATTTATTCATTTCAAAACTAAAGAATTATTATTTGCTTTCAAAATATGTTATTAAAATGTGTAATTTTTGTAGTGAAATGAATTAGCACTCAATAAAGAAGCATCAGACTGAAACATTTCAATTCACTTTTAGTTTCTTTATAGTATATTATGTATTGTAAACTGTAAATGTTACGCGCACACGTTTATAATACACGGATAGATACAAACACATTTGAAACGCCGTTACTAAGGAAACGTCATTTAATAATAATCATTATTGAAAAGATTTTTAAAATATTAAAGTTATTTTCATCGTCAGTGTGTATGTGAAATATAAATCTACAAAAATTACAATAATCAATATTTTTTAAATTTATCTCACTATGTTTCTTACAAAAGACCTCCCAGACAGAATAGCTTTATAGTGAAAGGCAATAGGGAAGGATTTTAACAGTGTTGCGTATTCCGTAAATAGTTAAAAGTATTTTCAAGTAGTGAAAAAAGCTCAGAAAATTTTCATTACATTGTTTGCGTTGAAGTGTTTTGAGTGTGGTCACTCTTCAAGACGCGGGGTAGGCATGTTGCACTTGTGTTGGAAAGGGTGCGTTCAGCTGAGATAACTAAAGTCCAATATCTATGGAAAAGTCTTCCGGAGGCTAGCTTATGTGTTTGACGTTTCAAAAACTTACAACAAGTTTGTCTCATTTTCTTGTCAACATTGCCGAATTAAAAGAACTTATCACGCAGAAACGCGTCAATCATTTCATGTTGTTCATCAGTGATTAGGATCGAACCGGGAACACTCATCAATGTACGCTCATACCACTAAAATACAACGATATAAGAATTATTTTACTTATTAATTCGCTTGTGCAGACACATTTATTTAAAAAAATTTTTTTGATTGGATAAACATTGAATCTTTTGGGACATAAAATCAAAATTTTATTTTTTAGCTCATTTATATTTATAAGTAATAATGTTTATGTCAGTAAAAAGTTTACGTAAAGAGTCATTTATTTCATATTCCTTATGAATGTGCTTTCTACATTATGGTAAAGTAAAGTTTAATTTGTCATACAAAACAATATAACAAATCCTTTTAAGGAATGCATGTCGATCTAGTACATCCATTGAGCCGGCAAAAGTTGCCACAACAGCGACCGAACTCCAAATAAATCTGCCCACCTCAAGATCTTTTCACAAAAAGGAATACAAAACAAAGACCATTAAACCTGGCAACTGTCATGGGACCAAGCTACTACAGGTTGCCTGGTACATGTTATAATTCCAAAGGTTAAACCTAATAACCAATGCTGGCCAAGACAAATCACACTGTTCGTCACGGGACATGGTCCATTCCCGAGCTATCTACGTAGAATTGATGCTCTGCCAAACGACAACTGTGCCTGTGTTCATACGGGTGACCCACTTCAATTATGCCACATCGTGCCCACTCACCAGCTCCTGGCATTTTACTACCCTCAGCAAACACCTGAGAATGGAATGGTTGAAAATGCTATCCACCATCAGCAAGAAAAGCCAAAATCATCTCGCTGGTAACATTCCTCTCGGAGCACAGGGAGCTAATAATCCCTGAACGATGATTAGAGCCCAAGAACCAATGAAGAAGAATCAATTAAACAGTGAGGCAGCTACCATCCAACGCTGATTTGAGCTGTTGTGTTGGAAGCTCGCGACCACAGGCAGGGGTGGTGCTCTCCTACTGGTGCTTCATTCTTTCTCTCCAGCAGACTCCACTCAAATTAGTTGAATCCTCCCTGGGTTAGGTACAGGGAGACTTGCTCGTGTTCACGTTCACATCCATTGTGCCGAAATAAATAGTGCATCAGAGTACTTATTATCTCGAAAATTAATAAAATGATTACAATTGTCTCAGCAGCTCTTAGGATCGATTCTTCATCTCAGGTGCGCATCCTTTCTGTAATTCGGAATAAAATTAGACCTTGTGTGCAAAATTGCGGCAATCAATACGTCTTAAACGGAAAAAAAATCAGAAATCACTTTAGACTGTCCACATAAACGAGACTCAACTGTCTTCACAGAGGGAACGAAACAAAATCATAAAAGTAATCTCTCTTATGTTCGTGGTAGGCCGAAAACAGAACCTCTGCAAAAAATCTCCCAATCGCTTAGAAACGTTCGTTTTCATTAGGAGAACATCCAAATCGAATAGATCCCCCTTGATAAACTTTTCTCTATTACCTGCTAACGCACTTAAATGATAGCATACGAATCCGTAGTCAATTATGGAAAAATAATTCCTGTGTAAATTGTTCTCGTATTTGATTTTTGCAAGTTTATAGCTATTTGCGTGGCCGTATTAAATGTTAATTAAATTTTTGATTTATAACAATTGTTACACGCGTATGAATTTCACTATACTCAATCGACTGTTTAAATTTGCATTCTATACAACGCGTTCGCTTGCGGTTTCAATCTGGTGTTCAATTTCTTCTTTCCATGGTCACTAAACAAATCCATCTGATTATAATTTTGAACCACCACCAGATGACAAGATTGACATCTCAGCTGGCATTCTCCTCTGCACCCCACACCATAATAGATAAAAACATTGGATTTTGTGGAGCTTTTAGGTGTTAAATCCTCTTAGCAATGCTTTCGTCGTATAAGTCATGTATCGAACACGTTACCTTCAGAACAAGAGATGGGCATCCTGTCCTCACCACACTCACTTAACTAGGGGTTATTATTAATATTATGAACTGATACCTTCTTCTGGAAATTTGTCATCCTCTTATCTTAATCTGACTGGTTTAGGAGAGATGATAGCAACATTTTTGCTTCTCTAGTAATAAATGAATTACAAATTAAATTGCGTTTCTAATTCACTTATAAAAGTACATTAATCAACAATTTTTAGTTATTTTATGAATAACAATAGAATTTCGTAGCAATGGAAAATTTCAAGATTTAATTAAGACTGGAAGACAAAGATTGCTTGTTAGAAAAAATGTTCATCAACGGAAATTAAACAGTTAAAATATTTACTCTTTAGAAATTTTTGAAATTCAAAAAATAATCCCTTAGAAGACAATATTTTCAAAAACTTTTCTTTCAATTATAAAATTTCAAACGAAAACAGATTTTCAGAAAATAATAATTATTTACTCTTGTTAGGTATTTTTATATGCACATCAATTAAATTCCGAAATAATGTATTCAATTTTTTTTGCAGTTTTAAAAAATTTATACTAAATAAAATATATTAATCTATATATTTTTAATTTTCATAATTATAGAAATGTTTTGCAAACATTTGAAGTAAGTGATGTACATTTATGTATACATAAACATAGATAGATAGGTATAGATATTTAAATACACGAATAAAACGTAGCTTATCTTTAAATGTTTTTCAACGATTTCTTGCAATTTACAATATTGATGGGTAGAGATTAAGTACTTGTGTGTTTCTGGAAGATATCAAATAATATAAAGAATATAATTGCTTACCATCATTACTATTCGAAAAAATAATATTTTTCAAATAATAAAATATGCATCAAATCATCTCTTGTTTTTCTTTCTGCTATAAGCCCCTCTGGTACTCGACATGCAGATTTGTAATAGAACTCATTAATTATTTTTTTAACTAATCAACAATATTTTACTACCGTTAGCTATTTTAACAAAACAATAACTGAACTGATCTGAATTACAGAACTCTTATAAATTCTCAAAGTAATGCAATCAACCCAAAGGTAAAAAAGTTCTCTTATGTAATTGCTGAATTGAACAAGAAAGTTGTACTTTTCAATAACGATTTGCTTTTAATGTCTATTTTCATACTTTAACACTTTGATATATTTCATTTTGTAATTTTTCATGTTTTTGAACATTAAGAATTGGAATAGAAAGAAAAAAAAGAATAATATGTCATAAGGTAAAATTGTATAACAAAAGCCACGGATTTCCTTTTCTTCTCCCCCCCCTTCTTCTTATGTGTGACTGAATATATCGATAGTAAGTGCATAAAATCTAAGAGTTATGGCTGCATTGTGACTGCATGTAACATGTCTGTCCATTAACAGTCACTCTTTGAACTCGGAGGCTCATTCAAAACAACACCTATACAATAAACAACAACACACACACAAGTGAGTAAACATATACATATTAAATTAATAAATATATAAAATATAATATCTATGACTGGGTCATGTAACATGTCGGTCAATGAAGAGTCACTATTTGTACACATAAGCTCATTCAAAACAACACCTATACAATCAGATTCAGTTAAATTCCAAATCACTAAAAAGCATTTATTTCTCACGTAAATACAGAACCCATAAACTACAGAGCAGAAAGTTACGGCCCAAATATACAACTGTAAACTTGGCGAGATATCATAGGTTTTTTTTTTTTTTTAAATAATTCAACAAGTAGTTTTGTTGTGGTGCAGTCTTAAGCAGTTTAGCAAATGTGCAGTTCTGATGATACATGGGTGATAGGTTAACGAACATAATCTGTTACAAGAACATACTCTGTTCGTTAACCGGTCATCGATTTTTCATAGATTTTTTTGTAAAAACGGTTAATTCGTTCTGGAGACTCGAAAAATAAAATTAAAAAATGTTGGATAATTTCTTAATAAATTTATAAGAAAATAATACAGACATATATATCTATATATAGGCCTTGCACATTAAGCAGTCCTTTTCATTTTTTGTTTATAGTGTGTTAAAAATGTCCAATGTTACTCTCTTTTTCGGAATTTTCCAGAAGTAAGTAAAGCACTGTCGTTGTAAAGTGATTAATAACGTTGTTGTCGTCTGGATTTCGTTATTTAAACCTACAAATGAGAGAGTGAATGAACAAGCGGGAGAAGTAATCAAGATGAAAAGTTTTTCGCCTTTGAATGAAATCAAAACCCAAACTGATGTGATCTACTTTGTCTCTAAATATTCTCTTGGGAAAAGTTTTTTTTTTCCAATACAGAACTTTGAAGTTCAGTAAGCAGGCAACGTTATTCAAGTGAGATAAAAAATGATTTTTGGTCTTTTGGCTTTGGCAACTCTGCACATTGCGCCCCGAGAGTTGAGAAATATTGGTTAAAACCCATTTTAGTTCATTATCTGAACTCAAATATTTTTTTGTAAAAGTGTTTTGTGTGTGTCCGACTGTTCGTTAACCGATCCCCCACTCTTGTTTGATGTTGTCCCAAGCTGCCGTGAAATCTGCAGCAATTTAACAAATGCGCACTTCTGGTGATACTCGATGATAAATCGGAGGCTTACGACGCATGCGCCATTATTTTGATAACGCCACAGCTCGCTGGGAAGAAATGTTATCGTAATGGACATATTAAATGCACTTTTGCAAGAGAATGATGAGAGTGTGTCTATGAATGCATATAAATATTAATGAAAGAAGCAATAAGACAAGAGCAATAAATTGACAAAAGAAGATATATCAGAACAGCATTATGTATTGAACTGGAAAGAATAACTTGGAAACCCAATAAAATGTAAGTTAAAGTAATCGAAAAAGTTATATTTAATTTTCTCCAAAGTTGGAAAACTATCTCCGACTTCCATCTTTACTTACGATATAGTGTACAGATCTAAAAAAATCGAATTTTAGAAACTTCGAAATTTCTAGTAATTTAATCCCAACTTTTGCAGAAAAAAATGCTATCTACTGAGCTATAGGATGACTTAGGTACAAGGAATACTTTCTGGATTAACAATAAATGTTGAAAAATAACGAATCAAAAAATAGAACAAAAATTGGGATACATTCTTTAAAATCATATGATGTTATGGAAAATGTACCAGTCTGCAATAAAATTTATTCATATCTAGTAACATTTTTGTAATGTATTTATTATGAAAAGTTACATAAAATAACCATACAAAACTATATTTTAAAATAAAAAATATTCATTTGTATTTTTATAAATGCATTGAATTGAAAGTTTGTCCTATCATTGAATATAATAGTTTAATTAAAATAGATATAAATACTGTAAGGCATTCAACTGTTTTCTTGAGGTAATGTGGCAAATCTTAAAGGACAAATTCAATAAGTTAAATTTAAAATCAATAAAATTTCCTATCTGATTGACACGATTTCATTTCAATTCCAAAATAGTATGCAATCACTTGGATATCCCATAAGAAAAGTTTCTGTCTAAAATATCTATAATTAAGCTTTCACACGATTTACACATACACAGTGCGACCATAGATTCCTAAGGACACGATGTTTTGATAGCACAGTTTCTACGTCAGCACCGTGAGAGAGCAAAAGATATCAAAAAAATACTCGACTCTTTCTCCAGGTATTTTTCAGCATCATACCATTACTATCTTGCCGGACAGCTTCTGTAGTGGTCAGCGTGCCTGACTACGGATAGAGATGTCCTGGGTTCGAATCCCGGTTCAGGCATCGGTGTACTTTCCCTCTCTCTCTCTCTCTTTATCCTGTCTTTGTCCTTTCTGTGTGTGAATGAGGTGTGAATGGTTGCCTACCTTATAAACGGGTCCCTATGACATATTAGTACTGAAGAAATCGGACTCCACACCAAATACGGTTCAGTTGGAAAAGTGGAGCAGTGCACCCCAATTTGCCATCCTAGCTGGCACATGAGAACAACAACAACCATGACTATCCTAATTACAGCTGCACTAAAAAAATATTTCATTCGAGCATGTTGTGCTAGATCTCTACAAAAAGAATTCCAGGCAGCCCAAGTCGGGTGGTCATGGAACTATATCATCACTCATTTCCATATGTTCTATTTTCATCACTTGCGGTAAAAACGAAATAGAAATAAATTGCAATCGAAATTTAATTGATAATTCAATGTATTTAAAAAAGTTATCCCACCACAGCTAATATGTTATCTCATACTAATAAAATTACCCAATTTGTTCCCTAAGATTAATGCAAATGTTCTAAATCACAGCACTGCGTCTCGGACTTCGTGCAGATTGTAATAAGATGTAATAAATCTGACGACTACGAGAAGGCGCTGTTGAGGCAAGCATTTTTAAAAAACAGATGACAAAAATGGATGCTTTTTTGCCGGATTCAAAAAAAAAAAAAAAACTAAAAAAAAGAAAAGAAAAAAAAAAAAAAAAAAAAAAAAGAATAGCGAAACTGCTTAGAATGCTGGGTGTGCGTTTTCGCTTACAAAATTACCTGTAACTTTGCTTTGCCTTCTATGCAATCTAGAAGATAATAAATAATTGGTTGCTAAAGCTGTGTGTTCTGAATTCGCAGTAAGTATTCATCGTAACAATATTAAAAATAATTATGATAACATATGATTATGACCCATATTCTTCATCAATAATTCAGTTTTTTAAGAATTCAGAAATCTTACAATCCAGTCGTTTTTAAAACTGTTATAAACTTCACTCAAAATCAAAAAGTTTTATTTCATTTAATATTGTTTTATAGTCCAAGAAAAGAAAGAAATATTCGTGAAATTAGTGAGTTTATAGTGAAGTACACTAGTAATGAAATCCAAAATGAAAATGTGTCAGTATAAAATCAAAAATTACAATTTTAGAAAAGATAGAATGTATAAAAAATTATCAGACTTTTGAGTTAAACATTTTACTACTTAATTACAATTGACACAAAATTTTATTTGTATTTAACCTAGAAAATTGACATTTTTTAATTTCTTTATCAATCAATATTAATATTTTTCAAACAGGATCTAATTTAGTAAAGGAGTTTCGGTTCTGCCTCAGTGACTGATTGGTTGTACTGATTAGTGATTCCTCCGCAGTGCCTGAGATTATAAAGTTATAATACTCTAAAAATATTAAATTTTCATCAGTGGTAATTTTATGCTTTTTACTGAATGAATCGTCAAAATCTTTGATAAATATTCACTGGCGAAAAGGTTTTTATTATTAACTATACAATAAAAAAATAAATAAAAATGAAAAGACATTCGGTCCAATTTATAAGTTGCGGTCACTGTAACTTCACTACAAGTTTTGATTCCCTGATGTAACCAATAATGAGGCAGCAAAGTTGTTTGTTGCTTAAATTAGAAACAGATTATAAAGAACATTTAAGTATACTTAGATAATGGCTCTGCGGCAAATTTTCATTTTAAAACAGCAGAAAAATTTAGCAATTAAAATAATCTGGAATTTGAATGCAAACTCATTAGGTAAATTACAGTGAAGTGTAATTTTTATGAGGGAAAATTTACTAATGTTGGGCAATGTAAGCTCTAATATGCTATTAGAAATGCTTTTGGCAACGCAACACTATTTTTGGATTGAAGCCACGTATCAAGCAGTTAAACAACCAAAGAGCACTGCAAGTCAACTGCGCATGGCCTTCAGGTGGGTGATTCGTACTGATGTGTTGCAAGGTAAAAAGAAAAACCATGAAAACTGACAACACCTGAATATTAAAATAGGTTCTTGCCATTACATCACTCCAAACAGCGCATTTAATATTCTACGAATATCACACATCAATGGTATTAAGAAAATCCAACTTTTAAGCGATTTTCGTTTTTTAACATAAAGTAGTTGTTTCTTTCGTTTCTGTTGAGGTCATGATTACGCCATTTTATTACGATTCTCATTGGTTTAAAATATCCATGACTTCAGATAACGTTTCAGCCACGTCACATCGTATTGAGACGGCGTCGTCGATCTGACTTGTCGATGAATTTTCTGTAGCCTGCATTCCAATCGCATTCTTCGAGCGGCAGCAAACAAGGTGAAGTTCACCATCGAATGTCTGAGAATAGTGTCAAAGTTTACTTTGTTAATAAAACGATTTATTATATAAAAATTAAAGCATCTGTTTGAGAATCCGTTTTCCATGGATACAAACCTTTAACACGTTGACAATAAAGCAGATGAAAAAGCAAAATGGAAAAGGGAAGACAAAACGCCCACTTTATCGTTAGTTTAAATCAGTAAAGACGATTTAAACTTTTAAAAAATTCATTAATGAATAGAATTTTAAATTAATAATTGCTATATTTGTAAGCAATCTTTTTTAATTCTTAAGATTAATGCCTTGTTTACGCCAACATTAAATTTTGTAAAACTATTTATAAATTTTGATGATAGCTTTTCCTTCCTTCTCCTCATAGCAGATACTAAGAACATGTGATTGAAAACAATGATAAAAAGCTTGATGAACGGTTTACAAAATTTTCTCCAAGGGTTGTTTTCCTAGAAGACTTCTCAAGGAAAAAAACTCCCGAAACACCAAACAATATAAAATTTGGGAATACAAAAAAGAAACATCCATCTCACGCCGATCAAAAGTGGGTGGAATTGAAGCTAGGACCTACCACACCGAAGAACGTGGTCCAATTACTATGATATTAAATAAGTCAGTAACTTACACTTTGCAAAAATAACTTCTTCCTTCATTCATAATTTCATTAAATATGGAATGTCTATGAAATGTCAGATATTTTGATGCCTAACAATTTTTAAGACATCAAAAAAGTCTAAAATTTAAAGAACAATTAAGAAATTTTGTTGCAGTCGCTTATTTATAATTATAGATGATTTCTTTTTCCAGTTGGTATGCTTTTAATCATTTCAAAGGAAGGAGGAATAGAATTGGAATTTCTCGATCAACAATATCACCTCACACAACGCAATAAATTGTGGTAGGCATTTGCAAAAGACATAATTTACATAAGGAATCTGATTTAGTTGCTAGGGTGATGCACTCAAGAGTGCTACAAGACCTTTCTAATGTCCCCTCTTGTAAGTTGCATTAAGGAAGGACTCTAATAGAGAGTGGGTCGCAGTCTCGTGTCACAAAGGAGGGAACCTTGAAAACTAGGAGTCATACTTTTCAACAGACATCTCTATATGATAAAAAACTTAACGTCCATATACCGCTGTTAAACAGTAAATGGGATTGAGCTCTGGACTCAGAAGAGTGCAGTTTACGATCATCTTTTTCGCTCGTAGTGTTTGCAAGCTATTCACTACCGTGCGACGGAAGATTCACAAAAAGAGCGTCCATTCACAAGGGTTGTAAGACGTTTTGAATGCAACTGCTGTTATCACTAATTCAAATGTGTTTTCAGCCACGAATTAATAAATATCTCTCAGCCTGTTTATCAACAAACAATTTAATTCTTATTATTAAAACACCGCCAAATTTAATATAATGTATTTTTATCATTCACAATAAAATATTAATGTTTCTTACTTTACGTGCCCTCACAATCGAAGGAGCTTTCTGATACGATGACGAATATTTTTGCATTCATAAATCTCTGCGCTCCTTCTGGGAAACGAATGAGGAATGTTTCCCAATTCTCCAACTGCGCCTGGACCGGTGCTCGAGACCCAAAAGTCTACATAGATAATTTCTGATATGCAAATTTATATTCTTCCAATCACAAAAGCGAACTGTTGTGTTGAGGCTGCATGGGCATTTTTACCTGTACATGCAATCCAATCTCTGTTTGACTCAATGCCCAGGCGCATAGCTGTTGTTATTACTACCAGAGGTGGTTGTTCTGGGTACTGATTTCTCAGGATCTATCCAGCCAAATTTTTTGAAAATTTAATCACTTGTTATTTCTACTATAATATATTTGTCCAATAAATATCATTCTGTTATCTGTATTTCTTCCTGTTGTAGCAATTTTAATGGCCAGTAGTGTATATTAAATGGTATGTTTATATGAAAAAGGTCCAAACTAAAAATATATTACATTACATAATTTTTATAACAGCTTAAAACTGATGGGTGTAATTATATTAACAACCGATGATTGCATTAAATAGTTATCCCGTTATTTTTCTAAATATTATGTTTTAATAAAAAAACACCTCAGAGTGCATTTATTAACATATTTATTAAATATAAAATAATTAAGATTATTTTAGACTTTTAAATATATTTGTAGATTATGAATATATATGTTTTGTTTTTAAGCATATGTTGAATCTCATAAATTAATTATTCTAAAAGCTATAAGAACGTTTATCTTCGGAAAGCGCAAGAACATATCCTTCAGTTCACAGCATGTTTATATGTGACGTTTTGAAAGAAGAATAAATTTAAAAGTAGCAGACGATATTTCTCATTTCAAATAATAAGCTGTTGCCAAAAATTTTTATTCCTAACCATCTACTTTTTTTTAATTCGTTATCGAAATTGTTCTAAAAATATGTTTTAATACCCTCTGTAAATCAAACTTATAAATTAAATATATATAGTTATAATATCAATTACAAATAATATTTTGATATACATTATTAAAAGTTAACTTATGATGTGCTGAGTATTCATTCAAAAAGGGATTTCATTTCGGTAATATATAAAATATTATTAATGTTCAAATTTTTGTTTCATTATAAGAATATTCACTTTTATAAAACTATTTTGTAATAATGACATAATTCAAAGTTCTTGAAAATCTGTATCTTTTATTTCTATTTCAATTTACATTTACTCTTTGAATAAATATTCAGGGCAAAAAACAAACTGTAAACATGTTTGTTTGTTATCTATTTGGCCTTGACCAGAAGGCTTTTTTTTTATTGTTTTTGAAGCAAATGTTTAGTCCAATTGATTTTCAAATTAAAGTTAAGGAATCAACTTTTCGCGTATTTCTCTTATCTCAGCATGCAAATATATTTGATTCATATTGCAAATGTAAATAAATTAAAAGTTTCATGGAATTCACCTAATTAAAGCGAATTTTTAAAAATAATAAAAAGAAATTTTAACAGATTTTACTTATGACACCCTACATCAAATAATATTTTCAAATAAATTTTAATTCAGTATATATATTTCATAGTATTTTGCAGATAAAAAAAGGTTTATGAAATTATATTTGTTCTATTTGATGGTATCTAATTAAATAATATTTTTAAGGAGAACACATTTTGAATTCCTTTCCTATAACTTATTTAATTCTCTGTGTGATATAAAAATTAAATTAGACGTTAAATATTTTTGCATAGATCCCAATACACGTATTTTACACCCAAGTAAAATAATGCTTTCCTTGCATTTTTATGCGCAGAGAAATAAAAAAATTCTTTCCGTTATGATTAAAAGTTGCGAAATTTGTTTTTACATTCGCGTTAGAGTAGCTTACGTTCAGCAAGAATAAGTCCATACAAAGAGATGGAAAAAATGTAATAACTATGTAAACATTTTCTTGGAATTAAATATAAATCTCGGTTGCCTTGACAACTGTTTAAATTAAAACACGCATTATGGAAGCTCATTCATATGCAAGTGAATAAATTAATTAAATTCTTACTTAAAAGGGCAAAAGACTTTTTTTTAATAAAAGCTGTTTTTTGCATTTAAACTGATGAAAATTTATTGGCGCGAAAAGCAGTCCATTTTAATTAACACAGTAAAAATCTCCAATTTTGGCGGTCACATGTAAATATGATCACGTCGCAGTTAAAAACAAAATCACGCCAAAGTGCGGTAGAATTTTTTTGCAGTGCGGGGAAATTTTTTTCTTTGAAGAAACTTCAATTACAAAAATGTTATTGTTCCAGTTTAATTAATTTTTTACTGTGATTTATAGGGAATCCTGTGGTGAAGAATTAAGTAGGCATCCGTATCAACAAATACAACATGTCACTGCGTTCAGGCTCTATTAAATCCATGAATCAGTTGAGTTCATTTCCTCCTTCAAAATTTAATTCACTTCACCTTAATGTGCTTGCTGTTGCCATAAGCAAAGCTAAATGATTCCCGAATAACGCTCTCTGGGATAAAACGGAAATGATTGTATCTAACTCAGCTTTCTAATGAAACAAATTACGTAGAAAATGTATAAATTACAGTAAATGAGGTTGTGTCATACTATTTTATAATTAAAAGTTTTTAGGGTGCGATAATGAGTGAAAGAATAAATATAGTACGTTAAAGTTTAATATTAATAAATGTGTTAAAAATTTCAATTCAATTTAAAACAAATATATTTTATCATTAAAATGATAATAACAAAACAATTGATCAGGAATTATTTGTCATAAATCATTTCAAATTTAAAAGTATATTAACAACACAGTTTTATGAGATTAAGCATTTAATAACTATCTATAAAACCAGAAAATCAAATCTTATATGAAATAGGATTGTTATATATATTTAAAAATTCATTAATGCTATGGTACTATCACTGGAGTTAACAGAGAAAATAATTCAAGAATTGTGGTAAGCTACATTTTTCATACATTTTCTGTAAGATTATCTTACTGAATTTATAGAAGTATGCATTTCGGCCGTCGATGCTTGTAGGGGTTCGGAATCTATGTAAATGTTATAATTGTCGGTAACATACACTACTGGCCATTAAAATTGGAAGAAATGGAAGAAATGCAGATAACAAAATGATATTTATTGGACAACTATATTATACTAGTAATAACAAGTGATTAAATTTTCAAAAAATTTGGCTAGATATAGATCCTGAGAAATCAGTACCCAGAACAACCACCTCTGGCAGTAATAACAGCAGTTATACGCCTGGGCATTGAGTCAAACAGAGATTGGATTGCATGTACAGGTACAGATGCCCACGCAGCTTCAACACGATGCCACAGTTTATCAACCGTAGTGACTGGAGTTTGGTGACGAGCCAGTCGCTCGGAAACCATTGACCAGACGTTTTATATTGGTGAAAGATCTGGAGAACGTGCTGGCCTGGGCAATAGCCGAACAAGTTCCGTATCAAGGAAGGTCCGTACAATACCGACAACATGCGGTCGGGCATTATCCTGCTGAAACGTAGGGTTTCGCAGGGCTCGAATAAAGGTTAGAGCCACGGATCTTAACACACCAGAAATGTAATGTGCACTGTTCAAAGCACCGTCAATCCGAACAAGAGGTGACCGAGACGTGCATCCAATGGCACCCCATACCATCACGCCAGGTGATGGGCCAGTATGACGATGACGATATGTGTAACTGTACGCATCTGTAACATAATCAATGCGTCCAAAAATAATGACAGTAGTGCATTATTCCCATTCGTGGCTGCCTTTTGAATAAACGGAGGAAATATCCAACTTGTCAGTCACATGTAAGACTTTCATCTTTTATTTTTCATATTACTTTTTTGTGGAAACAAAATTTTACTTCGCCATAGAAAGCAGAAAGGCTTTGTTTCCTTACGTTGAAAGAAAAGAAAAACACAGGAGAACCTTTTCTTTTCCTAGGCTTTTTTCCACTTCGAAGGTTAAGCGCAATTTCGAATCTACCGAAAAAAGAATATTTCCTCGGGATTTTCTTCTTCTTACTATCTGGAAAAGGATCTTCTTCTCTCAGGAATTGATGAACTCGGATTTCAAGACCACGGATCCATTCCGACATTGGAAATAGAGCATTTGGTGGATTGAAAAATGTTATTTTGTACATATTGACATACCAAATCAAAAATGTAAACATGAAATTTTATTTGGAATATATTCTCGAGCTTAATACGTATTACGATTTCTCCAATTCCACTCAATTTCTAAATTTTTACCCATTCTAGATTAAAATCTTATAATAGCACTCACTGCATGAAATATTGATTATAAACTCTGCGGAAAGTTAATATGAAATACTATTTTACTGCGTTAGATGTTTTAATGCATTTCGAAGCTTAAAATGACCCCCTAATGCTCAAAGAATGTCCTCAATTTTAGAAGAACGAGGCAATTTCCTTACAAAGTGTTTACTGTACATACATTTCAGGCACATTCTATTGTTATCAGCAAAAATTATTTTATGATAAAATATTCTCTTAACTTTTCAGTGTTATGGAAATTTTTCCTCGAAGTTTAGATAGAAATTTTGAACAAAATGCTTTCTGATTTTTAATATTTGTTTGAGATCATTAGAAAAACCCTGTGTTGAATAAAATGCAGAGAATTTATATTTTTGGAAATTAAATATCAAAAAGTTTATATTTTAAAACCTGTTGAGATAAATGTATTTTCATCTCATATACATATAAAAAAATATTATTTTAAATGTTTTTTTCCATTACTCTTTTCTCTAAAAAATACTTAGAAAATGTAGAAATATCTCATTCTTTTTTTAAATTTTATGACCCGAAAGTAATTTTTAACTTTAACTGTCAATCAATCATTAGAGTCTCAAGCACTTTTTGTATAGGAAATATGGAAGTGTTATTTGCCAATTTCAGAATTCAAAGCTGAATAAAATATTAAAAACTCACTGAAATGGGAGTAGATATTTTCATCGAGTTATTCGTCCTTGTTTTTAGTAAAATTTTAAAACATATTTTCTTAAATAGAGACCTCATTCTGTAATTTTATAGGAAATGAATATAATTTGAGGAAGGGGTACCGCTTTACAGATAATCTTCATGTCTTACTAATCCAAACACGCATTTGTAAGTTTACATGTGAATATTGGGGTTCACGCTCAATGAAAATAAGAAAGCTGAAATTAATATTTTTATTCATTTTTCAAATAAAAATGTGAAATCTCATCAAGTGGAAAATTGAATACATATATATATGGAGGTTTCTCTTTGTTACTTTTGTAGTGTGGGCAGATTATTAATCACAACTAATTTGCCCAGCGAACCAAAGAAAGATATTCAAATAGTAAAAAGAAAATCGTTTCCAATCATGAAAGCATGAGACGATATTCACAAAAGAAAAGTTTTTAAACTGTAATCGGATTATGAAAAAAGAAAATACATGAATTCATATCAATACTAAAGACATGTTCATATAGTAGACTGTGTAATTTATCTATTATTTTGCATTTTCTTATATTAATAACTGCATATTTCTTACATTAATGAACTTATGTTAGAAATAAAAGGGAATTCCATTTCTTGAAAAATGTTCCCTCTTCTAGAATTGTTTGAAGGAGAAACAATAATATATCAAATTATTTTAAAACATTCAGTAAATGCAGCAGGTGGCTGGTGATTTTAATGTGTTAATGAAGTCTTCATAGAAAGATGTGTCAGATCTGGCGTACGCTGTTACTCCAGTGTTTTTAGCTTCCTCTGTCCATTATTACAATGATATACTTCGATTCAAATCTCTCATGGAAAATGTTCAAGTTGTAAGCTGGAAAATTCAATCACTGTTAACTGCTTGGTTTTGCGGGATTGATCATTTATCCTCGAGATTTGAATCTTTGATTTCAAATTCACTAATTTTGCACAATGATGTGTAATATATTTCAGCATTATGGAACCCATGGAAAATTAGAGAGAAAGGCGCCCATACCAATTTTGATAATTTGGGTGCTTAGGATCAAAATTGTTGTGCTGGTGAAATGTGAAAGGAAGATCGGCAGCTCAGCTCAGATGTCAGCCTCGTCTCTTAAATATTATAAAGTTTAAAAACACTGGTCTATGGCAGTCAGAAATAAACTTCTAGAGGAATATCACTATAACCTAAGCATAATCATAATTCAGATAATTTATTAATAAGAAAAATATTTATTTAACAAACTCAATTAATGAGGAAGGTTGCGTGAGGAAAGAACGAATTTTTTTGTTTACATAGAACTACAACGACGATTTTTATGTCCATATATTTTATCAAGAAATATTAATTGTTAAACACAATAATCTACGAGTAACACTTATTATATTTATTTAAACAGTATAAACATTCTATTATTTAATAAAAATTTAAATCCTTGTAATTCCGTTCTTGCAACAAAGTTTTAAATAATATTCCGTATTTAGTATGATTAAAATAAGAAAACTTAAACGGCGTAATTTATACCATTTGTTTTATTACTTTGTGGAAATTACACCAGAGAAGTAAATTTTTTTTTGAAATCAAGAAAAGAATCAATTTGCTAATTTTTCTCTCCATTCACACTCTTTGGAATAAGGACTATTTCAGATTCCTTTAGAACTTACGCATTCCACTGAAAAATATTTATAAAAATGATTGAAGCAGCATAACTCAATGAGAAAAGTATTTTAAAGCAACTGAAAAAAATCTCACTGTTTTGTAAATGCCTCGGTGAAGATTTAATTAAGGAGGTGCAAGATTGGGAAAAGTACTTTCTGCTTGTAAAGAGAAAAAAGTATATTTAAAAAGTATACTTTATGACCAAACTAAAACTTGAATATGGAAGCATAAATACACAAAAGTTTAATGAAATTCTTACAATTCTTAAATAAAATTTAAAAGAAAATAATTATTAAGTTGAAAAAATCAATTTAAGAATAATCAAGTTTTTAATAGCTTCATTTTGATCAATTGAACTATTTTTGATAAAAGCTGATTAAATATTTGATTGATTAAAATAATTTTAAGTTTGAACAGTTGAAATATTTTTGTTAAAACCTACTAATTTTATTGGTTTAAAATATAAGAGAAAATATTTTTGAAAACCTATTGAAATTTAAAATTTTTAAAATAATGCATATAGATTATTTTATTCATGAAATATTTATAGCAACTATACATGCGAAATTTAATTTTTATTAATTGAAAAATATTTTAAATCAATGTTAAAAAATTTATTTAATCTAATAAAAGTAATTTAAATTCATTCATCTTGGAACGAGTATTTTTTCTGTTCAAATTTTTATGTCAACAACTAAGCATAAAAAGATTAAATACTTTAAGTTTTCTGTCAGGATAAAACAAACAAAGATTAAAATAGTTAAAAGCTTTTGTGAAAATGTTTCATAAAAAATTATTTTACATACCAATATTAGCAAGTTTTGAAATGAATTGCGTACGAGAATTTAACAAAATAAAAATAACATTATTTATTTTTATTTTCTTGAGTTTCTGAGCACAATTCCTTTGTTCTTTTGAATAAATGTGATTTTTTGCTGTAATACATTTTAAAAATAATTTTATAATCTATGTTCTTTTAAATATTTATGTGTTAAGGCTTAGCTATTCTGATCATGTCTGTGTTTCAATAAATTAAAACATAAAACATTTTTAAAAGATAAACAGCCACTAATAAAATGTTATTTGAGGATATGTATATATACATACATATTATATATATATATATATATATATATATATATATATATATATATATATATATATATATATATATATATATTAGTATTAGTTTTCGGCGACAATAAGGCTCCATAACACATGTACGTAACGAACAATAATTTGCTTTGTTATGATTTCAGACTGTATATTTCTTCAGCTTAAAAGTTCATATTCCAGAATAAGATCTGATATGAATTCTATTTAGCTCTCATTAAGGGGTGATTATACTTAAGACTGTATTATAACTGTTGTTTTCATGAGAAGCAGTGCATAATTAGGTTTACTCTTAACAAACAACTGAACACGCCTCCTCCTATATTTGACATCGCATCAGCGTTATTTAAATAATATCAAGTACTTTATAAATATCAGGCACTCCAAGAAATTCAGCGGAAACATTCTGCTGACTTAATGAAACACGGGAAACATATTATTTGGAAACATAAAATATTCATTTTGTGATACGCGGAAACGAAGAGTCACCACGGCTTCATTCCATTGCTTAATGAAACATTCTTGAAAATGTAATTTGAATAAAAATGTTAATCTCACACATCGAGGGCTATTATTCGGTTTTTAAACTCTGAAGTGTTTAGTTTCAAACTATAAAAGAGAAAAGACAAATACACAAATATATTTTATATGTATTTATAGCATCCATATTGTTTTCAATGTTTATTTCTTAGTAAAACGTAAGATTAATTAAATTCGATAAAACAAGCATATTATGTACTGAAAAGAATACTAAGTGAATTTATAAAATCTTTTAATGAAATCTAAGGAAAATAAGAGATTTTATATGAACTTTTTCTGTTATGTTAGAACATATATCAATTCTTAGTGTATGGGAAGCTATTTCATAATACTGGAATATAATATTAATATACAAAGGTACCACACTAAATCTTAACAAAAAATTATGCATGAAGTAACTACTTTATATTATCTTCCTTTTATGGTTTTTGTTGGCTAAGAATTTAAATTACGTTTAGCCTTGGGTAAATTGTAATTCTTTATAGAATATCGAAGAATTTAAAATTTTTCTAAAAAAGTAAAACTTTAATAGGTTTAATCGATAATTACCTTCAAGGATGTAATAATTTCTAGAACATTCTTGCACATGTAAAAAAAATCTTATACCGTTTATGAAGACAGGAAATCTCACATCTATTCTTTTTGTTTATGAGTCAGTAGTGATCTATGACACTTCGTATCTTCTTGGTAATATTTCACCATCAGCTGCTTTAAAATATCAAGTGTACATATATATATTTAAATATTCATAACCAATCCTTTATCTTTATACTTTGTTAGTTCTTACTACGTAACTGGTTAGCTCTTTCTATCGATTGAAAGACTACTCAGCATTGTCATTCACCAACCTATTTCGTCCGACGGTCAAGCGACGAGGTCAGAACCTGAGCAAGCACCACCCGCTCTGCAGCATATGAAAGCTTTGGAATTACCTAGTGACTGCTATGTATTTAACGTGCTTCAGTTGTTCTTAGAGAATGCGATGGGTCTTCAACAGGTTCAAATAGAGAGGGTGATTGCGAGAAGAATGCCTTTCTCACGCAGAGCTCATCTTCATAGTCTGTCCTCTTCTCACTCCCTTTAGTAATAGCATATAATTGATATTGAATAATAAACTTTTTCAAGTGTAAAATTTCGTAGCTTGTGACTTATGTTAATAAATTCTAATGATAGGCGATTTGTGCTCCGAGATATTTATATAAATATTAAAGCATTTGCCAGATTTACTACACAATAGCTTAAGATCAAAATCAATTATTATATTTATCTGTAAATTTAGGATGATAGTATCTTGTTTTTATGCAATATTCTCGGAAAAGTTAGTAATAAATTAACAAAAGCGGTTGATAATTACGATTAAAAGTAAGGAGAAACTCGTTTCCCTCGATAGGAGTTCCTATTCTATTTATCTAAGAACTTCAAAGATGAATGAACGTACAAGAGGAATACCCGTAAGTTTGAGCCATAAAAATAGTCTGTATTGTTTCCCCAAAAGAACTAAAATAACAATGAATTCAGAAGTTTCTCCGAAGAACGCTTTAAGCAACAAACACATGTGCAATAAGGTGTGGCCCACACATGTTTTCTAAACCGTAAACTTTTTTCATGGTCACGCTTCGATTCTTTACTTAGAGATGATAAACATAAAAACTTTACTTCATTTATCTTTTAATCAATAGCAATTCTAATTTTAAAGTAGAAATTTCCGAATTATCTTAGCTCGTAATATTTATTAAATTCTGATTCTTTTAGGGGGAGTGCAAAATATATTAAATTTAATAAGCTAGAATTCAAAGAATCATAGGAACTGCATGAGAAATGCAATAACAGCCAGCAAATTCAAAGAACTTGAATCTTGAAGACTTGGCATCACTCATAGGTGAGGGTGCTTTTTTCCGTTCAAGGCATGCCACTAGGATATCCATCTCCGGACGGTCATCCAGAGCCCCAGGCATCAAACGCAATCCATTTAGGCGAATCAACGCCAAAAAGTCACGACTTCCAAGCATTTGGATTTTTATCCAATAGAATTCGAATGGCGTCGTTTGTACCAAAAAATAACTTTTTTTGTGTGTGTGTAACAGATATTTAAATGATTTTCTACCTCTTGTTTAATATCAATCTTCACACATCACTATATTCTTTTGATTTTATTAAATATGATTAGATGATTTCCACATTAGTATGCTTGCATAATATATTACTGATTCTGTTTATTTTAATTTTCATACATTTAATTAAAATATTTGTATATTTAAATTGCAACAATAGAGTGATAATTAAAATTTGGTGTGCCAATAATTAAAGCATATACATTTAATAGAAAAGTACCTAAATTTATATTCATTTGAAAATTTCAATTCATTTCTAAAAGTTAAATCATTTATAATTTTTCAGAAGAAATAAGTAAAATCTAAGCTCACAAAAATAATTTAAAAAATTTATATATTTATAACATTATCTATGCTTGTATTTCTACTACATTTTTTCCTACAGAACTACAAATGAATATTAACAATTTGAACACCATTTTTGTAAATTATCAAAAAAATGTTTTGAATAACACAGGAAATATTATATCCATTTCCTTGTAAATAAGTAATAAAATATACGTAAATGTTGGTTACATAACATAAAGGATATCCATAAAATAAAAATATTTGATATTTAAAAATTCCTTAAATAGTGGAAATGCATTAAGATAAATAAAGATAATAATTGAATAGTTTCAAAAAAATTTTATAGTATATGTCGATCGGTTTGGATTGCCACAGAAAGTCGTGATTCCAGAAGCCTATATTATGGCAGGCGCAGGAAAAGATTTCAGCTAGCGCGGTTAAAAGTCGCAGGTCATAACACGTTTCAAACTAGTTTTTGATCCTCGATGTCCCTCACAGATATCTCCAGAGGAGACGATCCAGTGGTTTTATGTTAAGGGATTTGAGCTCTGAAACAAAGAAAGTTTCAAAGTGTAGAAGTGAATGCATCTTCCTAAGCAATGCTCAACACAAAGGAAAGCTGTTTAAGTTGAAAAAACGAACTTCATGCATTGAATATAATATCGTTTAATATAATTGGAAATTAATGCTTACTTCATTTATTTCGTGTTACACATTAGAGAAAATATGTGATCAATTTTGCAGGTGCTTGAATTTTTCTCTCTCTGATCTTTATCTTGATCTGATTTTAATAAATTTAGATTTATTAAAAAAGAAATGGCATAATTCACAAAACCGAATCTCTTAATTCTAATAAAAAATTATTATAAAAAAATCAATCATATACATTGATAGAATTTATTGAAAGAATTTAAGCGTAAGATTTTAATTTCCAATGCCCTATCACTAGGACTATTTCCTATTTTTGATAGTTTAAAGGGCAAAAGGAACTGCAACTTACATTGTGAGGTAACCATTGGACATTCCATTATAATTTCGAATGTAAACAGCCATCTTATTTAGACCGAGCAGTGCATCATCGAAGGTATCACATCACTTGGAGAGCATTAATACTTCGATTTCTTACATGAATCCCTATTTGTAAAATCGATGGATCTTTGGTTGAGTATGACATAAAACCAGTTATCTTTCATAGTAATGAGGTCTTGAAATACCTCAAATTGACTATAAATAGAAAAAGGCTTTGTGAATGCAAAATAATAAATTGATATCTTGAAAAATACAATGAGTGTTTTAGCTTCATTAAAATCTATATCCCAGAATATCTAACAGCTTACACAATTTGTTCCAAATATTCCCTGGGTGAACTATGTACAAAAAGCAAGTTGATCGCTGCTTCTTTCTATGAATTTATTAACAGATTTGGTACGTGTCATGCTGACGTCAATATAGACAGAATAAATAAGTTCATCACCAATTACCACAAAACAACAAATGTTCGACAACCGTGTAAAAGCATGATTTATCTTGTGAAATACGTGCATGTATAAACTATAAATCTCTCTCGCGACTATATCTTAAATTATATTACATTATTCGCATTTGTTTTTTCCTTTTTTTCATCATTTTCAGAATTCTGATATTAAACCCATGATAAAATAAATTGACCATGATCCATGTCATAAACTCATGAAACAAAGTATGTAAAAGAATGTTAAATTTAGTCTACATGATGCGCGTTCTCCCTGATTCCACTTTGGAAGGATCTGTATTGGAGCTCATAAAAAATCTACAAATGGAAAGAATTTCAGAAAAGAACCGAAGCAAAATGCTGAATAAAAAAATTGTCATTTTTCTATTTGTCAACATTATATTAAAACTATATTCAGAAGCTGACTTGGAAAGTCTTTTTTTATGGATTCAGTCTTCCGTTATTTATTTCAAAAAGGCTGTCTCAATTATGGAATTATTGGTAAGAAAGGAGAGCCAATTACTATTCAAGAATATAATGAGGATAGTCTTGACATTGAAGAGCTCATAACGGAAGTCCTTTTATTAATAGATAGTCGGAATGCTTTTCTTGATGAAGCACCTATGTTCACCTACTGTATATGCACGTGCAGCATAGGAAGAAAACCAGAAAGCTGCTAATTCCAATTTTCCAAAAAAAAAAATTACATTTCGCATTTTTCATGTGTTTGTAGCAAAGAAACCTAACAATTTTCCATTTCGAAAAGTGAAATCCTCCATGAATCCATCGCGAGTCCATATTCGTATTCTTGTTCAAGGAAATTATTCTGAATAGGAAAAATTCAAGGGGGTTATCCTTCGCTCTTCTAGTCAATCTTCAGTGAGATTCGTGATGTATAAATGATTTTAACCTTAATGTTAACATTACTCGTTTTACTTTGAGATTTGTTGTAAGAACCGTGTAAAAGCATGGTATTTTGCTTTAAAATATCATCCAATGAGCGTGTGAATGCGAAAAATGAGAGTCAAACGGCAAAACCTCTCTGCTTTTCGAAACTAAGTTTTAATGTCTAAGCTGATCACCTAGTCAGTATGCTGTAGAAAATATTTCAGTTGGAATAAGGATTTGTGAGGTGCATCTGATCGTTATGTATCGGGGGAACAATTTCTGCTTACTGTGACCAAGAATACCTTTCTACCACTTTTTAATGAAAGATTGGCACAAATAATGAAACCTGACTTGTAGGAAATGCTTGATTCATTTCGAAACAATTTCCGCATTTTTCAGCTGCAGCAAAACGCAACCTTCCTTCTTGGGAGCAAATGCATACATTCCACGAATTATGTTTTGCTCCCAAGAAGGAAGGTCAATGACAGTGGAGCACATCTTATCTAATTAGAATCTCTGCAGTTCTGTTGGTCATACTGTGATGCATACATTCCACGTGGAATGCTCTCAAGCAACCCAAATTCGTGGAATGCATACATTCCACGAATTATGTTTTGCTCCCAAGAAGGAAGGTCAATGACAGTGGAGCACATCTTATCTAATTAGAATCTCTGCAGTTCTGTTGGTCATACTGTGATCACGCAGTAAAAATATTCAAAATTTTCCGATAATCTCTATTTAAGGATTGCAAAATGAAGCTAAAATGTCATTTTGAATACAATCTAATTTCCATTTTGATGCTGTCCATAAAAGCTTTCAAACTGTCTTGAGAGGGTTTCGTTTTTCATAATATTTATGAATTTTATTATTGCTTTCACTTCCCAATCGCTTCTTCTGTCAATAGAAGCTACGAGAAATAGTGCCAATCATCTCATAATTCTAAATATTGTCCAATAGGAAGCTAGTGTTTAGTAATCGACTTCTGTTTTTGTAAAACATTCGATGTAACTTTAAGGTAAGATCTTGTATCCTCTAATATTTGAGATCTTAGGATTTATCAAATATCAAATCTATTATATTCTGGATGCAACATCGATAACCTGGCAACCACAGTTGCCTCATAATCGTTTGGTTTTGTTATTGCAAAACGTTTCTGACAAACGTATCCGTTAAATGAAGCCCCAAGCCGATACAGGAGATATCCTCCTAAGCCATATTACATCAGCGTAGAAACTTTGACACCTTCTAAGGTGCTCGGGATTCATCAATAAAGTAATTTTAATTATACTGCGTATAGAACTTGGAGCATTTTGAACTCAAGACTGACGCATTTCCGCAGCACCCAGCTACTGATGCAACCACTCAAAAATTACGAATCAAATATTTTAAATCTTAAATATGGGATACCATCTTAGTTTGAATTAGAATTTATTATTATGAGAAAAAATTCATTAATGAATTCATTTCGATTGCACTGTATGAAAATAAGATATTCTAATTTCAAACTCAGCCTTTTCCAGTAAAAACAATGTTATCTAAATAAAATCCTAAAATAAAGTCGTATTCGAAGTCGCATGCTAAAGAGTGATAAATTGTACAGTTGCATGTTGACGCAAAGTCTTTTGAGTTCAGATAAGGATAGAAGATATAAAAAATACTTATGTGTGTGCAGGGTAAAAATATATTAAAATTTATGTTAATAATAAGATTACTGAACTATAATAACTTGTTTTTTTGTAACTGAATTACGACTGAAACATAAAGAGAGCTCATAATAACTATATTATAAAATATGTTTTTATCTCATGCACAGGTTTTACATGATCATTAACAGAAAAAAATCTAATTTTAAAATTAATTTGATTTTACATGTATTGGACACATAGTTTCAATTACTGAAATGCAAGCTATCAATGAAATATTTCATGCGATGCTTAATACACTCGTGTCCATAAATTAAGGATAATGCAAGTTCAGGCAAAGAAAGAAACAGAAGCAAAACAAATGTGACTTCTTTGTAAAGTCTATTTATTAAACGGAAAGTAAAGAGCAAAAAAGATGCTATATGTTTAACATCATTAATAAAAATAGCGATTTTTACTCCCTGGAGCAAATTTTAATAAAGAACCTATTTACAAAAACCAAAATAGCATAGTTGGTATGATGGTTAATGCATAGTATGCCCCACAGACGATACAATACAGACCGTACAGCACCTAGGCATGCTGAGTATCAAATTATCGATTTGATGTTGGGGAATATTGCACAAATCATCAAACAATGCTATCCGAATTTCCGGTAGACACGTGGGAGAGGGTTGACGGGCTGAAATTCATCTGTCAAGCATGTCCCACACATGCTGTATTGGATTCAAGTTCGCTGAGTATGCTGGCCAGTCCATACGGGTGATATCCTCCGATTGAAGGCATTCGTCTATAATGTTTGCACGATGAAGACGGGCGTTGTCATCCATAAACAGAAATTCTGCACCCATGGTGCCCCGAAACAAACGAACATGTTGTTCCAGAATAACATCCCGATAGATGTGGCCTGTCATGGTTACATTCTAAGCATGCAGGTTAGTTCTGGAACCCTGAATAATTCCTCCCCAAATGAGCAATCCTGCACCACCGTAACGGTATCGTTCAATGGTGTTCTCTTGATGGTAACGGATACCTGACCCTCTCCTTATGAAAGTCCGGTGAGAATCAGACTAAAAGCTGAATTGGACTCGCGTCGGAAAACATCACATAAGACCACTGTTGCAATGTCCTCAATGCTTGCTCTCTACTCCAAATTACCGCAGGCGACAATGAGTTGCGATAAGTGGTACACATCTGACAAGCCTACGAGCATATAGACCAATGTGCCCTATGCATCTGTACACGGTCTTCCTTGAAACTGTCGTACCGGTGGCTGAAGAGAGCTGACGAGACAGGTCTGATGCTGTGCTCCATCTGTTTCTTTTGGCAGTAACTGCCAAATACTGGACCTCATTTGGCGTTGTAACTTGGGGGCGACCTTTGCTGTAACATCTACTCACATTACTATTATCTTGGAACCATTCCCAAAGACTGGAGATGAAATTCTGAGGGATTCCAAGTTCCGTGGATACTTCCAGCTGGGTACGTCCACATTCCAGAAGGCCAGTTATTCTGCCACGAAAAACGTCATCCAAATTTTTCCTTCGTGCCATAATTATGCGGTTATTACACTGAAAGGCTTTTAAAGAGCTTGTGAACAATTTTACTTCTTTGCAACCATTCCTTATATACCCCTCTCTTACACTCTCGTCACTATGACGTACTATCTGCGCCATCTGGTGATTTCTTGTAATTTGCATATTATTCTTCAAGATGTGTTTAATAATTCTACACACATGTGAAATTTTTATTTTAGAGTTTAGTTTCTGTGTGATTCTGAACTATCCTTAATTTATGGAAATGAGTGTAATTCCTGTAATGCGGATATATTTATAATATTACTCTCTTTATATTGATGGAAGCACTCTGTGTCCCCTGCGGGTAGATTTGAAAATTTGGATCAGTAATCGCATTGAGCATAGAAAAACAATACTCAATTTTATGCTAAAAATGGGAAAATATGTCGCCATTTTTATTATAATACTGATCATTAGATCACCTACATTCACAACTTTATTGTTGTAAGCAATGTCTTTTACAAATTTTTAAAGAGAAAGTCTAGCGGCAATCAGGCGATTGGGCCACCTCATCTAATTCCTTTTCCTGAGAATGGGCCATTTAAAGAAACCACAGACGTAGTATATCAATGATTTGAACGTCTTTCTTCTCACTGTCCAATCGCGAATAAAACGTCTCATGCAACACAACAAAACAAACACTCCAAAAACAAAGACAAATTGAGTTCTAATTAAAATCTTGAAAATGATATATATATAAATAACATTTAGATATATGAGGTGCTTTCTTTTATGCATTTCATATATTTTTACGAAAATCACAAAAGCAGATTACATTTATATATCTTTTCTTGCACTTTCACCCGTTGAACAAGACAAATATGGCTTTTTTCTACAAAAATTTAAAAACTTAGAGATTCCCAATGTGTTATGCCTACGGATAAGTGTCCATTAAGAAAAGTCATCTTTAAATTGTAGTCCATCCTTGTAAAAATTACAACAACAAATATGAATATGAGATTGTTGGTGCCTCTAATGAAATAATTTCTATCAGAACAGCAGAAAGAGGGAAAACAAAATGTTAATTTCAATCAGAAATTGAGGATTTGCGTAGAAGAGTGTTTGTGCATAAGATAAAATAAATAGAAGAGATAGGTATAAGTAAAAAAATTTCTGTATTCCTGGTGCTTATAACCTAAGCATGTGTTAAAAGGAAACAGATGATGAAGAAACTTGCAATTGGCATAAAACAACTGCAAGAAGAAATTTTTGATACGTGATAAAAGTCTCAGGCCAACAATATGAAGTAAAATATTTTAAAAGGAAATCATTCACGGAGACTCTGGAACTATTAAAAATACATCAGTTACTCCGTGCTTTGGTTTATTTACAGTTCCATTATTTTATGAATTATTAAATATCAAATTGTGTTAGGTTTTTTTTATATCAGTTGATGTGATAAAAACATTGATTTTATCGTAAGCCATTTCAATGAACATTAGTACAAAAGCAGAAATATACTAGAGTCATCCAGCAAATACATATACACATAAAACATAATTGTCATTGTCCAATGGATAATAACATCGCAGAAAAAATCTTAAGTAGAACAACAAAACTGTGTTTCATAATTATTGGAATTTGATTAATTAGATATTTGGAAGTATATAAATGCATAAAAATTATTATTTATATATGTTTTCAAAAATGATTTCACGGATTTTATGCAGAAAAACTTTTGATTTGTACTGCGTGTATATCAAAATAAATCGATTTTATAAGCATTCTTTCCTATTGGTTCTCTAAGAATCTATAATCGAATTTCAAGCGTCTCGGAATCTTTCCTTCAAATATACCTTCCACAACACTTTGTTTACTAAACTTAGTCGGTTCGCATTTTCCCTCTTCGTCTCTCAGTGTTCTATGTACGCTCTGCCTTTCATTGAATCTGGTAAACTTAGTTTACTGATTATTCACGCGGCAGAATGTTAATATATATATATATATATATATATATATATATATATATATATATATATATATATATATATATATATATATATATATATATATATATATATATATATATATATATATATATATATATATATATATATATATATATATATATATATATTATATATATATATATATATATTATATATATATATATATATATATATATATATATATATATATATATATATATATATATATATATATATAAGACAATAAATACATTAAATAATGAATATACAATATCATAAAATAGCATACCAAAATACATAAATATTACAGAAAATGTAACCCGCGCAAAAGCAGCTAAACAAAGATTTGCCAGTAAAAATAAGATAAAATATGAAAACATTAAAACTAGAAAGACAAATTTTGGACGTAATTTGTTTAACTATAATCAATTTTGCAAAAATATCTCAGTATCTAGAAAATTTTCCAAATGTATACTAGATATAATAATGACTTTAAAACATTTATAAACCCTGATTTCGGATTCAGTTAAATAGATCTAATATAATTAAAGCAGTTTTACATAATATGGATTCATTTATCTTTAAAATTTCCAATCTTTGTAATAAATTTATTGAATTTTTTACAGTCTGGAAGTCTAAAATGCTTAATAAAATAAAGGATTTTATTTTTAATGGTCAGTTAATATTTCCTAGTATTAAACTTCGTGCATTAAAATATGCCATTAAGAATCTTAATGATAACTTCATTATTACACCTGTTGATAAAACCTCCAATAATTACGCATTTTGGTAAAAAATTTATTTCGATTCAGTTTATAAAGAAACTTTTATTTCCAATACATACAAACGTTTAAACTCCACAGTTAATATCATTAATAAAAAATTCTTGGATTTTATAAACTTTTAAATATAAACAATTTTATAATATATATATATATATATATATATATATATATATATATATATATACACATATATATATATATATATATATATATATATATATATATATATATATATATATATATATATACCATAATAAAAGCATTAGCCTCGATTAAACTTTATACGCGTATGATCAGAAGAACAGCAGTCTGCTACTGACTCAGGCATCAAACCCATTATCCTGCAGACACGACGCTTCACAATACTTGGGTGCTAGTAACTAATTTAATAATTATCAAACAAACATTTTTTCGAATTTTATGAATGGAAAGTGGTTTTTTCCAATAGTCTTAATCTATTCATTAAAACATCCTAACTCTGTTCGATGATTCAACTTTTACATTATTCATGAATCTTCAAAATTCTTGTTCAAATATTTTAAGATATCAAATATATTATGATTAGTCAAGTAATTTTTTAAAACAATATATAAGAAGTTTCAATGTCAATTACCCAGATTGATATCAGAAAGATGGAAAAAAACTCTCATTTCTATATAAGAAGCTAATTCAACACTCTATTTGAGTCAATTCAATTCGATTCATTAGGATCAATAAGATTAAGCTCTCTGCGATCCTTAAATAGACCATCTTCTCTTCACTTCACTTCCGATTAATGAGGGTCAACATTTCGATTTGTTAAATCATGAGACTCGCAATGAAGCCAAAGGCAGGAAATGGAAATTTTAATTGAAAGCTAAAAATATAGATCCCAAGCGAAATGTTGGGCAAAGGATAGAACTGAATAGAAAAGAAGAAAATTGATCTCTAATTATACATTTTTACAGTGATCTCTGATTATACATACATTACGTTTCGTTACAACATAAATTTAATTGCTTAGAATGATTAACTCAAAAACTATTTATTTGTAAATGCAAATGAATAATGGAGTTAATTCAGGAGCTGTCTCAGTCTTCACGTAGAACCTCTAGTTTCAGACTAGTTTCAAAACTCTTGGGACTCAATTTAAACAATAGTAAAATGTGCATAAAATAGACAGAAAGCTTACGTATTTTAATTGCATAAATTGCTAAAATGCGTAATGTAATAATGATCAATAAATTAAACGGAAGTATGGTATATTTATTACATAGAAAAATGAATATATACCTCTGCTATCATCATTGTTTTGTAATTAAAGTGAAATTTATGCTCATCCTGGATTAGAACGTTTTGTAAAATAAAAAGTTCCTGGCTCGATTCTGGCCTTTAATGTATAACGGGAGATGAGTTTAGAATATACACTTTTGGCAAACTAAAACTTTAGGGTCGATACCTGAGAGATTTCTCAGTTTCCTTTTTGTAAAACGTGGATATGACCCAAGACTTGAGGAAATCCCTGTAGAATAAGCTCTATTGGTTTAATAGAGTTAATAAAACGGCTTCTCTTACTGTTAGGTTATTTGTTACGCATAATCAAAAATGATATTTTTGAAAGAAATTACGTAGTTTAACAAAAATAAAAATTTAAGCGATTAAATCAAAAGGCATATTGTTTATGCAAGGCAAAATATTTCATTTTAAAAATAATTAATGCAATTATGTTCATTTGCAACAAAGGCTGAATATACAAACACCAATAATTAAAATGCAGCTTCAATTAAACAAAAACCAAATTGTTGGAGGAATGGATTATGTAGAATAAAGTCACTTATGAGATGCTAAAGCCTTTTTTTTCAGAAAACTCAGATATTACGCTTCTCTCTATTGGTAATTAATAGAACAGATTAAAGAATATCACAGTAAGAATTTAAGTATGAAAATAAATTATTTGTACAAATAAAAAATGCATTTTATTTCTTAAATCTGAATTAGATAAGTGCGAATGAATATAAACTTTAGAAGAAAAACAAATATTTTAAAATTTCTTTAATTACAAAAATATCTTGTTTAAAAAAATTCCCTTCATTGAAAATTAAATATTAAATTAAACAAAGGAATCACTTGTTTGATTAATAATATAAATGTCACACCTATCAATATAAATAGAATTTGTTGACATTATTTGAAGCATTATGCTAGAATTTTTTTAGATTTTATAACAATGACAATGAATTGATTTATTGAATTACGAAAATATTTTGCAATTAACTTTAAATGACATGATTGCTTTCTTTTTTAAAGCAAAAACTTTTATTAATGAAATAAATAATTATAATTATATAATAAAATTAGAGTTTATATCTTTCAATATGAAATCTTCTTTTGGCATTATAAGTGGCATTCATTAAATTATATTATTTGTAAATTTAATAAGCGTATACTTCATATTGAATCAATTGAACTAATTAAGAAAATAATAGCATTAAATTAAAAATACATATTAAATTAGAAGATTTTTAATTTATTAAATTTGAGAATATTTTAGTGAAACATCCATGTCAATAAATTAAATTATTTAACATTCATTTCATCTAGGAGTTCAGTATCTTAATTTATATGCAAATAAAAAAAAAGAAGCACACAAAGACTGCAAGTTAACAGTCTTCAAAAATAGACCATTAAAATATCATAAATATGTTTCTTAATTTTATGTATAAGTATTTAACACAAATATATATATATATATATATATATATATATATATATATATATATATATATATATATATATATATATATATATATATATATATATATATAGCGTAGATTGACATAAATACATGAACAAATCCAAAAATTATACGTTTAGCAATACAATCAGCGCTAAAGCAACTTAAATAGAATTACAAAAATACTAAATCAGGGCATTTCATATGGCATTTGATTAATTTTATAAAAAAAAATTATAATTCATTATATATGTATGCGTGCATGTGTGTGTCTTAAAAAAAATCTAAATATAATCACCCAGAAAGATTTATTGTAAAAGAGATTTCAGCTACTTCTCAATGTGAGAATCTTCTGTGCTATGAAGTGTTTGTGCATCTATGTGTGCTATGTAGTTGTTGTCCCACCGTGGGATAAGTTTTGGAATGGAGCCAACAAATCACAGTGAACTGCACGGCTTTGTTTGTGATGAAGGACGGACAAAGATTTTTTGTAAGTGCAAGAACAGATACAAATCGCTGGGAGCGAAGTCAGAACTGTAGGAGGAATGACCAAATACTTCCTAGCAAAACTGCTTCAGTAGTTTTCGCAATGAGGGTTTTATCAAAAATCCGTTAAAAGTAGCGGACCAAGACAAAACCAAATAATAACATTTATTTTAAAGTATATATGTGAAAGTGCTTTCTATATGAATTTTTGTCACAGAGAACACATTAAATGTTGCTCAGTAACGACTAAATAATAATCCATTGTAATTTCTTTTTCATAAAATAACGTACGAATACTAAATTAAAACAGAGTAAGAAAACACTTATTTTAATTTCTCTTTCAAAAAGAATGAATATTTTTCTTACTACATTCATAACAAATATTATGATTTAAAATACTTAAAAGACTGAAACCAAATAAAAATGCATTGAACTGCCGAGATGAAATAATATTTAATTTTAAAATAAAAATAACGCTATACGAAATGCTCTCCTTTTCTAATAAATTCATTTGAAATTTCCTTACTCTTCGAAACCCGTTATTTTTGTTTAAGATGAACGCGGTATGAGAAGCACAAAAGTGAATGCGTTATCTCTAGTTACGGTCATTAATATAAATGTGGATTCTTTATGCAAATCATTAAATCGCATTTCTCTCTGCAAGAGAGAATTATTTATCTGATATCATCATTATTTATCATTAAGTTTATATTTTCAGTCTCCACTCAATTATTTATTCTTTAAAAACGTAAACAATTCATACGAGCAACATCAGTGTAACAAAAGCTTAATTGAAGCCGAATTAACTAGTTTTTTATCATAATAGTATTTAGGGCCAAAAAATATCAATTTACATTCCTTATTTAATTTTCAAAAAACTTGAAGACAAAAAAACATGCAACCCTACATGTCAAATGAATAATTGGGAACAGTACAGTTTTCTTTTCTTATAAATTATATTAATGAAATACGATTAAAAAACGAGATTATTTTAAAATATAACGATGTTTCAACTCTTAAAAATATTTTTAATCTATGCTTTCTGCAAATCCTTTATTCGGAGCTACTAGATACTAAAGGTCTTTAGAAGTGGATGCTTTTCAGTTTGAATCCAGCCACTTCTCTATAAAGGAAACGAGATGAGCGCTGCTTTCTTTAAAGGTCAGGGATGATCTTTGGAAGCTTTCTGTGTTTTCTCCCTTTGCAACTCGTAAATGGGATCCATTATCTACGCATAACTAGTAAATCTATACATTCATGTAAAAGTCTTTGAAAATTTAATATTTGTTGAATTTATTTGGCAGGATATTTATATTAGTTTACAAAGCTTAAAATGCATTTCTTTTGCTTGAATTCAATAATATGTTCACTGTATCTATAATTTTAAAATAAATACTAAACATGTTTGAAAATAAACGATAAACAAAATTCTCCTTACTATATTCTTCCTTTGTACTTAAGAAAAACATTTTTCTGCTTAAGAAAAACGTCCTTCTCAACCTAAAAGTAAACGTAATCTGGAACCACGGTGGAGGGTCAAGGTAAATCTTTATTTTTGAGATCATCTGCGCCACAGGTGCCGTATAATCCAACTGGCTACATTCTGAATTTTTTTGGCGTTGAAGAAATGTTGCCAAAAAGATTTACGGTGACGTGGGCGATGATGTATATGCTAGGATTATCAAAATAGAATTTTCTGCATAATTCTTATAGGTCTCCATGTCCATGACTTATTAAAAATCAAGTTGCCAGCTACATAAGGAAATCCATCAAACAAATCGACCAACTCAGCATTTGGCATCCTGGATTATACGGCATCCAGCATGATCCTACATTCCCCGTCATATAAGAGTACTTTTCAACATGAATTGTACTTCTCAGCTTGAGGGTCTTTGGATAGCGCAAGTGTTAACTAGTTACCTTTCGGTTAAGAAAGTAGCTCGTTATCTTGATTGATCATCAGTGACACATAAATCGGAATACTATTTCATATGAAGCGCATGAAATTGCAATTCCGGTAAACTTGTGCCGCCACGTGAAGAAAACAGATTTTTAACAGTATCACAGAAGAAAATAACTGAAAATCTTCGTCTCCTTCAGTTTCACAAATCTAATTGACTTCCACGTACCAACAAACAGGTAAATTTACAGGAGAGTAACTGAAATGAACGAACTTCATCAGTTTTTTTTAACCACGTAAATGAAACCACTGTTTTCGTTTCTTATTAACTATCAGAAACTACTTTTGTGAAATAAAAAGTCGGACTTTAAAAGTTTTCCAAACAAGACTAAATCGCACTTATATTAATTATTTTTTTAAATAAAAAAGAATGAGTTTGGAAAATATACTTGGTTAATAAAAAGGAACACCTTTTTAACACCAGATAATTCTTCAGCATGTTAATCCCATTTTAACTTTATTCTTCAATTTTTGAAACTAAAATATACAAAAATAAAAATTTGTAAAAATGCTCTGAACTAAATATTTTTTAAAAAAAAATCATAATTACTGCTTTCATTTTAAAATAATATAATGTAACCTTGCATCTTTTGACTCGTACAATGTTTTTGTTTATAACTGAAATCCTATTATTTATAGATGGAATGTTTTTCTTCTTCTATAATTTAAAGTATTAGAAATGATTTTAGGAATCATAATTATAATGAATGTTTAATGTATTCACACACACACACATAATTCAATCAATAATTTTTAATCATTGGTTATAATATATTTTGCTTTCCTATTCTTACGAATAGATTTCCTCTCCCTCACAAACGAAACACTCATTCTAAATTCATTATTTGGGAAAACATATCTTAAATTAAGTGGAGTTATGAATGAATGATATCAATATTAGCTCAACTTTAATTTTAAATTTTAACTATAAAACGTTAGCCGTTTAACGAATATTAATTAATGTTTATGATCTCTTTGACAAAGAAGAGACCTTGAATTTCGATTCATTTTGCTCTTCCTATGGTGACTCACTTTTTGTACATTGGGGGCGATTCTTCCGAGATCTACAATTCTGAATACTTTTCGAACCATTACAAATATGGAAATCAGAAGAGGGCATCCAACCCATCTGCTATTGAGTGATAGTTACAGAGTTAATTCTTCGGCTTTCATCTCGGTGCTATGAAATTTCAATTCAATTAATTATTGAAATGCAAGTTCTTATAGTATTGACTTTAACATAGAAAATATGAATGCGTAAAGTTTTGAAGTGAAATATTAAACTGAACTGAAGAAGCGAAATAGTACACTAATGAAAACTGTTTCTTCCTTTCCCAGAAAATGCATAACATGCTTTAATTTCAACATAATCTTGTGAAATCCATGCTTACCAACACGAATAAATAAAACCCTAATCTTCATACAATACAAAGCAATCAATGTTTTTTGAAAATTAACACGAGCTTCGTTTTCATACAATATTAAAAATTTAATGAAAATCATCTTGTTACGTAATTATAAAGCATTTTATAAATAATAAAGTGCTTTTTAGTTGTTTTATATAAAACTCTGAAATGAATGCTTGTTTAAAAATAAACGAAATTCTTCGTTTTCTGACCAATAATGTGAAATTCCTGCTTTTCTATAAGTCAACAAAATGCTTTAATCTCCACACAATATTGACGTTTTCTTGAAAATGATTTAATTTTATAGGATAGTGTGGTGTTCCTTTTTCCTTGAGGGCGCACAAGACTTGCAGCAATTAGTGCGCAGTTTTGAAATCACTGTAGAATAAAGCCTTGACGTTTTATCGTCTTGTCAGATCTTAAAATATATCTCTAGGTTCGAAACCCCCCTCCGACACATGAGCGGTCCGATGTCACCCTGGGGAGTCCTTCACTGATGAATTGACCTTGGAGTTAAGGTTTGCAAAGTGCAACCGTTACCCAAACCTCCTCTTTGGGATCGATACTCTCATCTGTCACATTCGTGTTTCTGGAACGAATCCTTCCGACAAGGAACGATGATACGTGACAAAAAGAGATGAATAATACCAAACCCAGTCAGAAGAGAAAGAGGAAGTCGGTTACGTTGACAAAAAAAAGCTCTGCTCGAAAATGCCGCGGTAATTAGTGACTTTTAAGGAAGTTGATAAGGGTTTCTATATGCAGATATTATAAAAATTCTTTCGAATCCCGTTTGTTGAATTACTATTTTAGGAATTCATTTAAGCTAATAAGTTTTCGAGATAATTATCGTAAAGAAATCGAATAAATTAAAGGAAGGAATGAGAAAATTTTGTTCAACAGATTCAAACTTTCGAGACATTAAATAATAATATTTACATTATCGATTACTTAGTGAATACTGCCGCTTACTTTGTCTAAAAGTCAGCGTGTCTGACTGCGGATAGAGAGGTCCTTGGCTTGAATCTCGGTTCGATCATGGATGTACTTTCCCTGTCCTTTTCTTGCATAGTGTGTTGTGAATGTTTGCCCATCCTATAAATGGGTATCTATAGCATGCGTGTACTGAGGAATTCTGGCTCCACACCAAATTACAGTTCAATTGGAAAAGTGGAGTAGCACACTAAATATTGCCAGGCTAGCTGGCACAAGATAACAACATAGTGAATACTATAACTTATAATAATAAGCTTTATAACTTTTATTCACCATGTAAATTCTTCAGAGATTATATTTTATATTTAATAATCCATGGTGCAAGTTTGAATAATCAAAGAAATGTGACTTTTATAATTATCTTAAAAATTTAAGCATATTGATGAAAAAATAGATTTTCATAAAAAATAGTTGATAAAATGTTAGTTCAATTTAAAATATAATTAAAGAACTTTGTCTACACAAATATCAGTTTAAGTTCTAAAAGTATACATGGTGTCGCATAAATTCTACACAGCTAGATTCCTAGTTGGGAGTACATAAAAACTGCCCAAAGAAGCATTCCTGTACGATAAATAGTTTACGAAAAAAATACGAAAAACGAAGTATGACGTCACTGCCGGGGTAAGAAAAGAACACTTTATTGGACATATCAACAACAGTATTTCCATATCTTTCAAGACGATAATGTCTAAAACTTTCGCCACGCATATCGCGTCATGCATGCGCACGTGCCATGGAATGACGTTTAGCCGTCGTTATATATAAACTGGTATTTAAAAGGCTGAATCTTGCAGTTACCGGTTGTATTCGTATTATGGTCATGTATTCATTACGTGGTTGACTAGATATGGAATAGTTTGGCCGCTGGATTGGACGTGGGGGTCCGGTTCTGTGTCCGACAGATATTACACCCTTGGATTTTTTTTCTCTGAGGCCATCTCAAGAATCTGGTGTATCAAGATGTAGTGACAACACGAATGGACTTAGTTGCTCGTCTGCACGCTGCTTATACTTCGGTGGATCTCGCGATGTTGCAACGTGTGATGACAGTCATTCCACAGCGTGTTCAAGCCTGCCTCGACATTCAAGGCGGACACTTTGAAGATCTACTTTAAACTGTGCATATACTGCTGTTGATATGTCAAATAAAGTGATTTTTCTTGCAGCTTAAGTGACGTCATGTTTTGTTTTTTGTATTTTTCTCGTAAACTATGGATCGTACAGGAACTATTCTTTGCAGTTTTTATGTACTCCCAATGAGGAATCTAGCTGTACAGAGTTTATACGGTCATTTTGGGATACCCTGCATAAAATCTTTTAAAGATACGATATGAAAGATATCAAAAGTAAGTTATACTTAAAACTAACAATTCAATTTATCTTCTTTAGAATCAAATATTTTCATTCAGATTTTATCAAAAGACGGATATAAGTAGTATCATGAATTTAATCAATTATTTTGTGTCATTAAAATCGAATGTTAAGTAAATATATTAGCTAAAGATAAAATTTGTTAACTAATAAAATTATTAACTAAACTAATACACATCTTAATAAATATAAGCGATAAAATATGATCAGAAATATATGATTAAAATGAAAAGGGATAAATATATTTAAGATTTCGCATAAAAATGAATTTTAGACTACAAAGGGTTTTAAAAAGTAATACATAAAAAAAAATAAAACTTGGCATGACAGTCAGCGTGGGCCAAGCATATAGTGCCGATATGTGTTTTCCTGACCGAATGCCCTGAGGATACGAAGCATATATCCTGGTTAGGTAGTCAGCCTAACGCAAACCTCTAGTGTTTAGTTCTCAAGCATGCTTGGTACCAACTTTATTTACCTCCAGAAGTGATGAAAGGATGAGTCGACCTTGCCCAGCCCGAGGACTAAAACTCGGGAAGGCCTTGAATTCATGGCATTGGCCTTGAAAGTGCGAAGCGCTACCTCTTGTCCGTCGGGCTTAAGTAACTTACCAGTTAAAATAACAAAAAAGAAAAAAAAGTTACAAAAGTACGGTCTTATTGAAACTTGAATGAGCAACAAAGCTGCATCAATTAAACCAGTTGCACTGATATCGCTTTCCATGAATGCTTTACAACTTAAAATCGGCTGAGTATTCAATGGATGACTTTATTTAATAAGTTTGCGACAGCAAAAACTTAAAAAAGATTTGTGGAAACTTTTGCCTACAGAATTTGAATGATCGAATTTCATATAAACGGAGTAATCAGTTGTGTTGAAAAATGGCTAACAGTCGATCCAATCAAGGTAAACAGACTATGTCCTAGATTTCAAACTGATAGAACAGTTTCTATAAAATTTTTCATAGGTAAGTTGAGAGTTTCTGCTTCAGAATGGATGGCCTATATTTTTCGCGATAGAGCAAATACACCTATCTTCTCTTTTTAGTGCGACTTCACATTTACAAGCAAACTTAAGGCTCTTTTTAACCGGACAAACTACATTTCAACTGAGATTCATCCCATAAATAGAGCAGTATCAGCTAAAATATCACGCAGCAGCCTCTATGAAAGCAGTCTATATGCTGGGTTACATGTATTGTGCGTATTCCCCTTTCTTCATATCACTGGGGAGAATGTCTGTTCGTCTCGTAATCATATAAATTGCACATTGACCGAAACTTTGTAAAGGTTTAATAAGTTTACTGAAGAGTCTCGGTTCACTCTACACCTTATTTGTCACTGTCTTTTCATATTGAGAGATACAAACACTTCCGCAAGAGGTCACATTTTCTTATGTTTTCAGAGCCTTTTCCTCATTTATAAGACTTTGATTACAATATCCAACCGTATTGTTCGGTAGAGGTGGCGCGAGGCATGTCGAAATTGGAAAGTGGAAACAAGTCCTCTGGAGAGACGAGTCCAGCCTCAAGTTCTACAGTCGGAAGGCAGAGGATGGGTTTGCTGAAGAGCGCCTGTTGTCAAAATGCCTACACGAAAGTTTGGCGGAGGGAAAAACATGATCTGGGGATGCTTCTCGTGGTGTGGACTTAGACCTTGATTCCAATTCATGGTAGATTCAATGTCGACACCCCTATTTTAAACAAAAATGTGCTCCTACTCTGTGACAATTTTTAGTCTTGTTTGACAATGATACTTGTCATGTTGCGACGTCCACTATGGATTGGTACCCTGATAATGGAGTGAACCGATTGGTTTGTCCTGATTAAAGTCTAGACAGTTGTGAACCCTATAGAACTCATCTGTGATGAGTTGGACCACTAAATTAAGGTATGCAGCAACAGAAGGGGATCGAGTTTGCGAGGCTTAGTGCCAGAAGCTGAGGCTTCTATAACTAATTTTCCTACCTTATAACTCGAAAGCTTTGAACTCGAGTCTACCTTCCAACAGCCGCCACCTGCTTCGGTAGACGAGTCACAGAACCATGCCTTGATGAGGCGACTAGTCTCGCCGGCACCCACTCACTTATTATGGCTTACATTCACGAAGAAGATTTGTAACAATTCCTTTACGAACCGTCAAGTCCTATACTATTCCTCAATATCCCAGCTCTCGACCGGACCATCGTCAGAAGCGCGCTGGTATTCCATCATTGGAATGTCATCCGACACAATGGACATTATCCTTTTCAAAATAGACCAGTTGCGCCGGTCCAGGATGGTACTCAAGCTTTCGCTCTTGTACACCAGTTTGCTCCTTTCCTCCGAGGTCCTGGTACAAGTCAGCACGAAGTGGAGACAATATCCCACCACATTGCACGAGCAACATAACTCGCTTATCGGATACCCTCGTTTATGAAGGTATTCCGGCACACGTCCGTGTCCTGTCGCTATTTGGGCAACGATAGCATTACTGAGAACTCTTTTATCAGAGACAGTTTCAAAGAATCTGTAGGTCTGTCGACCCACTTCTTCGTTCTCCCATCTCAGCTGCCATACACGCAGTGCTTCTTTATGCAGCACCTTTGTCAAGTGCGACCTTGGACGTGACAGGTCCAGCGTTGGCTCTGGAAGATTCGCAGCCTCTTTGGCCAGTACATCGGCTCTTTCGTTACCGAAAGTGCCTGTGTGTGCGCGCACGTAATGTAAGCGTACCTCTCTTTTACAAATGGCTTCCTGGTATGAGTCCTTAACCTTTTTAACCAGGATGTTTTGGTTATTTGGATCGGCCAGGGAGTGAAGGGAAGAGAACGAATCACTGTATAAATGACAAGTGTTGTTGCCTGGGTGTACTTTGAGCCAGTCTAGTGCCAGTCCCAGCGCCGATATTTCCGCCTGAAAGACAGAGTTCTCGTCTCCAAGTCTAGCACCAAATGTTACAATCTCCTGCCCAAAGTACATGATGGTGAACCCTAAACCAATTTTACCATCAATGCCTGATCCGTCAGTAAAGATTTCAAGACCCTCGCCAGTAGGCTTTTCGCTATCGAAAGGTACGCTGCAACGCTCCGCAGGGTGACATGACAAAATGTCTACCCTCTGCTCAATGTCGTCTGGCCGCAGATTTACCTCGTGAAAGATATATGGCCTGCGCTCTACCAATACCATCAGCTTTGCATACTCTATGCGTGCTTTTATATCTAGCGGTAGGACGCCCGCTAGTACTTGTACGGCAGCTGTAGAAACTGTCCTGTAGCGTCTAGTGAATGCCATGAGTGCCGGTCTTTGAACACTCTGTAGGTGGCCACAGAAGGTCTTACAATCCAATCTGTGTCCCCATGCCCTTACACCAAAAAGAACCATTCTTTCGGTACCACTCCTATATAGGCGTTTGAGTAATTCAGGCACGCGCCCGAAGAGAACCCTAGCCGTTCGTTGGAGTGCCATTGTGACATTCACAACATTTTGCCTCACCTCCTTTAAGTGGGAGTTGAATGTGAGAGCGCTATCGAATTTTACACCTAGGAACTTAAGCTCCTGCGCTGACTTTATGGAGGTTCCGTCCCACCTGAAGACTGGCGGTCTCTTCAATTTCCGCTTTCTAGTGACCGTGAGGGCCACCATTTTGCTCGGATTGAAAACCAGCTTGTATGTCTTTCCCCATTTGCTGAGTGCATTAAGGGCGACTTCCGCATTTTTCTCGAGCTTTGCTCTTGATTCACCAGCTGCGACCAGCAGAATGTCGTCAGCGAAGGCTAGAAGCCTCGTTTCATTCGGCATGTTCAGTCGCAATGCGCTGTCTGCAACAACGTTCCAGAATAGTGGTCCACAACATGACCCCTGTGGTACACCTCTGCTGGATTCGAAAATCAAGTTTTCTCTCGAGCCTTTATATACGATCTTTCGGTCTTCCAAATAGGACTTCACCAGCATATATATGTTTTGTGGACATCGTGCTTGGCCAAGGAGGAACATTACTCCAGGTCTCCACACGCTATCAAAAGCACCCTGTACATCTAGCGAAATTAGGCTTACGTACTTTCCTGTCTCCTGAAAATACCTAATTGTGTCGTTAAGACACACGTGCGCCGTGTCGCACGAACTGCCCGGCCTGAAGCCATGTTGGGCGGGGTGAAGTGCCTGCGACTTCACCAGATGATGGTATAATCTTTGTGTTAGGAGTTTGTCCAGTACTTTGCCTAAACTAGACAGTAGACAAATCGGCCTGTAGGATCGCGCTTCAGACGCAATCTTTCCTTGCTTCAAAAATAGGACCAACTTGGCATGTTTCCAAGATCTTGGGAAATGCTTTAGAAATAGACATTTGTTAAAGAGGAGTACAAACATTCCGGGATTACTTTCGAATATAGTTTGCACCACCTCGTCCGGGATACTGTCGGGTCCCGGGGCCTTTTTCTTTGCCATAGATTTGACTACCGACTTGATCTCCACCTTAGTAAATGGTCGGTCGTCACATCCACCGCAATAGGAGTCCGCTATACTCCTCATGCCTTTTTCTCTACACTCTCTTGGTCCGATTCATCCACAGGGAATAAACCAGCTACTATCGTTTTCACGGTTTCCTCTTCGCTATTGCTCAGAGTCCCGTCAGGCAATTTGACGCTACTCATTGGTGTGCTTTTGACAGCTTTACCAACCGCTAGTTTGTATGGCAGAGACCACACATTTGATCTCATTTGCTTTTGGTAGAATTTGTCCCAGTTCGACTCTTTTTTCGAAAGAATAAGTCGTTTATACTGGACCGCAGATCTATTATACAGCGTTTTTCTGGCCTTGCGCTCATCGGGGTCGGAACATTTCTGAAACCGCCTCCTCAACGCTCGTGTTTTACTCCGTAGCATTGTTAGCTCGTCATCCCACCATGGAACCTGCTTTCTAGCGGTCGTGCTAGAGCGAGGCCGAAGCTTTCTTTCGCAGATCCCCTGTAGCACCTGGGTAATGTTATCCACTACCTCATCTAGGTCTTTGCCCTCTTTAGCTCTAATGATCTTATCGTTGAGATCGGGTACTTTTTTATTAAAGTCTGCACCCAATCTCCGAAGGCGAAATTTCCCTAGTCTATATTTACCATTATTATAGTTCTGCAAAAGCTTAGGTGCTAGCCTGAAGGAGATGTAGTTGTGATCGCTTAAGCAATTTTCAACCACTTTCCACGACGAGAAGGACGATTGTAGAGCACCCGTCGTCACCGACAGGTCAATCCAGCTCCTCCCATTCACAGTCTCAAAGGTCGGCCTGGAGGTCGCATCATTTAATAATACGAGGTCGTTTCGGATGAGAAACTCCACAATGGCTTCCCCTCGCTTCGTCCCCACCCTAGACGGACACTCGGGATCCCACATTTGATGCCTCGTGTTAAAGTCGCCTCCTATGAGGACCCTCGTGTGGAACCGAATGATCTTTTCGAGGGTCTCTAAGAAGCCACCAATGTCTGCTCTTGGAGGAACATAGACTGATACTACCAGTAGCGATTGGCGCAGATCTTTGATCTCTACCACTACGATGTGAGTATCCACATGTCTGGTCCAGACGCAGAGTTTGGTGTTGTTAACGACAACTGCAGCCATTCCGTCGGCGATGTGAGCCACCGAGCATGTCTGTGGAAAGACTGCAATCTCGCCGTCCACCAAATACGGCTCTTGCAGGAGAAGGATTTCGGACGAACCCATTTCCGACTCCTTTAATATCTCCAGAGTGGCCGCCCTCGATCTTGCGAGATTAATCTGCAAAATGCCATACTCTAAGCTGTTGGTCGCATCAACCATAATTGGTGCGGGAACGGATTCTCTCACATTTCCTTTTGTATTGCGGACAGCGGAGATCAACCACCTTATGCCCGCAAGCCAATTTCAATTTGAATTGTTTGTTCGCCCTTTCGCAATTAGCGCAACGAACTTCCTTTTTCTGGCACTCTTTAAACGAGTGCTCACCTGCGCAAACGGTGCAGGCCTGAGCCTTTTCTGGGCATTTTGATTGTAGGTGGCCAAACCTACAACATTTAAAGCACCTCGTGGGCTCAAGGAATTCCTTGACCCTGTGCTTTTGCCAGCCACAGCTGACTTGGCCCTTCTTAATGAAGGCTTTAAAAACCTCGGGCGCCGTTTCCAGCACCCAATGTTTATCTGACCCCTTGCCCTTAAGTTTAAAGACCACTTTCATGTGGCCCTCAGGGATCTCATTTTGTTCTCTAAGGCCCTCTAGGACCTCTTGCTCGCCGTCCTCTCCCGGCAAGTCATAAATCATTATTCTAGGGAGTCTCCGTGCCGGCTCCCTAGCTTCTACCTTCTCGCTCAAGACTTCTTTAATTTTTTCGGACATTTTGCTGCGATCTTCAGCGTTCTTCAATTCAATCGCAACTCCGTTATTATTTAAGGGTTTTAGGCCTTGGACACCTACGCCCAGTTTCCTGCGATCAATGGTCTTCTTTAGTTCACATTTAACCCCATCAGAGGTTAATTCGCTACCCGGCTTTGGGTACACTAAAAGGGCATTCGTTGGTGCCCTCTTTTTCCCCTTGCTTTTGGCTGCATCCGCGTAGGACCTGACTGGGCCCTTTCCGGTGCTGCCTGTTTTTGCCGGCTTAGCTGCAGGAGTCTCTCCTGTCTTTACATTAGGACTCTTCAGAGTCTCAGCCTTCTTGGACTTGTTCCTCTTGCGAGAAACTTTCGTCCAACTTTCTCTTGCTTGCACACTTTTATCTTCAATACAGGTCTTTTCGGGCTCTGTTTGAGATTCAGTAGAAACCATTTCTAGTTTCGTAGTCAAGCTCTTTTTTGGGGCCGCTTCCCCACGTGCCACAGTAAGGTGCTCTACCAGTGCCTCAACGACACTGATGTCAACGTTATATTATCGACAGAGCTTCAACAAGTCGCACTGAAAAGTGCGTTTTTTCGCTATTTTCGTACTTTTTTAGGACTCATGGTTTTCGCTTTTGTTTTATCCATTAGCAATGTCACCATAAGAAATAAAGAGTTTGAGCTTTGTTCGGCTCAGCTACCAAACTTAATTCGTTTCTTCCAATTTGACCGCCTGGGCCGTCCCCGACACGGATCTGCCACCCTTTCCACGCTGCAGTCAAGGGTAACCCGCAAGTCTTCCAGTATGTAGTCCACCTTACTCCAACATGCCGTGAATCACAGGCTTCCAAGAGATCGGACCAACGTAGGGGCTCAATCCTACGGTCCCTCAATCCAACGGACTGCTTACACAATCAAATTCGGAAAGGGGAGGATTTCTCGAAGGTCTCTCACCTCCCTTTCACCCGCTTTTCTAACCGCACAGCATTGCGGGGTCGTTTCTCATAAGCATGACCAAAAACAGTCGCGTCGTCATCGCGCAGCTACTAATTTCCATGTCGTGGCGGTCAGCAGAATTTCCACTGACCAAGGGCAGGGCACTAACCCTGTTCTCCCAAGGCTGGTACCTTCCCACTTTGGTATTTAAACCAGACCACACACTCCACTTCCACTTTTGCATTGACAGCTGGACGCCTCCCTCAATCTTATATTTAATTTTTTGAGCGGTGTATTGACCCTTGTCTCATTACACTAATACTCACCATTCACACACCAATTCCTTTATAATTAAAACTTAAAACAAGCTTTCGCATCGTCACTAAAGCGGTGGACTTCCGCAATAGATCCCACATTCATTGCCTTTGAATTTTCTGTTTTTAGGTAAGAGAAAACTTTCATAAAAATTCCGAAAATGTGAGTACTTAAAATATAAAATTATAAAATCACCACAGGATTTACATTTACAATATTTTCAATGTAGTCAATAGAAATGTACCAAAAACCGCATTGAGATTGAATTTCTTGAAAGACAGTTCACGCAAAGCATTGAAGATCAAGTGAAGAAGAAACATCATTTTCTGTAAGTTATTTTTTTATTTATTATTAAAGTTTTTTTTTATTTATACTTAATTAATACATTTTTGTATATTTCTTTTTTTCTCTCCGATTCACATAAAAGATGTTAAATAATTTATGGTCTATAAATAAAATTTTTATTTTCCAATCAGTTTTTCTAGTTTTCATGGTACACCCACTCCACATGAGAGGAAGCTTAATTATGGAGCTAAAAATTCAAAAATATGGATATTTGATGTAGAAGGTACCAAATATTTCAATAATCTAATGTTGGAGCCCTGCTTCCATTCACTGCAACATTATCTTCCGAGGTAAGCATTCACTCCACTCATTCACTGAGCAGCCACGAGATTGGGGTCCATTTTGCAAGTAGCGCAGTTAAAAAAATTCACATTTGGTTTCCTATGGAATGAGAATTACACGCAATGATCCCAGTGATGGGGCTGAAATCAAGGCATTTAAAGATGTGGCGAAGTGCATTTTGATTATGGTCAAGCCATAAGGCAGTGTATGTTTTGTAGGAACGGAAGCGTTGTCGTGCTGACATAAAAAAAATAGTATTTGCTCTAAATTGTTGTCGTAGTGGTAGAAGGCATTATGTTGTAAAAAATCAAAAATAAGAGAACTTGTAACAGGGGAGTGTCAAACTGCTCAACCAATAGGATTTAGCATAGTGTACTGTAGGGAACAATTAGATGGTAATGTATTTTAACTTCAGAAATGGAAATAACTGAGAATTTCATTATATAATATCTGAGCATCATTTAAAGATATATGTTTTTTTAATAACTATGCACTATTACAAGTATTTAAAGTTGTAGAATGGAGCACTGAACCATTGTACTGCGAGCCACATTTGTCGCAGCGTCATAATCTGCCTGCATCACGAGGCAAATATCTTCATACGAAACAAAGTCTTCCACTTTTTGATTGAAACTAAGGATTTCAGCCCATACTGAGAGAGAGGGCTCTAAGACATTTATTTAAAGTGTAAGAGTGCTCGCTGACTTTTCAAATTATAGTGCAGAAATTATTAAAATTTTTTATCTCTTTCTAGGAATAGTTAATAAAAGTATTCTCTAATACAAGAGTATTTCTTTTAAGCCACAATGGCTCTGAAATATAAAAATAGTTCATGTAGCAACACATCTGTCTTTTACTATTCCTTTTTTAATTTTGTCTGATATTTGAGAATCTAATTTGCTCAGCCCCAATACACGGGAAGATTAAGTTACTCATTTCCTCGACATAATGTTGTAATAAATGTTTAGAAAATATTCTAAATAATTTTAAAATAAGATTTAAAATAATTTTAATTTGCTCTATCTATTGAACTCTGACAAACTACTTATAGTTGGAAAAATAGGGTATATGTTTAGAGAATACACAGGTTATATTGATTTAAATTTACACCAGAATTAAAGTTGCATGTAATATACATATAAAACATAATTTATATTTATAAATAAAATTTATTTCAGAAACGAAGAGTATATACGAAAATACACACAACGATAGTTAAGAAAAAGCAATTTAGGAAATTGAATGCCTCAGAGCTTTTGTTTTAAAAGAGAGTTTATTGTCATGAGGGCGCAGAGTATAAGACAGAACTAAATAGTTTATGTTCCACTAGAGATGAAGTTTCTATTAAATATTTATCGACTTGTTTAACAATAAGTTTTTTTAAAAAAAAAGTGGGATATGACAGCAAATATTTCTTTCACGTGTTCTATCAAATTTAAAGGAAAACACAAATAATTAATGTTAGATGTTGTTTTCAAAAAACTGTTTTTCAAAATATTTATTTTAAGCTTTATTTTAAACAAACACTTTTTTTTATAATATACTATATTACTATTTTATACCATACTAGATTTCAAAATATTATGTTAAATAAAAATAAACCCTAGTCTTATTGCATCCAAGCTATCTGCTTAGCCTAAGCTATGCATCAAATTAATGTATGAAGAACAAGTGTTAAAAATAATAAACTTTTCTTCAATTTTAACTCTGAGTTAAATTTTAGGTATTATATAACATTCAAATAAAAATTTTAACTCATTTTTTATAAAATTAACCAAGTTTTGCATTTGATCAGCAACTGTGTATATATATATATATATATATATATATATATATATATATATATATATATATATATATATATATATATATATATATATTTGCATTTTATCGTTTTAAGGAAAAATTGTTTCAAGAAATCTTATCATTGCTGTTTCATCAAATAAATATTAAAATTAAAAAACTAATGTTTTGATATCGATGTGTCATAAGTTATTGACTGACGAGAGAAGAGCTGTGCGTTTTGTCTTTGTACATCCATATCAATTAGTATGAGTGCTTGTTTTCCAATATTTTTATTTTTGCGATGTAAATAATATCAACTCTTCCTTCTTTAGTAAAGAAATATAGAAACTCGGTGGATGATAAAATAAGCCTTTAATTAAGAATCATAAACATAGCAAGCCTAAAAGATTAAGAAAATACATTTTCAAAAATATTCTTTTTCATGTTAATCATTTATTTACAAGTTTATTCACATATAACAGAAGAAAATATCAAAGTTTCTGAGACTTTCCATTGAATCTTATTAAAGACAAGAAAATTCATTTATTATTGAAACTCGATACAACCCGAGATGGTTGCCAAATGGTTGTCCTTTTGTGTCAAGAGTTTATGGGTTTGATTCCATGGATACCAATAACAATTCGGAATATATAGTTGCAGTCTAATGAACCCTCGTACAAATGAACAGTAAATAAATCTTAGCTCTATGCGATGAACTATGAATATTCTGCTTCCGTTTGATTTGTTTGTTGGAGAAGGTCATTCACTCATCCATACTTAATCATACATGGAGAAGACTTGACAAAGGTATATTGAATCGAATTGCTTTCATAGATGCTTCTGCAGTAAACATCTACGCAAACAGCAGTCTTTAACAGCCATTGACAGTCGTCGTTATCAATGATATGAAAACGGAACGAAGATATTTTTAGAATGTGTAATTTTAAGACGCTGAACTTACTTCTATGCTCCAGAAAGCTATCAAAACCAAATCCCAATTTATATTCATGGACTTCCCTTTCTTATCAGAGGAGGGGGGCGGCCACAATCAGCGCTCAACTATATACTCATGAAAGCTGTCTCATGAAAGTTGAGGGCGCAGCCAGAGGGTCGCCGCTCTTTGAGAAACAACCGCACTTTACACTCGAATCGCCGAAATTAACATCCAGCACCAAAGATCGCCTCTCTAGTCTCGGTCATTTAACTCCCACTTTTTCTGCTTAAAGCATTGGTTCCAAAGGCCACCTTCATTTTCAGGGGCCCTCACAAATTATTTAAAAATAAGTAGTTATATCCATTTAATAGACTGTGCGACATTTTCTTGATATTAGAAATAAACTACTCCACTTTATTTTACTAACACGCATGCAGGTAAATAAATATAAGATATTTTCAAACAATTATTGATGCATATGTGTGTGACACTATATATACATGCATACATATGTATATGTATGTATGTAATGTAAGATAATGGACCAGAAAAAATGTTCTTAACAGGACGGTTTTTCCTCCAATAGAAAACTCTACCAAATACAACTGGATGGCATATTAATTTTTTTAGGTTTTATATTTCAAAAGTTTCTTTTTATTATCAAATAATAAACTTAATGTGCCTTTAATGATTTTTTTACAAATGAACTATGCTAAAAAATAATCGTATATTCTAAAACAGGAATGTCAACATTTCTAAAAATTAAACTTTTGTTCTAATTCTAATCAAATATGCATTGCAGAATTATGAAACGATTTGGTATCGGTGTGATTTGACTCAAGTTCTAATATATATAAATGTAACTTCGTCAAACAATAATCAGATCCTTCTGTGAGTTTTTAATAATATTCACGTGAATGTTTAGGAACTTCCAAAACAAAATCAATGTGCTTGTGTCGGCGGCGAAATTTCCAAAAGTTAAAAACTCCAAGAAAGTCAACATGAGACTGAAAACAATCACCGCTTTAGAAAGAAGCCCAGAAGTAGAGAGAATATATGATAATATAGATGCTCCACTATAAATGAAACTCCATAAGGCAGATGTATTTTTTCTCAAGAAACACCTCCACCTGTCAATCATGCTGAATAAGAAGTAGAGCAATGTTATGGTAGACAAAAATAAAGAATATCAAGTTCTCTTGAAAGTCTAGTAGTTAATTGTTGCTGTTATTTTTTAACTCCGCCTATCAGACACTTTGGCGGCCAAAGTCCGTTTCAAGGCATGGTAGAATACACAGTGTAAATTGCCTTCCTGGTGAAGTTTTCATAGATAGCCGGTCATATTCACGTATCGCAAGAGTGAAAAGCATTAAAATATCTAAGCACTTGTGAGACAGATGTCTAGGTTCGAACCCGGGATCTTATGCTTCGAAAACACTGTCCTAGCACTAGACCACTCTGACGTTATCGTTTGCCTTCGGGTGTTGATGGTTTTGTTTTGTACTCCTCAAGAAAACAAAATGGTTCATTCTTTACATGGTGTATTTCTTTTTCCCTATATGAATGGTAGTAAAATCATTTTTTAAAAGAAAAAACAAGTTCCATTATTTTACGTTTAAGGCCATTACTTCTTTATCTATGCTACGTAAGTTTAATTACTAGTTACAGTTTTAGCAATGACAAGGTACCCACCCTCTTTAAGTAACTTATTTTATTAATTCTTTTTTCACCAAAGTGCTTTGTTAAATTATGGTCAACTGAAACTATTTTTTTTTCAAATGTAATCAGGAAAATTCGATGTTATATCTCGTCTATATGATTTCGTACTACTGGTGTAGCGTGTATGTGGAGGGGAGTGTGCCAGCTCATTTGTGACCTCGTCACCGGACCGTGACTCCAAATAACGAGGCGCATTTTGATGGGCTGGTATTCCAAACTTGTTAACTATCAAATGCATACCGGCGCTCGCTCTCACCGATATCTCTGCCTTCGTAGCTACGGCAACCATAAAAGATGAATAGCTTAAGTATGCATACACATTATCCGGGTTTACACTAGTTTCTCGTGTGTTCTGTGAAATTCCATGAACATTTTGAATAGAGTAATGCAAAATGCATCTCCAATTGTCACATATTCATCGTAATTAAATGTAACACTAAAAAAGAGTAAAAATTCATGGCATGATAAGATTCCTTCGCAAATTCCATTTTTTATTTGTCCAAAACTAATTCTGCTTGACACTCCTAGAAAATGACCAGTAAAAAATGGTCAGTTAGGATGAAATTATTCAGTTTTTAAAATCTAACAGCTAGACATCTTTAAATACTTCGTATATGAAATTTATGTTATCTTCATGAAATTTAGAAATACTTCAAAATTTTGATGGATTCTGAAACGTCCACAACTTGATAGAATGTTTTAAATACTTTTGAAACTTTTCGTATTTCGAAAATTTGGTATGGTATGTATATATTTATGTTTAATCCTAGAACGAAACGAAACCTGACCATTTATGGATTTATATTTGACATATTTTATGTGGTAATTATATATATATATATATATATATATATATATATATATATATATATATATATATATATATATATATATATATATATATATATATATATATATATATATATATATATATATATATATATATATATATATATGTATAGCTAAATTTTGTAATTTTTCTGAAATTTATCATAATTATATTGTAAATTATAAAGAACTATATCCTCAAATATTAAAATTAGAGAGAGAGTGTGTGTGTAATCTCTTTCTTTAATAAATTTTCCAAATGAACAAATTATATTTTTTTGAAAATAATATGTTAAAATATTATTTCAACCAAATTTGATAAGCATTATAATGCATTTTTAAAGTTATCTTTAATTTTTTAATGTTTGGAAAGTAATTATTGTAACTACAAAGGAACTATAAAAAAATAAATATTCAGCTATTCTTTCAATTTAGTAGGAAAAGGATTTTCAAAAACAATATTATGCTGAAAATGGTAAATATTTTAAAATTTTAGTATGTTTTATTTAAAGTGATAGGGGGAAGACACCATAAATAACTTCTTGGCAGTTAAAATATTTGAAAGAAAACTCTGATGTATCTTGGGCAGCATTGTTAAACATCAAAATATAGAAAGTAATTCTACAAGGAAAAGAATTGCAAGTTCAATATACATATCGCTCACAATAAAATATATTTTAAAAATAATGAGCTAGGGGAAAATATCAGAACTTCAAAAGAAATAGTGAAACGTTTTTATCTTAAATTTCAAACATATGCTATTAAAATACAGTGCAACTAACTAGCTCTGAAAATAAGGAAATGCTTTTTCCCCATGTATTTTGTTGTAGTAACAAGTGAAAAAAAAAAGAGTAAATGGAGAATATATGTTTCATTTGGCAAATGGTACGCTCCTCTTCGCCTGGTCAAGCGAAGTACCGGAAGCAATATGTGAGCAAAGGATTGAGAATGACGTATCAGCTCACATCTAACGTCCGAGCCACGCATGCGCGTTTTGTCCCATCTCGGGCATTTCTTAATTTGCTGCTATCTGACCATTAAGTGCACTTGAGCGCATGCTGTGCTCAACTAGGGAAAGGACGACACGTGTCTTAGACACAGTTATGGTTAGATGAGAAGAACCATTTAAGCTGACAAAATATTATAATTATTGAAGCAATGATAGAATCGGAAAAATCATCTGTATTAAAAAAAAAACTCATGACTCTACCTCACCCTATACAGGGTCTTTTCAAAGATCAATTTCTAAACTATTCATATAAATTTATTGCTTTTCTATCAATTTTTTATTACTGATGTTACTCAACAAGTCACACACCTCGTCTCAAAAGAAAGCAGCCCACCCCTCTTGTTCCTTTCTGGAATCGTCGTCCTTGTCACTCCTGCTTGTAGTTGTCATTTTTTATGTACACCAGATGGAAAACGCGTGACAAAAAAATCTCAACAAATTTGAAACAACCCCGTTTAATTCCTCAAATAAAATAAAAAATGAGAGCAGAACTTATTTCAAATATGAAAATCATGACTGTCCTTAATTTCTTTTTAAGTAAGAGCTTCTTTTCAGTTCCTTAATTATGTCCAGTGATACAATACCTAAAAAGACTTTATTTTCTTTTGTGCATAGCCAATCCATGCAAAGATATTTTGATTGGAAAGGCACTACGTGAGCATAATACAGTTCATGTTATACTATTTGAAATTGAATTCATTCCAACGTCTGATGCAAATGAAACTGTCTGCCTGAGGGTCCCATCTCCGTATCGTTGAGCCAGTCATGCTCAATTCCTCACCATGCACTATAGGACAATGGATGCAAAACTTCTCCTGACCACCCCACCGTCGACACATTAAGGCATGCACAAGAGGGTTGCTCTCTAAGTGCCAGGATATCTCCAGAGGAGATATCGTTAGGTTGCATGCCCTGAAGTGATATTTGCGTCCTAAAAGAAAACAATTCTCATCGCGTCTCACCTCTCACTTTCTACTCTTCAAACGTTGATCTCCTGGCTACGGAACACTCCTCATAGATCTGTGAGCAGCACACATCCGCAAGGTGAATGATTTGAGTCGAAACTCCAATAATCGAAATTCGCTGAAAGAACACTTACAATAAGGCGACATTCATTGTGAAAAATACTGTTTTAGAGTTTGTTTTAAATAACTATTCTTACTTTTCACAGTCACAAATTTAAAGTTTTCTGAAGATTATTTGCTGAAATTTATTTTGTAATAGAAGAATGACACTATGGTAAACTGTGATTGCTTTGGCAGTAACATTCAACGTTTCCCTTAAATTGAGTAAGCGATGGCCGATTCTGCTGCTTCTTGTTCCAAAAATACCGTTGTAACGCATTCAAAGAGGATGACATGCTTTTAATAAATTGTTCATAATAAAACTTGCACAGATAATTTTTCACACCTTATCTAAAACCACGGATAAAATTGTACATAAAACCCACAGTTTTTTACATATTCATATTTCAAAAATTTCATATTTCCAACTTCATATTTGTTAAAATTTCTAAGTTTTCTTCTTCATTTTCGTTGGAAATATCCCAGTATTAATTATTCATTAAATTATTCTGATCATTACAAAATTTATACATACATACATACATATATATATATATAGTTATAAATTCGACTTAAATATAATATTGTGTTGTGTTTCGTATCATTCAAATTATTCATAAAATACAAAACAATATTAAGTTATGCAACAGACCCGATTCAAAATTAAAATAAAATTATCACGCCTATGACTGGTATACAGCATTATTAAATAAATGCGAAAAAATAATTTTCGAAATTTGCATATGATTACCATTACAAATGCTTTCTGGTGCTTTAGTCATTGTTTTTTTTTTTTTTTTTTTTTTTTTTTATGTAGCGCAAGACTTAGATGAATTTTGCACTTAAATAAATCTTAGGCCTTAAAACATAAAATGCAAATATGAATTTTTAACAATCTTTTTATCTTTTAAGATCATTTACTTGCTTTAACAAGAGAAAAATATTCCGTATTTTTCTCTTGTTTTCAGACTATTTTCTGTATTTTTATCACGTTAATGTTTATTTAAAAGGATTTATTTTATACTAGTTTTAAATTCTTATAGAAAGACCTAGATAAAAATAAAATTTCAAAATATAACATGAATATACAAGAAAGTGATACTTTTTTCATGTATATTCAAATTAAAGTCAAAGTATCTTATTTTATAAGAATACTTAGTATGTGTGAATGTGTTTTTCTTCAATGGATAAACTTGCAGGGTATAAATTATATATTCTTACATCAAATAATTTCTTAAAAAAACAATACATTGAAAATAAAATAAAAAAATCATAAAATGTGTTTTTTATGTTTATTTAAATGTAGTTTTATCTAAAGTTCAGATAGTATTTCTAAATCCTGTAACAGAAATAAATATATTTGTAATGAAAGTAAATAGCTCAAATATTTCATGCAAGCACATTTTATTGAAAAAAGAAATCATCACTTCTCTCTAATCATAATCAAATTCACGGAAAGATTATTAATTACTTAGAAATTAATGGTTTGTCAAATAAAAAAGTTCTTACTAGTTTGGAAAAAATGTTTTGCATTATTCCGTTTAAAAGTTTCTATTTAATTATCTGTATAGAATATTATTAAAACACAATATACTTAAATAAAAAAAAAACTAATTAATGCAATTTTGATCTAAACAAAAATTATTTCATTTGGGATTTATTGAGTAGAATGCGGTAAAATTATTTAATATTTATATTTATAGAAAAAGGCTGATCGTCGGCAAACATACTTACGCTAAAGGATTAAGAATTCTGGCAGAGCAATAAAAATGCTATTTATATTTCTGAAGTTTTTACGATCAAAAACTATGAAATCCATAAAAAAATTTAATTGATCTCTTGCGAGAGTTTTATTTTTCTCAATAGATTTTAAAAATAACTTTTTTCATTTTTTTTTCTAAATTGAATTTTTTTTAATGTTTGCTTTTGAAGATAGAAAAATTAAATGAATTTAAAAGTCATGCGATAATCTTTAATTGTTTTAGCCGACAATTTTATTTATTTTATTATAATTCCACAGAATACTTATAATTTTAAATCTTAAGACATTTTAAAAAAAGGACTTAATTAACTTATTGCTTTTGCATTCTTATAAACATACATTTTTAAACGTAAAAATTTAATGGTCTTTTGAAATAAATAAATGATAATTAAAATTGGTAATTTCAAGACCAGATTTTATATATTTAAGGGTTATTATTATTATTATTACTTTTTTTACCAAAATAATTGCACTATTTTGTAATAACATATATTAATTTTCCATATTGTAAAACAAAATAATAAAACTATTTAAAAACAAAATTTTTAATTAGAATTTTAATTTCTTTGGCCGTTTTAATAATTTTTAAACTACCTTAAAGGTATTATGTTTCAAATAATCAAATAACACAATATAATAATATTATTAAAAGAATTATTACAGAAATTATAGGTTAGTTGGTCTTTTTCTGAACACTGTGTTTTATTAGTATCCGTTTTAAAGTGTATTTTTAATCCCAACCCCCACGCGGTGAACACAGAAGCTGCTGAACTGAAATCCAAAGTGCAAAGCCGTTCAGTTTCCCTTCAATATTTAGTAAAGGCTAATATAACTATATACGAAGAAAATGTATTGAAGATATATGTGTAACCTTTAAACTTAAAACTAACTAACCAAAAACTGCCAATCATTTATTTTATAAAGTAGCCAACAACTCCAAACTTTGTGGGTTTTCCTCCTTCATTTTAAATCACAGATAGGGTAAAAATTGTATAAAAATTTAGAAAGGAAATAAATTGGAGAATTTACATTAAAAAATTGTGTTGACTCTCTATTTTTTGTTACTTAATTTAACTCAAACAAACTAATAAATATCCTTCTAATAATTTCTGAAATTAATGATTAGAGTATTTGGAAAAAATTTGTTATCATATTCAAATTTTAAAGAGAGAAAAACAACCTCTCAAAATTTCTGAATTCCATCCTTTCCGACGAAATCTTAATAAAATGCAGAAATATAAAAAAATCCTCCCGAAAGGAAGAAACTCAACATTATTTTTAAACTTGAGAGCCAATTTTATAATATTATTATGTAATAAGTTTGCATTCTTAAAAGTTTCAACTATTTTAGAAAGTAAATTTTTGCAAAGGAAAATTTTTAATAAATTTACGATTCAAATTTCAAATTATAGAGTACAAATATTTAATCTTTAGAACACGGCATTAAACCTTTATTTGTTTTTACGCCAGAATAGTTAAAATCGCGAAGATAAGAGAAATGGAATTATTGCGTTGCTGAGTAAATAGTCCAGTCTATGATGCAATTACTCTCGCTGAGGCATTTCTTAACTTCATCTTTTTCCCTGAAGATCTATGCTGTCAACTATACACTGCAGCGACAAAGAATAATAATAACACTATTAAATTCCCATTTTTATAAGGGAAATATTAATAGGATATATGAAAAGAGAAATTCGCTTAGATTTTATAGAATCTAATCCATTACATAATGAATTTTGTTCATTCTTTTTTTTTTTTTTTTTTTTTTTAATTAATTCTTGATTTTTTAGAAATTACTTTAGAATGGATTAAAAGAAATCGAAGAAAATGCACTAATTCTCAAAAAAGTTTGAAATAAATTAATCCTTTTGAAGCATGATTTTCCACATATTATTTTAAATGTGAATTTATAATTTCAACCATTATTGCTAAGGAAATTTTTTAAGACTACCTAATTTCTATTTCAAAATTTTTTTTGTGAGTTTAAACATTTAATAGAAAAAGAATTAAATTAATAAATTAAATTCTGAATTTTTAATTAATAATACTAATTCTCAAATTTGAATAACATATTATTATTCAATTATAAACCTTCAAACTTTTTCAGAAGTCTCATATAAAATTTCTATAATAAAAAAATTGATTAAAATCTAAATAATCTGTCGTGAAACATGTCTTGGTCACAATGTTTTACATTTAAAACGATACTTCTGAAGGCAGCTTTATTCCTGCCTCTAAATGACCGCCCATTTTCTTCAGTATGAGAAACAAGCGCCTCATCTTAGAGCTCCAAAAGTGCTCACCATAACTTACTTATCTCGATGGATGAATGATCCTAACTCAAGAATGTATCTGTACTTTTCTCTAAGGGGGCACAAACATATTATGAATGATTGTGGTTGCAAAGCAAATGCCTTTAAAATATAAAGAAATCGCGAAGATAATTCGAGATATTTTTACAGGCATTTATGCACAAATACCTTTGTTCAATGTACCTAACGTGAGCCATACCACGTTAGGTGCATCGAACTAGACCAAAACTAACCTCCAGGGCAGAATGGGTGTTGAACAATGAAATGTTTTTGACTGCTAAATGAAAATTTACGAAAAGAGGTTTTTGAAACACTCCATGAAAACCTTATTTCTGATATAGGTTACTTTTTGGGCCAATGTATTAGTTAAACTATCAAAACAGTAGGTATTACTTGCAATGTTTAAAATCATTAGGTATCCCTGAAGAATAAGTATCAGGTAAAATATAGGTAAATAAATGATAAATATGGTATGATATTTATAAGGAAAAAACTAGTTCTTTTCCTGTAAAACACGATGTATCTTATATTATATACATATGAAAGATTTAACCACAGAAAAGGTAAGGATAGCGCTTTGTAAGTATCACGTAAATGTGGAATATATTAGCTACTTTGTGTGCAAATATATGAATTATTTGAATTATATTCATATGGCAGATTACTGCAGTGTTTTCAAATATATGGCTTATAATACATTACATTTAAAGGGAATGTAAGCAAATATATCATGATTTGTCATGCATTTCATATAACTGACAGTTTCTGAGTAAAATGTTTTAAAAATCTATGACTTAAAGAACATCATATTTTAGGGGGGTAAATATTTGCTATTTTTCTGATCAGATAATTATATAAGGAATATTACATCTACATGGCAAATATTTCTTATTTATTGACCAAACATGGTGATCGCTTACTGTGCATTTGATATCAGTTCACTTTCAAGTGCGAATTTGAATTAAATGAAGCAAGTTTGAAATGCTGCACAGAATCCAAATTCCGTCCAAATTTAAAATAAACACACCGCTGGCGGTTCATTATGCCAAGTTCAGTGTAAGTATTTCTCTCATTTATAATGAGTTCATATTACATACCGAGGATATGTAATATGAACTCATTATAAATGAGAGAAATACTTACACTGAACTTGGCATAAATTGACTAATTAAGATCTTTTTTTAAGGAAAAAAAGGTGCTTAACAACACCTTTAAATCCATCCATCTACATAGTTTATTATTCATGATGTCTAAACGGAAGATACTCACTATGAAATAATAAAATATATAACTCAGCAGAGCTGAATGTCAGATATTAACTATAAAATGAGCAAAATGTCCTATCTGATGTTGTAATTTCACACAGAATATTATGCACATATAATCAGGTATGTGGCTTACAGTATATAACATCAACCACAGGAACAATGAAAAGTGATATTATATGTATGTAAAAAATCAATAAAAATTATAAGCAAATATATGATTCAATCAGTTACATTTGGCAAAACCCGAACACAACAGTTTATAATGAGAAATCATGATTTAACATCGGTTTTGAATAAAAAATATACTCGATATGCGACTATAATAATTTTTATTTAATTTTATATATTTAAAAATTATAGCAACAAAAGATCCATTACTTTACCTTCTCCCCCACAAACAACATAGAAATGAAAGAGTCTTCAATACGATACATGATTAAGACAATGTGGAGAATCAGAATTTACCCTATACAATTAATATGAATGGGCGATAAAATTGAAGTATATGGAACATATTTTAAGAATCTAATGAACAAGGGAAAGAGATAAGAAGATTTTAAGCTTTTCCCGCATACCTAGTCAACGCGTAGTCTAATTGATCCAGTTAAGAACAAAGTTAATCATTAATTAGTTATAACGGTCTCGGGCAGTTTGGTGATCACACGAGACACCCTACAAAATGAAGTCTAAGATTCTTAAAAACAGCAGGATTCCGAAAATATAAATATTTCTCATACATCTTTGCAAGATTATGTTCTTAAAATAACCACAAAGTTTCAGAGTAGATCTTAAGAAATTTCTTATTAAATATTTTATTAATTTTACTCATAATAATGAAACCAATGCAACAATGCAAAAAACGACAAAAAGAAATTGGATCCCGCACTTAGTATACATTCATTCAGGTGGTTTCAATTGAAATCGTTTATAACAATATTTGTGTTGTACATTCTTCTAATACATCCCTGCAAATTATTTTAAAAAAATGGTTATCCTATTTACAAAATTGTCCAATGAATAAAAAATGAAGAGAGAATTTTATTATATAATAGCCAAGCAAGCGGTAAATATTTCAAATACAAAATAGTTTCGAATACATATCGTAAATAAACTTAAAATCACGACTCATTTTTCGGATCTCAGCTTTATACTTTCCCTGTAATCAAATCATAAGGGATATTTTGTGGGAGCACGGTTATGAAACTAAATATTTCTGCTTTATCATCTCTATGGAAATAATCTATCAAATATTCTATTTCAGACAATTCATAGCAAAATATTCTGCTTTATGTAAAATTTAAAGTATTAAAGCATGTATAAGGTTACTCGAGTGTTAGTTAAATTTACATTTCAAAATTGCAAGAAGTAACTTAATAATTTCAAACAAATTTTCTCATAAATTTTATCTCTCTCTCTCTCTCTCTCTCTCGCTCTTAGACTATTATATAACTTCTTAATAAGAAAAACGTTAAGTCAGTTTCAAACTTCCATAGGTTGAGATGGAGGCTGAATGGTTAAAGTTCTCTTTTTCAACTCGAGAGTCTATTGATTCGAATCCACCTGGGCAAGAATTTTTTTATCGATTCACTTCTTTCAATTAGCCTCAGCGTGAAAAAAGTAACCATACGGCTACAAGCAGACCAACCCTATTCCAATAAACAAAATTAAAATTGTTGGTATATCATATAAAAAAATTATATTCCCGCTTCTTAATTTGTAAATTTTTTATAATTTTTTGGAGAAATAATTATTTAAAACTCCAGGATTACTTGCAATTAACTAACAATCGCATATTAATTCTCCAAAACTCATAAGAAATCAAACGAATTTGCAATTTCAAATCTAAGCACAAATTTTAACATTTGATTCCATAGAATAATGTGATATATAAACACATTAAAAGCTATTTTATTGATGAATTCGGTAATATCCTATTTAATTCCAGAAATCTAAACGAAGCAATAAGAAATGTCAACCACTCTCCAATACTTCAGAGAACATATGGTATTTAAGGCTTTGATTCGCATAGAAGCTTCTGGAGTATGAATTGTCATTATAAGAACACTTTTGTGTTAATGCTTGAATAAAATTCCATTATCCCTTAGTCGTTAAAGGAAATTTTCTAGAAGAGGAGTGGGTTATATTCTTTTCAACGTTAGAAGTGAAGTTGAAAATGTCTCACAAAATAACCATGAAATCTTTCTGTATGAAGAGATAATCCCTCACTTTGAAAACTGGAGGAAAATTGTTTTGACGACTTATCCAACAGAGAGAAATTTCTGATGCCAATAAAAGAGTTTATTTTTCTCAGAAATAATAGAACTTTTACATAATATGAAATAACAAATCAGATGGCTGGATGAAATGATGAAATATATATATATATATATATATATATATATATATATATATTCTTTTGAATTATTGACTTATAACTTACATTTATAAATTCCCAAAATTAATTACATAAATGCTTTAAGCACAAAATTTATCTAAAATGTACGGAAATAATTAAATTTATCACTTTACACAAATAACTAATTTTTTAAGATATAAAGATCTTTCAATTTTATATTCTAATAGTCTTTTAAATCATAATTTAAATTATTATATAAGTAAAACAATCCTTAATAAATTTTATATATTTTTTGAAGAAAATTAAACTTCATCAATGAAATCGCGTTCATTTTATAATCAGGTTATAAAATACTATCGTTAGAATCATTGCAAATAATAAAAAGTGAATAAAATATTTTTCTTAAAATTGTCATTTATACGGGAATTTCTATTGAATATATTAATATATAACAAACTTATAATAGCAACTTACAATTGGCTGCAGTATTTAATGTTAATATGTATTATTCTTATGAATATGAAATTCATGCTACAGAAAAAACTTTAAATTTTGATATTTTCATAAATTTTATTACTTTTATATAATTAAGAATAATTTGTCTTACATTAAGCTATATTTAAATTATACTTTGTATTCAAAATTTATTTTACAACAGCTTTTTTACAGTAATCCTACAATATTTGATTATATTTTAAAAATTTATACTCATAAAATACTAATTGATCGTAAAGTAATCTAAAGTATCATTAGCCGTTCAGGGATTTATCTTCCATATATATGTTAATTTTATCGAAAATTTTCTTTTCAATAAATAATATGCATAAATATGTAGAACTGCACCTAAATAAAATTAAATTGCTATGTATTACAAAAATAAACAACTAGTTACAAATCAATATAGAAATTAGGAAGTTAGTATAAATTTACTGCTCATTTGAAACATAGACATCAAAATAATAACTTTTAACTGAATTAAGGAAGTCAAAATAAAAATAATTAGTTTTTTTTATATATATAAGCAACATTTTAAGTTAATACAAATATATAAAAAGTATTTTTGGTACTATTAATCTTTAAAAGTTTAGTTTTTCAGATTAATTTTTGCTTGAAAATCCAACAAAAAATATTTATAAATAATATTTTTTCCACATATTTAATAAAAATTTTTAAAGTTCTTAGAACTATGAGTGACAAATATGGGTGAGTCACTGCAAACTCATGAATATTTTTATCACAATTTCATTTTTTACGCATTTGTTTTTTTAAAAAAAAAATTGAAACAATGACAAGGTGTTTGGTATTATCGTTTGCAATATTGAATGAATTACATTTATGTCAAAATAAATACTATAAACTCCTCTTTAAAAACTTTCTAAATTTTTTTAAAAACTCTTCTAAAAACTTTTTTAAAAAAAGGCAGATTAAAATTTTGTGACAACTTAATTTAAAAAAAAAAACAAAGATTTTCAAAGATTCTATGTGTATTATTTAAGAATTCCTCAAAAAATTATTTTATAAACTATCAAATGATTATTTATTAAAGGAGTGTTTTATTGTTCTTAAAGCATGCATAAATGCTTTGAGTGTTCATTATATAAATTATTGCTTCTATGAAATATATAATTTAAAGTATTGGATGTGTTACAGAAACTAATAATTTCAATTTGATATGACGAGAAGAATTTGGAAATATTGAAACACCATTAACTGAAAGATTAATCATTCCCGAACGCAACGGAAAAGAGACAAAAGATCATCTTACCCTTTCTTTTTCTTTTGAAAGGCCTTCTTGATTCTGATGAGTATGAAGGCGGCTTTGTCCATTGATAGCACATGGCCCTGCTCCGTGTCTGAAGCGGTGGAAGCCATCCTTCCAACACTCACACGCATTGAAGAAACAAATCCCTATCTCTTCTCTTCACAACAGATGTTTCGCTCGACACAAAAAAGAAAAATTATAGAAATTTAAAGCCTCATTGTCTGCTTCTGTTTACATTTTTTTTGCCGCCAATAGATTCATGAGTAGAAAATTCTTCTTTCGTTGTAAATAAATGCTCACTCATAACTATAATCTGATATCGAAACGATGCACATTAATTGAATTAAAAAATTATTTTAATATATCATCATCTCGTGGTAATTTCTTAATTTAATAACAAATAAAGAATATCTAATACAATTTTTATTGATTTGTTTAATAGCTGAATATTGGAATAAATAAATTTGTCAGCCAACAATGATTTCACTGGACAATTTCTCAAAGATGTAAAAAAATAATGCTTGAAGGAAATAAAATAATAAATCAATTAGTCTACTTGTTAATAAATTAAATTCCATTTTAAGATTTTTTAATAGAGTTTAAATTATGAAATATTTATGTGAGAATTTAGAAATGTTGCCATAAATTATCGACTGAACTGAGCTAGACGCGATTTCACTGCCAAGGTTTGTAGCACAGTAATTTGATAATCCAGCATTGGCAACACGCAGAGACTGGACTATCGGCAGACGATCTGATGCACTCAGTGTGGAGGAAAAAAGATGTGGCGGGAACGGAGTGATGAAGCAACAGGGCGGCGATTCGTCCATGAAATAACGCATGCGCCTTTCATTCCTAATACTTAAAAACGATCTGACTTAGATGAAGATCCAAACCAGAGCAAATATTTAAACTTCAAGGAGGCGAAATGAGAATCTTGAAAAAAAATAATCGAGGGATGAAAAAATACTTTTCTACGTGTCCAACGAAAAAAATACCAAATTCAGAAATAAATTTTTTGTGGAGAATAAGCAAATTATTATTAAATAATAATACATATAGAAATATTGAATTGAAAAAAACCATTATGTAATAAATAAAAAGCAAAAAATATTAATTACATCATAAAACAAAGTATTTTGGGAATATTCTTAAAAGCACACAAATATATAAGAGAAAATTTTTTATGCTATTATATAGAAGATTTTTTTTAGATTTAAATATTTAATTTGTATACTGTAAAGGTAAATTATAAATATTAGGTTTTCAAAAATAAATCCAATTATTAAAATTAGTTGGAAAAGATCTCGTGCTTGAATTTGACAACGTAAAAATGAAATTTTTTTTCATATATTTATTTAATTTTATATAATGTAAAAAAAAATTTTTTGTCAATGTTGATTTTCTATTAAGAAATACAAATGCAAATAAGCAGAAAGTTTTTTCAAAAAAGCATTAGAACGTTATTATAGTTTCAGTTAAATAAACCAATAAATCTTTTTAACTGAAAATTTTAATATTTTTATTAGAATAGAATTTATTTTTTACCTTTATATTTTTGATTAAAAAAATACCAAAAACAATGAGGAAATTGGAAAAAGATATTTAAAGCTGATAATATTTTCAACAGTATAAATTGCAAAATCAATTTAAACTCTCCTTCTATTTGCTGATGATGAATCCTGAGCTGATGAATTTAGAAATATAGAGATATTTCTAAATTCATCAGCTCAGGATTAGATAATAAAAACATCGTTTTTCTGGAACATCCAGTATTGCCTTCTATTATTTCTATGTGTTGGGAAATTCAAAAACAATAGCAACAATTTATTTTGAACAACTTTTAACATACTTGCTAATAAATATCCCAAATAAAATTCAACAGGTTAATTACGAATAATGCATACAACGAGCAAAATTAGTTGTAAAGGAATGGCTTGCTTAACAGTAAGATGAGAGGCCGCTGCTCGTTTACCATCAGGAACTCCAAGAGCTTCGCGCAAATGTAAAGTCAAAAAGAGCAGGCTAAACGGAACGGGGAGGTCCAGAAGGAAGTCAGTTGATCTTTTACCGGCTGGGTTGAGGAAGTGTTTGGTGTGAAAAAATATTTGCTTGAGATGAATCTCCAAATCTTGCTCATTATATTCCTTCTCATGCTCCAGGCCTTTCTGAAGAATTCAAAATACAGTCTCAACAATACTCCGTACTCCAGCCCATTTACCAGCAAGTTGTTTTTAGCATCATTTTCGCTTTCAGGTGACTAAATTCATTCTCGGAGAGCTTTTGAGAAGTCACTTCGACATCGTTGCCTGCCTGAAAATCATTGACAAGGCGTGGGAAGGGCTTACCTGGAGAATCCTAATTTCTGCTTCAAAGAAAATTTGGACGGAGAGTGCTATCAGAAGTGACTTTGAGGGGGTTCGAAACAGAAGCTGTAGTCAATAAGAATGTGTCTGTGTCTTTGGCCACTGTGACGGGATGGAGGTGAATAACAGTTATGTCAGAGTTAGCAGCCAGAACTCCTCAGTTTAAAAGAGGCTTGATTCGAACCTAAGAATTTCTACTTTGAAAAACAAATCCCAGCCACGTGACAAGAAAGACAATATTTAACATAAATGGTCGATACTAGTTATAGTGTGAAGTTTGGTATTTTGAAACTACAGTAAGGCGTATGTTTCATCGCGTACAGCCATCATGATGGTTTTTCATCAACAATGAAATATGGAACTTTCCTTTGATTACAAAGGAGAAAACCTGGAAAAAGTATCTTCCCAAAAAGAAAAAAATGTGAGTAAAAAATAAAAATACAATGCGGAAACTTCCTCGCTGACTAAATTCAAACCTGGATTTTTCCATTCTAAAGAGCAAGATCCAAATGTTAATTACCATGAATTTAGATTGTAATATATTTTACGGTGTATAATAATAACCAATAAGTTGTTGTAAGATGTTTCTACTTTTGCCTTAAGTAAGAATAGAAAACTTCTAGGCCTACGTATATGGAAGCAAAATCACTTTTGAGGTGAAACTTGAAGTTTATCCTACCATATCATTGTCTCTCCTAAGAATTCCTAACTTGGGTATTTACTGATATGAACTGTCAGTCACATTAATGAACATAAAGACATGAGCTTGAATATTTGATAATTATCAACGGATATTTTTATTCTGCCCATTTATTGTGAAACTTTTATACAACCACCCAGAATTGCATCTCAGAACTTTCATTAAAAAGTGAGCATATATCTACTACTCAGAGGTTGGAATACTCTCAAGCCTCTTCTCTGATTGACCTACATATGAGTGTGATTTGCACGCATATAGCATATATATATATATATATATATATATATATATATATATATATATATTTCTGACATTTCATCTCTCTTAGAACACTAATAAATTAAACTTATGTCTGCTTAAATTACAAGAACTTCCTAAAACTATCTTCATTCAAAGAAAATGCTTTTTACAATAATGTAAAATAAAAGCTTAATATAGTTGCAGAAGTTTGAAATGAAAAGATTTCTCAGTATTTACCAATAGTCCTTTTCATATAAATTATTATTATAAAATTTTCCAATTCATTCATTATTTTACTTTGAATTTGAACAATATAATTTTATAATGAAATCGTTATAAAATATTGGAAAAGTTATTTTATATTCTTTGTGCCTTTTTTTCAGGAAAAACATAATATGCACAATTTGTCTGCAAATATGTACACAAACCGTGTAAATACATTTTTTAATGAAAGTGAATTATATTCTGGGATTTAATAAATAAGCAAAAATATAAAAAATAATTCAAATCATTAAATAAGAAGTACATTGATTTAACAACTAATTATGTATTATTTAGAAAAATTCAGGATATCACAATGTTTTTAAGAAATAAAGCATAGTTTTACTTAATTCTTAATTATTGCGCTTTTGATATTTCTTGATTATAATCAGTTTTAATTAATTTTTGCAGCAATTCGTGTAATAGTTAAAGATAAAAAAAATGTAAGTTTTTGAAGGAATAGTTAAAATGTAATTATTCAAATATATATTAATAAAAATAGCATCAAGCCCCGAAAATCAAGATTCTTGTATCAAGATCACTAATATTTGGAAAATCGTAACATTGACAATTGAATTACACTGTGCAAATATCAATCATAGCAATCAGTTAAATTAGAACAACATAAAGTACTGAAAATGACATATTTTTATTAAAAGTAAAGTATATTCTTAATGAGAAAAAAAACCTAATAGAAAATAATATGGTTTCTTGACAAATTACTATATTTGAAGGACATTAAATATTTTTCTCTTTTCAATTATCTTTCATTCAGTATAAAATTTTATTTCTATATTCAGTAGCTCCGATCAACGAAGCAGCTTAGTGTGTTTGTCACATTATGAGCACTGATCATTCATATTTGTAAAAAAAGTTGATCTCGGGCGACAATTTTAAACTCAATTTTCAGACTGTTTTTTCCCAGGAAATTCGCGCTATTAGATTACTCACAAATATAACAATAATGGATTATTTTCATTTCAGAATGCAATCAGTAAGATTAAATTATTTACTAATTTATCCATTTAATTGAAAATTAGGAAATACTAAATTGAACTATATATATATATATATATATATATATATATATATATATATATATATATATATATATATATAATTTAAAAAATACTTATTATTTCTTCTTGGAAATTTGCCATATCAATTAAAGCTTTATCTGAGTCCTTCATTATTGATTTTCAATGGATTCCATCACATGTCGATCTTAAATATAACGAAATCGCTGATGGCCTTGCTAGGGATGGATCATCTCTGCCTTTTGGTTCTGCTGATTCGCTGACTTTCCAAGAAATTTTCTCTAGGAATAGGGCTCTTGCCAATTCATCTTGGAAAGTTCCACCGTCTCATTCTTGGTACTGTGCTCTGATCCTAGAGGATCTTTGAGTTTCGATGATGAAAGACGTGATCAGACTACCTTGTCCAGACTCATATCCGGTCATCTTCGGACTCTATAGTTCTCCAAAGGCAAACAAGTCTTTTCCATCTGCACTTTGTGCAATTCTAACGAAACCTGTCCCGAACACCTACTGAGCTGTATTGGCTTTTCAAAGCATGAACTTTTTTACAGCCCTGGAGCTGTCCTCGATTGTTTGAAGACGAAGGATGTCATGGATTCAGACCAGGAGGTAAGAAAGAAGAAAAAGACGAATTATCCATCAAAGTTGTTTAGTGCGTTCAAGGCTGCTCTCGAAAAAAATAAAAATCAAATAAGTATGCTATATAGAGGCATCAGCCCCGTATAAATTCCGAATCGTATTTTAGAGAATGTGTAATAAGCAGATTGTGTGAAGTAAACGCTCCCTCTCATGGGCCACTCTAATTACAGCTTCATTTTGCATCTTTAAAAAGAATTATCTTTCCGTTTGCATTCATCTACAAAAAGTCATTTTACTATTAATGTTTACTTGTTCTTTGTCAGTAAGTTTATTCATTATGGCACACGCCTTAATCATATAATTATTTAATAAAAGGTTTTTAAAATGTTCATTTTCCTAAAACTTTAAAGTTGTAAAAATGATTCAAGACATTCATAACATAAAAAATGAGTATTAATGAGAATTAAACTACGATTTTCACTGTACTGGTAAATGCTTCCAATGATATGTTAAGAGTCCTTATTAAAGGAATTCAATTTGAATGACTGCCTTACATTTCAAGATCACTTGGATTTGTGGTGATATATTTCATTTAGTGACCTTTCAGCAACTAAGTTCTACCCAAATGAACGAATGAAGATTATTGCATGTGAAACGTATGTGCAAGTGAGTGTAAAAAAAATGTGACGCTTTCCCCTCCTCAGCATATCATGAAATTCTTCACTACAAATATTGCTAGAAAACAATTTAGTGAAAGCTACCCTATTAAATATTCTTCAATGCTATTGGGTCAAAATTCCCGGAATTAAAACTTAGCAATTCACTTACTTAGAGGATCGGCTTTCATGGAACTTGTCACTTTATTATCATATTTTAAATAGGGTGGCTCATTCAAGGATCGCTTGCAATTTCAAGAGGATTTAAAACTACCACAAACAGCTGTGCAGGAAATGTGACTTGAATGAACGAATTATAGAACAAAATGCCACAACTTCAATTGTTCGGTGGTTAAATCATGAAAATTAATTTTTGTTAGAGATTTATGCATGCTGAAAGCTATTCCAAAGAAATTTTTGGAAAACAATAAAAGCTTTTACTTCAATCTAATTTTTATGATATAGTTTCTGGGAAAACACCATAAGAATTATCCTTTTATAGAAAATTGTTTAAGAAAAGTTTTTAACTTTCTAATTAGTATGGAAGTATAAAAATTTAATAACAATAAAATACTAAAAACATTTTTAAAACATTATTAATGGCAAAACAATAAACAGCATAAAATTGGATGATAATACTTACAAGGATTCCGAAATTGTGGCAATGAAATTACAAAATCCTAAATATATTATACATACATACATGTGCGCGTGTGTATGTGTTTATATAATGTCAACATATAAGCGGGGAGTTGGATTATTTTAAATCTTTCAGCTATGCTATCTTAAAAATCAGAATATACCATTATAAATAGCAATAACACAATTGCTTATTAAATATTTCATTAACCATACAATATATAAGTACATATCAACTATAACAATCGAAAAGAATTTTTTAGTAAAAAATTATAATTTTTTTTTCAAAAGCATAAAAATTCGTGTGGGAAAACCCATCAAAATAATTTCCGTGTTTCCAATTCTGAACTGCAGTCTTGTCATAGGAAACAATCCCTCAAAATACTTACTTTTATTGTGGAACCCCTAAAAGATGCTCACCAGCGAATAAAATAATGGCATTGTTTCAAACAATTCCTTAGAAATCTCGCAAATGGCAATTTTTTGAACGCTTAAGCAAAATGCATTTTCCTGATTTCCAAAGAAAATAAAATTGTTAACTTTTCTTAAAATGTCTGCAAATATTATATATTTTCGTTATGCAATATATATGTGTTTTCATTTTGTTGTATATATATATATATATATTCATTATGTAATAGATGTATATGTATTATTTTTGATCAATATAAAAATTACGTAATAACTAAATGCATCAGTTTTGTAAATTTTTTTAGAAATCTTTAATAGAATGAATAAAAAAATAAAGCAAGTGTAATACCTTCATACACACACACAGAAAATAAATTAAATATTCAGAAAAATTCCTAATAAGAAAAAAATTGTTATTATTTCATTTACAGAGGATAAAGTATTCCTAAATGTTTTTAAGTATTAAAAGTATGTTAACTGTAACACCTAATAATCTGCCCTATGGAAAATGACAATCGATGATACTATCTGTTTCGACCAAATGCGACAGAAAGAACTGTTCCGCAGTCACACAAGAAGGAATCGTCAAGAATTGGATAAGAAAAAATGGTTTATCATTAGGTCCCCATTATTTAACAGAAAGCTAATAATAAAAGCATCTCAGAATTAAAATATTAAAGCGACTACAGTGCGTCGTTTCTAAAACTGTAAGGGTTGACAGAAACTATTCTAACGCCCAATCAGCCAAGGAAGGTGATTTCCTCACAAAACTGGGATAAGGCGCAAAATATGGCCCTTTTCTTCAGAAGCATAGGACATTTATTTGCGAAGACATTTGAGTGGCACGTAACACACATTGACTTCTAGAAACTATTCAAGAATTGAGTGAAACAACGTGCAACATTCCATTCATCGTCCGTTGGATTAATATATATATATATATATATATATATATATATATATATATATATATATATATATATATATATATATATATATATTATATATATATATATATATATATATATATATATATATATATATATATATATATATATATATATATATATATATATATATATATATATATATATATATATATATATATATATATAATATATATATATATATGAAAGTGAGGAAACATCTATCTCAGTCAGCGATATGCTGCTTTTTTTGCCTTTTAATCGAAAACATAAGTGAATATGACGTCATTTTCATACAAATAACAAATTGCTGCAGCTACAAAAGCCTTCCTTTTGTCCGTTCACAAAAACCAATAGCCTGAATCTTTGAATCGTTAAAATTCGCTGACGGATGTGGATCAATGTAACAGACTTTAATAGCTTTTAAAACTGCTTAAATAGCTTGAGTATCTCAAAAATTAAAAGCGATTTCTTATTTATGTATAAAGATTATAGTCAGACGATTTTTATCCTCTTAAAATGGATCCACATACGTTGGCAACATTGCGTAAACGAGACAAGTTTGTTGGTGAGTTACGGAAAAAAATTCGTCTTCTCTTAACTCCACACAGATCATATTTTTTGATTATTTCATATCATGAGTTTGCTCACAGATTATCTACGCATTGGAATGAAAATACACAATTTGAGCAACTTTTATTTACTAATAACGATTCCGTTCTTACCGATGCACTCTTTAGCGAATGACAAGATGGATATAAGCTGTTTAAAAACAAAATGATAATAATAATTTTTCAAAAAGTCTAAAATCTCATATTTAAGAATACAGAATTTACTTATTACACGATACTAGGAATTTTTAGATTAAAAAAAATCTGTTATATACTTTTGACTAATACTTTTAATTTATGATATATAAATTGAAGTCTATGGCACATCAACTCCATGAGATAAAAGCCTGCATGTTCTCTGTTCTTGGTGGAGAACATGCAGGCTGTTTCTGTTTTCGGTGGAGGATACACACTTCCTCAAAATACTATTATGTACATTTACGCTTTAAAGAAATTATTCATGCTAATGTACTAAAATAAAAGCTTATTTGACGTAGAAAAATGTTTACCACTCAAAGTTTGAATCCTTTATTAGTTTAATCAATAATAGATTACACAAAACATTTATGACAAAACATTACTCGCAGTCTCATTATCTTATTTACAGCATAAATTCTATTTTTAAAGTTGTAAATAAGATAATGGGATTGCGAGTACAGTTCAAATAATTATGCCGTCATCTTACTTTTTTATAACTGCCATAAAAAATTTCTACATTTCCAAATTGTGTTTTTTATACTAAAGGACTGTTATGAGGAAATATCATTGAATTAATTTATATGTATCAGTAGTAATGTATTTTTAAGCAAAAACATATGCAGACAATATTCATCATAAAATAATATTTTATTTGATCCTAGCCGAATTCAATGTAACTTCATATAAAAAGAATTAATTAATATAATCTAAGCATATTTTATTCTTGTCTTCAAATTTTTTGATAATAACCAAAAGAGAAAAAGAGATTCAAGACTTTTCTAAAAGCGAGTCAGAGAGACAGTGATGAGATTTTTGTCAATGATAAACTCGTTTCCCGAAATTAAACTTCAGGCAAACTTCACAAACCTTTAAAGTGCTTACTAGAAATGTATCGATCACATTTTCGAACTGCTACTGAGATTATAAGAGTAAATAATTTGCGATGCAGAATGATGTAGTACCACACTTTCCTAGAATCGAACCCATATAAGAAGGTGGGGAAAAGAAACGGGTTAAATTTCTGATGGAATTGCTTTGCTGAACTCCTTATGGTTCTGATTGCTTCTGCTTAATGGGTTGAGAAAACTTATCATTTTAAAAGGATCTCTAACCATATCAAATACAAAAGCACAAGTTCGGATTTCATCCTAAGACCTTCCAAAAGAAAGACTATTGCCTTCCAGTTTCAGTTCTCAACTCACTTCTTCACGCCAAAAATAATAATAAAAGAATAGTTATGATATTATTTATATTTGTTTTCATTGTGCAAGTTTTTATCATGAAATGCCATAAAAATTTCCAATAATATTAAAAACGAATGCATGGGTGATATCCATTCCGACAGACACTAAATTCTCAAAGCAGAAATTAAAAATTAATTTGGTCCCTTGAAAAATAAAGTTAAATGGGGCAATTCCACTGAAGATACATTTAAAGAACCCGAACGACATATATTTCTTGAATTAATCTGTTGTCTGAAATGAATGTATTTTTCTTTATTCAAATATCCTGGAAATGACAGAATCGCGAGAACAACACACAAATCTTTCGATTTTCTTGGGTTTAGAGTGGAAAGTCCCTCCTCGTTCGGTTCTAGCAACTTTCGAAGAATGTAAGATAAGACTTTTGTATTCTGCATCCATATCTCTAGAGGTGGATGCTTGGAATAGTGAATACGATATTTTATTTCCTATTTTGCGAAAAATGAATACGGTTCATCATCTATTCAAATTCTTCTTGGAAGACGTGTTCAAATAACACAAAATAGTCATGTGTACAGTTATTTCTCTCACAATATCGAAATTAAGAGGCCTTACCTCCTCATTCTTCTTAAGACGTTATTATCTGAGAGAAATCTTACTCATAACTTGCTTAGTCATTAAAAACTAAAATTAGAATGCATATTGAAAAACCAAAAACATTCATAACCAGACAAAAAGCAAACATATGGATGGCATCAAAATCAGAATCAATCATAAGTTTAAACTAATCGAGTCATCAAAGATATTCCAGGGTTTTTTATACAAGGGAAACAACGTGTATATCATACGTCTCTACTGAAAACTAAGTATACAAAGCCTATACTAATGCACTAAAAATGATATTAAATATTAAGTTCCCATCTGCCGTTTTTGCTCTTCGCATCAATTTTAAGCAGTTCATAAAGAAATGTTTTGTGGCTTACTTATGATATGGGGTGCGATTTATGATATTACTTCGCCAGCACGTGAACGTGAAAGCGGATGGCAAACGGCAGAGTAGATTTCATCGTCTACAGAGAGTTCACTCACCTCCTCTCGCTCCTCTCTAATTTAATCCAATCCATTTTGTCCGAGGAAAGGTCTCTAGAGTATGCGATCGCGCTCTCTTGCAACTTGTCCAGACGCACAGCCTCAAAGATGATTGGGTTAAAACCTCCATGACGTAATACTGAATAATCTGTCTTTATCGTACAAGGACTTCCAACAGTACTATAATTCGAGTTTAAAATAAAGTAAAGGCAATGAGATTAAGAAAATACTTTGCACATTTGTTAAGTATATTACTCTTGGATAAACAAACAATATTTATTCTTAAAACGTCAAAATGATTAAAATTTGGTGATATTTTTTATAAATGTATATTTTTAAGAATGGTTTCTTGAAGCTTTTTCTTAATTGAAAGATTTATAAAAATGACATGATAGTTATTTTACTTAAAGAGGGTTTTTTTTTTTTTTTTTTTTTTTTTTTTTAAGAAGCCCTATCATGTTTTAGAAACACCTTTAGTTTAGTTTTTTTTTTATTTATTATTTTTTTTTGCTTTTATACTATTTATGCATATTATATAAAAACTTTACGAAAATTGGTTGATTGGTTGATCGCTTTATTATAGCTTAATTCGATTAATACCAGCTACTTATAATAATAAATATATTAGAAGTACCGTACAGAAAAGAAATTGAACTTAAATATTTAATAAAAAATAAATCTGGAATTATTGAATTAAAAGGCCACTACACTAAATATTTCCATTCAACTATTCAGCTTTTCAGATAAAGACTCACTTATTATACTGAAAAATTGCTTACACTCTTTCTACCAAAATTTTTATAAGTAATTCTTCAGAATTCAGAAATTGTGGGTTCAATTCTCACATGAGGCAAAAATATTGAATACATCATAATGATTGGGACAGATCTCGGAACTTTCCTCCTAGAAAAGCGGCAAAACTTTCTAAAATTGGGGTTCGAGTGTACGGACAAGTAAGCAATGTGTTACAGATAGTATTTTTCTCCTTTCCGCATAGAGATGTTGACAGCTGAATGGCTCTTGCTATTTGTTTAACAGTTCCTGTGCTTGAATCCCGCCATGGGCTTCGGTGTTTGTTGTAGCTCGAAACGTACTTTAAATTGCAAAAGCTCTCACTAGCTCTCACTCGCTCACTAGCTCTCACTTGCAAGAAAGGCTTGAGCAATAAACAAACCAAACCTGATTTTTGCATGCTGTCAAAATGGAGTTTTCAGGGTTTTCTCCTTTGCTACAAGAGGATAGAAGGCACTATTTATGAATTTTCATCGCAGTAGGCAAATCTGATGCATCCACACCAGATTAAGATAGCTCTTACAACAAATTTTTGCAGCAGTCAGACCGTTCAGTATGTAACATGCATGGTATCAAAATACTTTAGATTATAATTGAGTTTGAAAAATAAAAAAATTCTGTAAGCCAAAAATAAACAATTTGCAGTAAACCAAATCTATTTAATAATTTGTTTATATTTACAAATATCTGTCAGTAGTCATGGTATATAAGAATTTCTTATTTTAATAGAATTTCTATAGTAATGGCATTAAGATATCTGTAATTTGAACCAAATTATTATATCGTACTTATCAAAAACTGAGAATAACTCTTTTTATAAGTTTTTTTTATCAATTTTAGTACGTATTTGATTTATTTTTTCAGTAAGATTTCTCAAAATACTTTTGAAATGTAATTGATGATACACTGTATTTAAAAAATTTTGTGTATATGTTGCAGACATAGACGAAAATCCGGTGAATGTCGATTTTCACCGGCAAATTTTAACATTCACATACTTGCTTGGTGTACAACTACACCATGTACCAATGTTGTTAGAGATTTATATTTTCTTTTCGATTTCCACCAGAGTGTATCAGCGATTGGTAACATTCACCCGAGAAGGTCTGAATGGACAAGAACGTTATAAAATATTCGATCTTTCTCCAACGTATTTCATGTATATTACATTCACCTGTGAATTCGCAAGATGTGTGTGTGTGTTTGTGTGTGTGTGTGTGTGTGTGTGTGTGTGTGTGTGTGTGTGTTTGTGTGTGTTTGTGTGTGTGTGTGTTTGTGTGTGTTTGTGTGTGTGTGTTTGTGTGTGTTTGTGTGTGTGTGTGTTTGTGTGTGTTTGTGTGTGTGTGTTTGTGTGTGTGTGTGTGTGTTTGTGTGTGTGTGTGTGTTTGTGTGTGTGTGTTTGTGTGTGTGTGTTTGTGTGTGTGTGTGTTTGTGTGTGTGTGTGTGTGTGTGTGTGTGTGTGTGTGTGTGTGTGTGTGTGTGTGTGTGTTTGTGTGTGTGTGTGTTTGTGTGTGTGTGTTTGTGTGTGTGTGTGTTTGTGTGTGTGTGTGTGTGTGTGTGTGTGTTTGTGTGTGTGTTTGTGTGTGTGTGTTTGTGTGTGTGTGTTTGTGTGTGTGTGTTTGTGTGTGTGTGTTTGTGTGTTTATGGGTGTGTGTGTGTGTGTTTGTGTGTGTGTGTTTAAGACCCTAATATAACTCATGTTAATCGAGGAAAACAGTTAAAATTATTAAATAATCCTAACTATACATATTTTTCCAAAATTAATCTTTTTCTTTATAGATTCTGCAAGTTTGTCACCTTATTTTATATCTAATAAAACCACATTTTCTAGGGAGAAACATGCCTTTTCACATATAGAAGGCAATAGGTTTGATTCAAGACCCTGCAGAGGATTATTGGGTTAAAAGACCTATGCACGTTAACTTTCCATATAGTTTATTGTTCCTTTTCTGCTGAAGAAGTTTAGAAAATGGGCTCCAACTCACGGATCAACCTTGTCATCTAGCTTTGGTTTAAAATGATGGTGCAACTGCCAGCGTATGGTTGTTAATACAGACAAAAATAAACATCAGGAAATTTAGCGTAATTTTAAATTCAGTAAAGTAATAATAAATAAAATACAATCACACACATTAACTTTTTATTTTTTATTAAATTTTATATACCATTAAATATTTTTTGGATAAAAACATCCTTTCTTACCCTTAAGGTAATAGATTCTCTACCTTATTCGATGAGGACTTTTGGAAGAGAATGTAAATGAACGTTAAGATATATTCCAAATGTTTAAATATGTTCCCACTGATTGGTTTAATATGCCAGCTCAAATGACGTCCTTATCACTTAAACTTGGTACAAAATTACAGTGATTTTGGCTATATTGAGTGGTTGTGCAATCAGTAAGAATAATCAGCAAGAAATGCATCCCAATTAATTAACTTTTCCTGGAAAAATATATCGATACTAGTTAGTTTTCGTTTATATCTATTTATAATTATTCCCAATTTTATAAAGCCATCTGTCATTTGTGATTCTACATAATAATCTCATTTTTAATTTTTAACCTAAATATTTCTTTTTATGGAACAATTTTTAGAGAGGTAATTCAATTTCATAGATATTTTCCTAATGTTATTATGTTAGAGGAAACTAATCTAAATTAAATTTAACTTAGAAATGTAGTTTATCTAATATCTTACACATTTCATTTTATTCTTTCAACCTATTTTTAATGCAGAAGATCATCATTATATTCAGAATTTCCTATTGCTTCAGAAGCGGGACAGTGAATCATGACGTCAGAATCAACGTCGCTAACAGCTTTTGCTCATATGGCAGTAAATATTTGATTAGATTTGTTATAGGAAATAATCAATTTAAAAATAGACTGCTTCTCTGACATTTTGTCACGTTTTATAATTGGAAGATCAGCACTTCCCATAATAACATTGGATTCTCATTTGGAGCCACCATTTCTTTTCTTCGCATTCTTTAGTAATGTACCATATTTTAGGATTGGTACACTTTATATATATATATATATATATATATATATATATATATATATATATATATATATATATATATATATATATATATATATATATTTATAGAGAGGCATCATGATATTTCGAAGTTATATAAGTGAGGCATAACTAATGATTATCTTCACAATAAAATAAGGTGTGTCGAAATTTTTAGAATTAAGACTTAGACTGTTTTTTAAAGAATCTATCTTGATTTCAAAGATACAACATTACTAATTTTGATACGAGAAATTTTACAGAGAAATAATTTTAAAATGTATTCTATGGCAGAGGAATAAAACCACAAACTTATAAATTATTAATGATTGTTAATAAAGTATCAATAAAATATTACAAATTATTAATGAGAGAGAATTTCTGTAACACACACAAAACTTACTTCGATAACACATCTATAACGCAATGGAAACAACTTTCCCTGAGAAGTGGCAGGTCAGGATTGTTGTGTATACGATTACTGTTATTGAATAACAATTACAAATGATATTTTAAATTACAATAAGGTATTACTTTTTTTTTAATTGCGTTGTGTATTTAGTATTTTATTTTTTCTACCCTGATCCAACCCTGAAAAATAGAAGCAAAAAATCGCTTTGTTTTAATAATTAGAAATTTCCTTTTATTCTCATATAAAGTAACAAAACTATTTAAACACATATAACTCAATTACGTATAAATCACTTATATTTTTTCAATATTATAACTTTGCTACCAGCACGGTTAAGCATTCACGTGGAGTTCATAATGACACTAAATTGCTTAAAGTTATAATCATATTATTACTTAAAGTTATAAAGTAGGTGGTACCACACTAAAAAAACTGGCTGGAAAAAAATTTTAAAAAAAATTAACTTACGTACAAACAGTGACTAGGCCGGCCTATTTAGAGGGCTTTCAAAAACCTGCTTGATCGCAAGTACGATGAGGCTTCCTTCATCTGGATCGTAATCTGTGTTTCTTTGGAATAAAACTACAGGAGCCTATTTTTTCTTCTTCTTCATATTTTAATTATATGTAAAATATGTAGGCTTTTTTTATCAGGAAACTTCAATTTTTCTGCTAATCGAATCCACTAAAGCGTCGGGCTTGAATCACCAACAGGGTCCCTTTTTGAGGCGATGTCTTGCAACCTTTTTTTTTCTTCCTCCTTTCTCTGGAGCTGACAAGTCTCTTCTGCCTCCTCCCACGCTTTCGCCTTGGGAAACCGGTTTCCTTCAAGTCCTACGTTAGGTCATCTCAATTCGTCAAAATGGGGGGGGCGATTATAGAATATAATAAAAAAAAGTACTTCCAGCCAGAAAGAAAAAAAATGGGTAGTTTAATTTGTAACATTTATCCAGCCAGTAAATACAACAGGATATATTAAGCAATCAATATTTCTTTTCATGCCCTCAATGCAAACGTATTGTAATTATTGGTTCATTTATGCAAATTACGAAAAATTATTACACTATAACACATGCTCAATGTTATGGTAATGATTTAATCTTAGAAGGGGTCATCTTTTCCTTTTTCAATGAAATGTATAAAAGCCTTTGAAATCAAGAGTTTTAAATACTATTTTATAATTGTATGAAAGTATGTTCTCAATTCAGATCTTCTTCTCATTACAGTGACTATTTCTCTTAACTATAGTTTAAAATTCCTTTCCTTAACAGCCCTGATGAGGAAAAAAAATTCAGAAGCAGTTAACGATGGATTCAGTGCTTACCTTTTTGCTTTCAAATTTACTCGATGAAAATTTTAAACCCTAAGAGATCATCTTAATCTTTAGTTTTTGATTATGTATTTAAATAACTTAAATTATCCGCAGCGGGATTAGCTATACGTATTTTCCCAGTCAGGAAATAGGATAGACACTGCATAAGCCTAAGCTACCAGAAATTTTTCACATTAGATATTTCATAGCATTAATGGTAGAATAATTTTTTTTTTATTTTGTTATAATGAATAGACATCAAATCTTCCAAAAATAGAACTGTTTTGAATATGAAAATGATTAGGAATTTTTAATTTGAATAGAACATCAGTTTTGATTTAGAAAGGTGTCGTTCTAGAAAATAAAAGGCTTCGGGATAAGTGTAATTAAGAGTACATTTCAGTCCAAAACTATATCTCTTTTTCTGAGAATGGGAATTTAGACATGATGCTACCACCTGAAATTTAAACCTCGTTAAGCGTGGCTAAAAGTGTTTGGTTGGCTGCGATTTCAATAGACACCTCTTGGCATTTGACAACTTAAAGTATAGTCAGCACAAACATCCTAGTGTTATATTAAGGGTTTCATGTGGCTCATCGGTAGAACATTGATATAGTCAGTGCGAGGGACTTTATTCTGCTTACTGTAGAACAGAATGCGTCTCCACGTTTTTGTTTCCTGCATCCATTCCTATCGGGTTACGCAGGTAGGGGTGCTCCTCCATCACGACACATGAGTGTGGTCGACGCTAGGAAAAGGGTTGCCTTGCGTTGGGTGCATGCGAACCTGACAACACCAATTGAGTATTTTCGTTTATCGGGGTATCAAGGCATTCGAACACAAGTCTGTAAATCCCATTATTTGAAATTTGTCTTACTAAAAGCGCAGCAAAAAAGAAAATTTTTTGAGTGAGGTTTTCAAAATAATGAATCTGTAAAGAGAAATTGGTAAAATGAATCTCCGGGGAAAGAAATGAAACGAAATATATCTTCTGCAAAATATATAAATGTTCTTTCATTGTTGATTTTCAAATGCAAAAATAAAATCACATTCACGATTTCATTTCTTCTTCTACCAAAGCAAAAGAAAAAATCTTTATCCAGTGTAATTATTACGAATTCCATAGGAACACGAAAAAAAATATTTTCAATTCCCGAATTTGCAATACGTAAAGGATAATCCTAAAATTTCATACGCAGAACACAATTTGTGCCATAATAAATTCGTAATGTTGAGCTTTGGCAACACAAAATAATGGCGTGGTATATTCCATTTACGTGCTGCTATCAAAATCCGAAATCCTAACCAACAGAAACAGATGGGGGAATTATCGAATCAGGATATTTCCTGACAATTGCAGCACGACAATAAGCTCTTACTATACGTCAGGAATTTTGTATAATGAAATTCTCCTCCTAGTAAAGCGCTTCAGCAATTTTCCATGTCAATACCCGGTGCCTAGGGAATTGAACGAAATATCGCCAGATACTTTGTGTTATCCCGACTCTATTAAAACCGTAATAGTCTACCTTTCCTCAACTATTTTAGAGAAGTACTTTTGTAGAATTGGCGGTTTTTAAAACAGGGTATTTATTTTTGAATTCATAATTGACTACTTCTAAGGAATAGGATTGCTCGTAAGCTATCTTGGGTAATGAAAGGCTACTTTTATAACGAGAACTATATATATAGTTCTTAAAATACAATAATAATCCTTTTTCGTCAAAAGTTTCATCCATTTACGTTCTGGTATGAAGAAATATCTTTTATAATTATGAAATGTTAGAAAAAATATTTATAATTATGAGATGAAATGAAAGTAATTTTAGAAAAATCCCTGTAAAATGCTTTTAACTTTTCAATAAATTCATGCAATTAGAAGAGTATTACAAGAAAAAGCAAGATGTCATTAGATATTTGATTTAAAATGAAAGACTATTACAAATTTTTCTTAAAAATAAAGTGGAAAACCGATATAGTTTACAAATATTTTGTAACATCTGTGAATGAAAATAAATATTTTACTTTTACTAAATTATTATTTACGGAAATATATTTTCAAATGAAAGAAATTTGCATGTGTACACCCATTGTTTCATAACATTAATTTGCATATTTGTTTTAATTTCTTTTTTCCATATAATAGCATTTGAATTTTTGCCAAAATACGCAGTTGCTACAGATTGGTGCATTATTTCATTCATTTCTAAGTTCAGAGTCAGTATAGTTTAATATTCCTCTTTAGATAAAATCATCAACAGCTCAAATATTAGAACACAATTTCGATTTTGTCAATCAATGACACCGTTACATTTCAGTAAGGACTTGTACAAAAAATTACGTGATGAAATTGCTTCTATCACCTAATTTTACTTCATTTTATGTGGTAAAAGTACATGGAAAATAGCTTAATGATAAAAAAACTCTTAATGGTATGCAAGGAACTTGATTTTCGTATATGTATTTTATAATTTACTTCTTCTTAAGTATATAAAATAATTTCTTCAAAAACCCGATGAAACATTTGTAATCCTCCTCTATCTTAAAAAAGGCTAACAGTTTAAAATGGCACACCACTACGATAAATAATATAGTATATAATTGAGATAAATAATATTGTGTAAACATTAATTCTAATACAGTATAATCACTATAATGAGAATTATAAAAATGGCTTAAGTCAACGGCATTGAGCTATGGTGAATGTCTGAACTAAAATCCCTACTCAAAAAGTTCAATTGAGAACTTCTATTCGAAATGATTTTAAAAAAAATGGAATTACACGATTCGGAAAATGTGTCACAATTGCTGCATAAACTATGCTCTATGCAAATGAATCTTTTGAGTCGCACACTTCATAAATAACAAAGAATTAATGAATGTAGCCAGGAAATATTTCGCAGGAATAAGATGGCACTTCCCAAGCTTGAAGCTTTCCATTCCATTACCCACAGCACAACTCTGAGGAAGAGGATCTCTCGCCACATCATAAGAAAAGAATATTTTTAAAAACTTCTCCCGCATGGCTTCATTCTTCGCACGAACTCTTCCCATGAGAATAGAATAGTAATTAGCGCTTCATTTTGAGTTATTTTTTATTTCTAAATTATTAAGATCTTTAAAAGTATGATACTTTACTTACTTTTATTTCCTAATTTATGTTATAGTTGCTTTTATTTATCTTACAAAGATGTTGTAGGAGCTATATATATATATCTGTGAGTGTGACGTGTTTATATAATTATAAATTGATTTTATACAGAAATACTAAGAATCAAAAGTAAAGTATACTAACTACATCATAAATTTTCTGTGTTCGAAAATTTACAACCATTTAAATCAAAGATTAATCAGTTTTCAATAGTTTTCTGAGAAGACTTCGATCTATTTTTCTGAAGATAATGAATTCGATACAAATCCCATTGAAATTTACAGGATGAGGAATTAAATATTTGAGTACAAGGCAAGAATTACTCTTATTTTTAGTTCAATATAATTTGTAAATAAGAATTAATATATTTAGAGATCATTTTAAAAACTTTGACATAGTGTTTTGAATTAGGAATACACGCTGGAAATTTTTGTTTCATTATTTTTAAAATGTTGAAAAATATTTCCCTCCACAAATCAATGAATGCAATTACACATCAGTTGGCCTCACAGAAACCTCCCTCATGGGATGGAATGAGGCTCCAAAAATTTAAATCCTCTCAAGACTTTGATTGGACTGACCTTAATCACAGTTATAACCATTATAATAGATATTTTAATTCTATGAATGGAATAATTCTGACGAGAGTCACGTTAGGATTCCATAAGAGCAAACTTTACAAGCTTTTTTTAAACAAGAATATTCTATTTACCATTATAAACAAATTTTTTTCTAACGGTGACTCATCCATAGTTACAACCAGATCAGGAACTCATTGATAGTTAGTTATTCGGCAGTCACGGAGGCGAGTAGCCACGTCACTCCACCACAAACTTGTTTATAGGATGGACCACATTCATTCATCCTACCAGAAGAAAGTACACGGAAACATAAAGAGAAAGCAACATCCGTGCCCTAATTGGGTACCCACAGCCTAAGGGTCAAGAATCTAACTACTCAGCCATCGGCCGCTATCAATAGAAACATACATCACTTCATTATTCAAGTTTTTGCTCGAAATATTTGCAGTGCCGCTTTTCTTATCAGCTCGTAATGGAATTTACAGAGTTTCATATGAGTTTTCCGAGTTTTTCCCTTGCAATATGCGAACAACTATCTTGCTGCGACAGCCCTTCTGGAGAGAGGGACGAAGTTCAAAATAACTTTGCAACAATCTTCTGCATTTAGGTCTTACCCTCCCCCTCAACCGCCCCCTCCCGATTCAGTGTGTCAAATCACTCACTCGACAGACAGACAAGAAAAAGATAAAAGCACAAAATATATTTTTGAGCAATGACAAAATAGCATCTGAGAACTCGCACCAGCTCCCTTAGCATAAGGTCTTGGTGGATATTTTTATTGTTAAGGTTTTACTAACCATAAATTGTTTGTTTCTTTTATTGCGATTGAGATCATGACTTAACCACTTTATTACAATTCTCATTGGTTTAAAATATCGTGACGTCAGATGACGTTTCATCCACGTCACATCGTCTTGAGATGGCATCGTCAATCTGACTTGTCTACGAATTTGCAGTCAAATCACATTCTTCGAGCGGCAGAAAACGAGGCAAGCTCACCATCAAATGTGTCTGAGGATAGTGTCGAAGATTTTTTTGTAAATAAAATAATTTCTTATACAAAGACCAAATAATTGGTTTAAGAAGCCGTTCTCCGTTGATACAAGTCATTAACACATAGATAATAGAATGTAAATATGGATAATAGATAATGTTCTTCAATATAGAAGAAAAAGCAAAATGAAAAAGACAAGACGACAAGACGAAACATTCGCTCTATAGTTATTTAAAATCAGTAAGGACGATTTATATAAACTTTCTAAAATTTTTTTAATTAATAGAATTCTAAATTAATAATTTCAATGTTTGTAAACAATCGCTTTTTTATTTCTATTTTTTTTATTAATACAGATTAAATTCCGCGATTTTTACGGCATTTATTTATAAGAAATAATTTTAAAATATACACAATTCAATTTCCAAAAAAATTTTAAATCAAATGTATTTAAAAGGATAAGCTTTATTTATTTTTGATAATTTAAGAATAATTCCTCAAATATAGCTTATTTTTCTATTCAAATAAAACAACATTATTTAGAAAAATTTTTTTTCGTAGTGTTTGACGAAACAAAAATATAAAACTTTTGGCAAGATTTTCTAATGCTCTGTAAAGAAATTTAAGGAAAAAATAACAATATATTTAAAAAGAGAGTTTTAAATGCCTGTCGAAGTTAAATTTTAAGTTAAGCGTAAAGAGCTTAGAAAAGTTATAAGAACGAAGTTAAAAAAAAAGGTTTGGGGAAAAAATTATTTGAAAAAAAGGACTTGGTACGTGTAAAATTGTTTAATTAAAACTTTTTAGAACAATAGATCCTGATAAGTTCCACATAGAACTCTAATTCTACCATAGTACAATACATACACCTAGCACTATTATAATGTGACAACACACGCTTTAACCTAACTAAAACACAAGAGCATAGTAAACTTTACAATTGAATAATTAACCTCTGATTTTCCATTTAACAGATCTTATGTTCGATTCATAACTCGGGAGTAAATCATTACCGAAATCCACTTTAATTTCAAGTTTTTGTTGACTGAACAGCATATGGAGAAACTTTCTTTGAATGATTAATAAACCATTGCCATTTATTGTTAGCGCCAAAAGTAAATTCTTCCAAATAATATTTTTCTGAGTTTTACGAGCTGCAAGTGGATAAAAAAAGAAAAGAAAACAGTTGACATTTGTTTCTCCTATCCAGACTGGGATGAGCAGTCGATTATGTAAGTTTTTTGCAGGGAATTTCGGCGCACTCTTAGTCCTCCTCCAACGGGATTACTAATCGGAAGAAAAAGTGTTTATCCATCTTTCGAGAAACGACTAGGTTTTATAAGTTATACTTACAAAATTTTAGGTGTGTTCAAAGTATTGTCCTCCAGCATCAATGCACTTTTGTATGCGAATTTTCCACAGATTAAATGCCTCAAGCCATTTATTTCTTGGAATAGATGAAAAAATGCATTTATAGCCACATCAATCTCTTCTTCTGAATGAAAACGACGTCAACGTAAGTTTTTTTTTAGATTAAAGAATTACCAAAAGTCGCACATAGTTAGATCAGGTAAATACGGTGTATGTTCGATCACTTTAATTTGATTTTGTTTAAGAAATTCAATTGTTAATCCGGCTGTTTGTGAAGATGCATTGTCATTGTGAAGCATTAGTCCCCTAACATTCAGTTCTTGTAGAATTTCTGGAAGACATTTAGTGGTATACCAGTTTGCTGTTACTGTCTTCTGTCCTTCTAACTTGATAGCTTTGACCAATCCCGTACTTCTGAAGAAAACGGTATACATCACTTTTTTCAGTGCGCGTTGTTTTTTCACCATTGTCGGCGTGGGATCATTTTCAAAGACCCATACTTTGCTTTCTTGACGTGTTAGAACGTCAAAAAACGGTATGTACGTTTCATCACCTGTTACAATTTTAGAAATGATGCGGTGGCCACCATCATTTAGCAATTTAAGAGTTTCTTTACTGATTCTGACTCGCTTCTCTTTTTGGTGCTCAGTTAGATTATGGGGAACCCAACGGCAAACTACTTTTTTCAAATGTAATTCTTCATGGATGATTTTGTGTATGGCTGCGGATTCAATGTTAATTTCCTTCTGTATCATTTGATAGGTACAGCGATTATCATTTTTCGTATAGCAGACACATTATCCGGGATTACTGACGACGGCGGCCTTCCTGTGTGTTCTTCATCTTGAAGAAAATTGCGACCTCTTCTAAATTCTCTAAACCATCTGAATACAATAGCACGAGATGGAGATTCATCACCAAATACTAATTGCAGTCGTTGAACGTCTTGATTTAATCCTGCTTTAAAATCTTAGAAAATCATAGCATGAAAATGTTCTCGCGTCAACTCCATTTTCTCTTCTGTGTAAAATTTATTCTACGCCAAACAAGTTGAAATAAGTCAGTAAAAAATCGTCTTCTGTTTTAAAGTACTTTGTATTTTAAAATTAAACCATTATATTTATTTTGTAAATTCTCGTCTGCGCGTATCTCAAAAATTTCAGAGTAACCCTCGATATATATATATTTCTCTTTCGTTCAAAGTATGGCAATTCATAATTAGTTCCCGGAAATTCACTGAAATGCCTTTGATTTCTCAATACACATCTCACAAGTTTGTTTTATTTGAGACTAAATTTTCTTTCTTTCTTTTTTTTTTATATACATGAGGCTTTATTAGACTGGGGACTAAAGTTTAAAGTGGATTCTGAACTAAAACAAACACTTAACAACCATTCCCAAGGTGTGTTTCTAACTCATGGAATATTGAACCTAAGACAAGAGGATAACCACATGGCTGACAATTCAAAAATAATTTTGGGATTCGATCTTTTCAATGTGGATGTTTTGTAATAACTTCGAATGCACTATAAAAGCAGTGTCTCTTGGCCAAAATAATATTGCAGAACAAAAAAATTATCACACACAAAAATCCCATTAAATGTAAAATTAAAACTAACCGAACCCACCAAATATACATATAATTTGATTCTCAGTTTCAAATCCATAAATTCTTCATTTCAACTCTTTTAGAAGGAAAAAGGGAGATTTGAATGATTGGCAGTGAAATTGACTGCAGCTTTTGTCGATGTTGCCTTCCAATTCTCATTTACTTCCAATAAAATTACGTATAATAGTATTAACTAATGCTATAAAATTTATTTTAAATAAATATTTTTCACTTTGAATGAATTGTACAAAAATTGAAATGTCAACAGTTTAGAACAAAAACATAAATATTCAATACAAATTTCATTTTTTATGCTAAACACTTCATTAAAAAAAGTGTGTGCAAAAAAGTATTGCAATTAAGTGTGCAAAATCTTCTTCGTTAAATTTCGGTGTGTGTGTGTGTGTGTGTGTGCGTGCGTGCGTGTGTGTGTGTGTGTGCGTGTGTGAGTGCGTGCGTGTGTGTGTGTGTGTGCGTGCGTGCGTGTGTGTGTGTGTGTGCGTGCGTGTGTGTGTGTGCGTGCGTGTGCGTGCGTGCGTGTGTGTGTGTGCGTGCGTGCGTGTGTGTGCGTGCGTGCGTGTGTGTGTGTGCGTGCGTGCGTGTGTGTGTGTGGTGCGTGGGTGTGTGTGTGTGTGTGTGTGTGCGTGCGTGCGTGTGTGTGTGTGTGTGTGTGGGTGCGTGGGTGTTTTTTTTTTTTTTTTTTTTTTTTTTTTAAATAAGAGTTTCTTGCTTTAATTGAAAACCTTTTGAATCTGATTTTGAGATTATTTAAATAGTTCGAACTTTAATATATTTTATTAAATAATTATATTAACTGCATAAATATTTTACACTTTTATTTTACGGTATAAATGTTTAGTATTATGATATTATGATATATTCTTTAAAAAGTTACTGTCATTGAATACAGAAAGTACTGCATAAATGAAAATTCGGGCATTAAAATAACTGAATTGGCAAGTCTCATTTCTATTTCTAAAGAGAAACAAAATCTTACATAGTTTGAATTATCCTATTGTTAATAATTTAAAGTCCAGTAAAAATAATATAAAACAAATTGGCCTTTGAATCGCACATTTTAGTGTTTTTGAAGCATAAATGAAGCTATTCAGTTTCTGCCAATTTTCTGAAAGACTTAATTTTCCATACTGTCACGGCACAGAGACTCGCGCGATAAGTGGCCATTTCAAGCAAATTGACTTCTATAGCGCGAAAATTTTCTTTATTTTCTGCATCACAATGAAAACACGGCACTTTTATTAAATTTAAAGCCAAAATAATTCATTTTCCGCTTTGATGATTTGATTTCAACAGTTGTTTACAACATTTTAATCAGAAAAATATAAAAAGCATAATTTTTATAATAATCTGAATAGGGAATTCAATTCGCTGAAATAATTTACTGTAAAAATAAGAAATGAAAATAGTATCTACTCACATTCTTTGCTTTCTATGTCTAAACGGAATGAATAATATATTCCCACACAGAATTTCTTATTTAATGATAAAAGTTGTGGTTTCCTAATTATGATATATTGATTTAAATAAGATTATACTATAAATGAAACATACTCATTGCTATAAAGTATTAAATAATATTATTCTATTTTTAACTGTGTTCATGAGTATACATTTAATTTTGCAAAAACATTATTTCATAATTTGCCATTCAAAACAAAAGATAAAATGTTAGTGAAAAATTAATTTCTTTCCTCAAAGATAATATTTCCTAACCAACTGTTTACTCACTAAACTGCAATTTTTCTTTCTTACAAAATTTGAATTCCTTTCTTTGATAGTTGTCATCCGTGTTTCTGGTCATAAACCCCAACATAAAGAATGAAAGGGTGAAAGAATCTTCAAAGAAATTGTAAAAATACTTCAAAAAGAAATCAAGATGTTCACATTATGAAATGCGACAACAATTTTCTTTCTTGAGAATACATCTTTATTTCTTGGATAACCCGGAAAAAAATGTGCTTTGAAGTTACTCTCCTTAACGATCCTATCAGTGTCCATGAAATGAAGTGTTACTTAACTCTTCTAAGGAAATTAAACTATTCCTTCGCGACTGTTGATGATATTTGGCGTTGTAAAGCCTAACACTCAGCTTATGGCCATTTTAAATCGATTATCTTACATAAAAGCGCGTTTCATTACTTTATATTACAGATATTTAAAAATTATTCTGCTTTTTCTATGAATTTCTGTATAAGCGAAAAAGAGAGGCTTTTAACAGAAGATTGTGATATATATATATATTGTCATCGTTGACAATGTATTTTCCTCCTCATTTATTCAAACTAAACGCGCAAATTATGACGTTACTTCAACGGAAAAAGGATATATTCATGAACAAACAGTCAGGTAAAATATAATTCCAAAGATTACTCAAATATTTAATATTTTGGGGTGAATAATTTGCGAAAACTTTTAACATAAAATAATATTAAATAAATAATTAATGTAGTAAAAACATTCTGTGATAGCAGGTTAAGAAAACAAATTAATGTTTAAGTAAGTATGCATTTAATTTGATGATCACTTACAAAATTGGATAATGTATGCAGATATTAATCCAAAGTTTTCTAAACATGCATGTAGGGTGGAAAATTGTGCGTGTAAACACCAACTTTACGGTAGTTTTCAAGGACATTGTTAATCAGTATATAAGGATGTAAAATGCATTCACACATATAATGTTTTCACAGTTGTTTTTATAAAAATTTTAAATTACCCTGTTAAACAAATTTGCTAGGTTTTAAATCTCATGGATTCATCGATGAATTTTTAATTTTGTTTTCATTTGATTAGAAAAGACTATAAATGCCAAGTTCTTTTCAGTTTCGATGAGGAGTAAAAGTTTCGTCAACAGAATCCTTAGCAGTTTCGAAAAAAGAAATAGCTAAGATTTTGGGTTATAATTTGAAACGTACACTGAAATAACTATTTTGATTAACCTTTCGGAGATTTTATTTTTCGGGTATGAGCAATAGTATTTTGAATGTCTTCGTTCTTGATCATTTTGGGTTTCTGATCATTACATTTCTTATATGCTCACCTTTACTATTTCAGAATTACGCATTACCGTCTAGTACATAACAGTCTATATAGAAAATCTTTATCACCAAAGTTTAAAATAAATCTAACTCTTTTCATAAAATATTATTCGTATGGAATTTGAAATTAAATTACCTAAATAAATGATTTCATGGATATCTTTTTACTTCCGGTTTTGCAAATAACTACCTTGTGTTACCGACTAATCCATTCAATGAACTTAAGGGTGTTTCATTTGTATAAGTAAAGGGTGCACAGGTGAAGGCAGTGAAAAAGAATGCACAAGAAATGGATTGTCGTCATTATGTAACAGAAGAACCAAAAAATGCATTTGCTTCGATAGAAGGAGCGGAAAATATAAAAAAATTCAGCAATTCTTGTGTTTGAATGAGCTACAGAGGAAATCAAGAGGCGTGTCGTGGGTCACTTAATATTGACAGGGAGAAATGGTCCTGTTTACACAAGAACTCACATTTACACAAGGAACATTACCATTTATGGAAGCAATATGTACGTACTGGCTTTTCATTCATGCAGTGTTGTACGCTTTTCCTTCTTTAGCAAGCCTTGAACAGTAAAATTCTTCTGATAGCATTCAGAGGCATGCAATTTTCGCACATGATAATTTTCTTACTAATCGTTTCATCAGTATTTATACTTATTATTTATATTTAATTATATTCCTATCTGTTGGTTGAAAATAGGGCTATTTTTCCCTTATCCTTATTATTATAAAAATAAATGTGAACCTGTTATGGTGCCAAAGTCTTTTTGCTTTTGTTTTTTCGATTGGAAGATCTTAAGTTCGATTCAAATTGCTGATTAACAATTAAAAATAGATGCTATGTTTCTGCAAGGAATTCATTAAAACGGTTTTCAGTTTTCATCCCATGTGTGAGAGTTGTTCTCCCGAAGCACATTGAGCGAAAGATTCTCTGTAATATAGATAATGATAACACACACACGCATACACACACACACACACACACACAACATATAACATATATATATATATATGTATATATATATATATAATTATTACAGTTGAAATAAAAAATAAATGAACATTTTACTTTTGTATGTAATCAACTAAATTTTTTTTTCAGGTAGCAAATTTTGTTTTTTTCTCACATTTTTTTGCATAGGAGGTTTTAACTGGACGCACTGTTTAAAGTAAGCTTCAAATTAAAATTTACATCCACGTTCAGAGGAAATCGAACTCACGAAATGTGAACTGCAGGCAAGATACTTTACCATGCAAGCACAAATTTGGCTTACATTCAGAGTATTTTTCCACAGTAACAGATTGCTTAGAAATATATAAAGGCATTAATTTATTGAGTAATTTTTCGGAGAATCAAGAAACCATGATCAATGAATTTGAATAATTGTGAGCGTGATTCGCTTCATGAAAAACATTAACTAATATTCTCTCTGCAAAATAAAATATCCATTTATAAACGCTTAAATGAAATGATATACACTTTTAACGAATCACGTTTAATAAATTGATAACTACAGTCAAATATATTCTCTAAATAAATTACATTATAGGTTGCCATCTAATAAACCTTCTTGGCGAAAGAGTTTAACACTTTCCCCGCTTTGATAAATGAAACCTGGCGGATTCTTTCAGCAGGGATATCAGGCAGAAAGGAAGCGACATAAAGCCAAGAACGACGCGAAAGAAACACAAAAAAATCGCAAGCTATAATAATAGAGCTGATGGCCTAATGGACTCGCGGTCTTTTGTGAACATCAAAACAATGTCTTTCAGAGGAGTGCGTCCCGGCACTCAGACACAAAAAGGAAATCAAGTATGCTCAGTGTCCCGATGCTCATCTTTGACACCATTAAACATAAATAAAAATGCATGATTCTGAAAAAGTGGAGCAATATTCACAAAAGAAAATTTATTTTAAATATTAAACTCAAAATGCGATGTAAAAATCCTTTTTGATGCATAAATCAACAATGACATCATTCATTGTCTGTTCCACCAAAAAGTGTTTTTTTCTAACCAAGTTATGAAATAAATATATGCATTTCACTTGGAGCGAGTAATAGAGGCTTGTTTAAACTTATAATACTGTTCAATAATGCTTATGATAGGGTAAGTAAAAAATACTATATATATATATATATATATATATATATATATATATATATATATATATATATATATATATATATATATATAAAGAAAGAAGAACATTTTTAAAGAAAAATAAAAAGAAAAAAATTTTCAGTGGCAAACCATTGCCATTTTAAATTGTTTTAAATGCATAAATGTAAAAATTATATTCTCAGATTTCATAATAAAATTATATTGCGTATTTATTTTACATTAAATATAAATAAAAAAATGTACTTATAATTAATATGAAATAAATTGGCAATCCTTTTTAAAAATCTAAAAATTAATTTTCTACAGGTCTTGTACGGCTATTCCACAAAATCAAAACAAAGTCTGCTTATCATTCTGAAGAAAATATTATTGCTAATCATACTTCCATACAACTATGCTTATGTGTTTTCACAAATAAGAGAGGGATCTATCTATCTCTCTCTCTCTGCGTAACATCAAAAAAATCCCGGATAGTAAACTAAAACAGGAAAGCACGGCTGAGCCTCCATGTAGAGTAATGAAGCTGTGGGTAAGAGGCAAAGTGTCTTGCTCGACAAAAGTATTTCCCTGCCTCGGTCTGTTGAAGTATCTTGCTTTCGTTTGCTTACTGGACATGACTATTTGCTGAAGCATTTACATCGCATTGGAGTGGAAGATTTGGCTTAGTCCCTTTGTGCCGACGGGGAAGGAGACGTAGTTGAGGCCACAATAGCCTGGTTGGTTAAGGTGTAGTTCTCGCTATCGGAAGGAAGTGAGTTCAAATCACAGCTTAATCAAAGATCGGTCGTGTTCGTTATTGGCGGCTGAAACACATTAAAATTAGGCGTGGTCGCAATGTCCTCCAAGTGAAGTACCTGTGTCGGTGGCAGACCAAGTATTGGGGGCCTTGTGTTTGTTCCCTGCTTCAAAATCACGTAGATTCCAGCTGGCTGATTCTATCTAATTGATAGAGCGCAACTCAGGGCTAAGTACAGGGAAGCATGCTGGTGCAGAGTGACGTGGATGGTGATCACCTCAGGAATTGCCCCATTGTTTTAAAGTTTTGTTAAGACAACTCAACGGAGCAAATTTTAATTCTTCATAGTTATTTTACTATGCTGCTCGTAAACTAATGGCAGGATAAAATAAAACAAATTAAAAATCCCCACGATATGATCAATGTAATCTGTTAGTATGTCTAACCTCTTCCGAAAAAATAGTTTCTATTCCGATCTCTGTCTTCATATGAACCACTGGAAAGAAAATTTCTGATGCCTATCGTCGTGTTTTGATCTCTTCCTTTTGACTGGAATATGGTACATTATCTTCCAAAATATCCCAATCGCAGAAAACTAAGTTGACAATCTTATTTTTCCAGGTATATAAATTTAACTATTACCCGAAATATCTAAAATATTCAGCTCAACAAGTTGGATAAATTGACGGATTTAGTCATTTTAACTGATGACAAATCAGAAAAGTTATATTGAAAGAGACATAAGCCTTATCATGACCTATTAAGATGCAAACATACATTGAAATATGTTTTAAACACAAAATTTAAACAAATTATATTTTTATTACCTTTTGTAGATAAGCATTGCTGCTATTTAGATGATTTATTCGAAAACATTACTTCCTTCTCTTTCAGTCATTCTGAAATTTCCCTCAATATAACAATGATTTGTAGTGCTGAACTTAACAGTGCATTAGATTTTTGCGCAATTAAATTTTAGGGCAAGTGCTAAAATTCTATCGTATGGAAATCCAAATCATTATTATATTCACCCTTTGTATGTATAAGAAAATGTTTATTCAGAGGGTTACAATTAAAACTGAGATTTGAGCTGATATATACACAAATTATAATTAAATGGAATGAATGAATTGAAAAATGGAAATATATCACCAAAATTTTAATAAATAAGTTTGAATAGTGTACCAACAAGGTTAGATTCATCAGATGGTGTTGCCCATGTTGCTACAAAGTATGGCTTTTCTGCAGTGGTGAATGACGAAAGACTAAACTAATCCATTGCACTCCGAAACCATTTCAGATCATAAATTAGCTGAAGTAATATACTTAAAATACTTAAAATATAAAAAATATATATAATAAAAAGATAAATATAGAGGAAATGTCAAATGTTGCTAAAGTAACATAAGATAATTGATATTTGAACGGTTAAAAATTATATTTTTATGGCATTGTCATTTATATTTAAGTGAAGACAAATTGTTTAGCTAATAAGAAAGAAAAAACGTTTTATTTATTTCAATGCAGAATGCATAAAAAATATCCTATATAAAGACAATGCTGACTATAATTTACAACTAATTTATATTCTCCACAAAGAAAGCGTCATTCGATAATTCTCATACTGAAAAACAATTTGCACATTTGTTTTTCCCGTTTCTTACTTTGTTGCCAAAAGCATTTTATAGCTTTTCATATTTCACTTGTGAAAAAGAAAAAATATTTCCCTTTAACCAAAACTATTCAGAGAAATTATGTCTTTAATATTAATCGAAAAAAATTTCTGAGAGAGCTCTTTTACTTTATTATAAATATTTTTGTGTAAATGGCAAAAATAAGTAAAATGAGAATCAAAAATAGTAAATTCTTTTCTGTTCCGCAAATTCTCCTCTTTTCAATCACTCTTATAATGAATAATGTTTATTTTTTAATATTCATGAAAAACTAGTTTCAAAATCGAAAAAAGTAAGTAAAATTCAATCCAAGAACAAAATATTCATACACCAAAGTAATAAGAAATAGTTGAATATTATTTTATTTACTATTAAAAATAACATATTTATTCAAATAAAAAGAAAGAAGAAAAGAAAAAGTCATTAAATAAAGACTACAGAAATTTTGGAAATTTAAAAAGCAATTTTTGATATAAAATTAAATTTTAGTCAAGATCATATTAAACTATTTATTTTTGAGAGCAGAATATTTTAAATGGCTTATAAAATTTAATTAAAATATTTTTTATAATTATCTCGAAACATATTTTAATTATATTTTCTGCAGTTAGCTCAAGAAGATAAAATATGTTCTTGAGAAAACATTTTTTTTAACATTTTGATGGTACTTCTTGATTAAAGAAATGTGAGACAAAAAATAAGGAGATTTGTATACTTTAAAACTAAATACATTATTGATTAATTTATCACCTACATCTTTACGATATTTAAATACAGAAATTCTAAATTACTTTTGTATCATATACCAGTTGCATTTGACTAGAAAAAAAAATTGGTAACTCGAATAAGAAGGAGGAAATCGTACCAGCGCGCTTCTGATTTTGATAGAGATCAAATTGTACGTTACTTGAATAGAAACTCCTCCAATAGCAGCACTTCTGCTCATGTTAGTCAAGATGCCACGATCGTCAGAACGAAATGGGATCAATAAGTTCAAGACGGTTTGTGTGGATCGCCTCTATCTTAGTGGCCTGCCATTTGTACGTCAACAAAAATACTCGTGTAGTCCACATTGCTTTCGTAGATCGTGTGTCCACGTTACGAGGCCTGAATTAAGAAATGTGATCAGGTCATTTACAAGAAAACAAATCAGAACGAACAACTGGAAAACGTTTGCAGCATCTTGGGTTATCAGCTTGGTGACCACAAGTTTGGCAGTTCTTGCATTCATTGTTTTGGCTTAATGATTTTTTTTATTGTGTTGCTTTCATTTAATTGATTTTCGTATTATTTCCTTTCATCGTTGCATTTTTTGCACACAAGTCTAACTAGACCGGGATCTTCTGTACAAAGTTAATGCTGAACCAATGCCAAATCCCTCGCCCTCACTTGGAATCGAATCCATAAACTGTAGAAGAAAGAATGTTAACCACTCGGCAGGCATCTCAGAATTGTTTTAAAAAATTTATTCTTCCAAATTTCTCAAAAATGGAAGCCCTCATTACTTCCAGCATAATTTATATTCACAATACATGTCATTTCTCCTTATCTTTTCTTCTTGGAGAAGCAATTTCAATGGCTAATAGTAAATACGCCCATACATAGCAGAGGCAGATGAGCCCCGGACTATACTTAAGAGTTGACGGGTTTAAAATACTCGCCCATCACCAAGTGCCTCGTCATTTTGAATCACGGTCATGTGACCTGAGCCAGCCCCATATAGTCCACACCACACCAGTGGAAGGACTTTAGATGTCACGCAAGAACGTGGACACGTTCCCAACACACGGAGCTCCAGCAACCCAGTATGAAGGAATGGCCCACCCAACCACTGTCCACGGCAAAGGATGCTTCCCTCTGCTGATCATAACAGGAAGTGGCGTGAAACCACTGATCCACAGCAACTCATTAGTAAATACAGAACTTTTAAGAGATACATGTAATTGTAAGAAAAAGAAGATGAGTATTGATTCTCTTATTAAAAAGCTTTTGCAGTGCTTACCCACTTCGCAATTTTCTCAGACCGAGGCCCTTAAACACAGTTGGGCATCTCATAATTTTAATTTATAAATTCAGTTGATGTTTCCAACAACAAAATTAATACTCCCTTCATTAAACATTGACAGAATTGTACCCAAAGGACGTTTAACCTGCTTAGATCCGTTCAGGCCTTTCAATCGCTGTGTGAGTATTGAATCTGTTGCTTTTATGACACGAGAGTAACATCTACCCATAAAACTCCCGCGCTTTTTTATTCATTATTCTTTGTGTCTCTCTCTTCTCAGAGAAAAGTACAGCTCTTATTTCAAACATCCCCAATTTGATCACGTTTTTTGAGAAAGAGGAATCACATTGCAAAATTTTTATTAAAAATAAAATCTGGGGATATTAAAAAGACGTGCATGTTGTAATTTGTTTAGAAAGCACTCAAAATAATATTCTCTACAGTATAAGCACCTTTGCACTTGAGACTAATGGTTGAAGGAACAAATCCAAACCATCGCCACTACGCATTATTTATAATATTTTACGCGCTTGATTATTTATATAAGTATTGAGGACTATGCTAGAATGAATAGTTAAATTAAATTTCAAGCTCCCTATTTCTGCTGGCTAATGTCACTAAGCACACACAGATATCTCAACATTTTGAAACTGGTTCAGATGACGAAGTTAACTCCTGATTTGATAGTCATGCCACTTCAGAACAGCAACATTGCATTTTAATGAATTACCAGCATCCATATTTCCTCTTCCCACGATTGTTGTCGGTTAAGTCAGGTATCGAACTCGTAACCAGCCATTTATGAGAACCTTGCCTTATTCCATTAGACAACCAGGTCTTAAAATTTAATAGAAGATTCAATACCTCTTAAATAAATATCATATTACAAAAGGCGACATCAAATATGAGTAAAAGAATACATTAATGCAAACTGATTTATAGTATTTTTTAATATCTTCAAAATCTTCCAATCCACCTGAAAACCCGTGGCTTTTCTATTTTATCTCAAGATCTGTACCAAGTAAGATCACGTGGTCATAAATGGCCACCCGTGGAGAACTGCAAGAAAGATTTCCATTTCCCTTGCCGTGGACGGGAGGTAGGGGTGGCCGGCAAGACAAAAAAGAAGCGAGAACTAGATTACTGCCAAGTCCAGTCTCGTCTCCAGACGCAAATGCAACGCTGAGAGAGGATTTCGACCCTGATGTTTCGCCACCTGGAAAATTCCCCTTTACTTCACACTCCAAGAATGCTCCAAAATAGAACTTTCTCTTCCAGGGTTTCTTTTTTCACTCCAACATAAGATTTTTGAAACTCTTCGCATTTATCCTCGGAGAAATGATCTCGTAAAAATAAAGAAATGGTTCCGTAAGAAGATATATATTTAAAACAACACTAAACTTACTTTACCTCTGAAAATTTTATTATATTTTTATAAGAAATGAATATTATATTCAGACATGTTTCTCTTGGAACGCATAGAACATGTCTCAACATTTGTTGATGCATAATCCTACATATATCTCAAGAACATAAGGAACTCCATCATATAATGTGGAGAAAAGTTCAGCTTAACCAATGCAATTTTAAAATAATGATTCGAAAACGAATAACTTAACAACTGCTTAAAGTGCAATGAATCTAATACTTGTGTGCGTGTACAATCCAACGTTTTATTCCAACGACAATGAAATACAAACTTAATTGTTGACTAATACTTTTAGTTGAACTCTGTATAATACTAGCAGTTAACTGATAGTATGTTAACCAATCGTGTGCCAGGAAAAATTGCCATTAATTCATTAAACTCTTTTTATGTGACATCCATTATTAACAATAAAATCTTTGGAAAGTTTCATTTATTATTTCTCTTGTGTTTGCGCATTTTTTTACAGTAAAATACTGTTAATAGCAGTTAATTAAACTAATTTTAATCAAATATGTAAATGGAAAAATCTCATGAAATGGTTAAAATGTATTCGATCGACTGTTATTTAAATCCAGTTTAAATAGTGAATAAATAAGAGTTTGATGAGACTGCCTGTTAACGTGTGCTCTAAATCAGAATTGTACTTCCAGAGCTTAGCTTTGGTTAAAATAAGCAGCTAATTAAATGAACTTTTATTAATTATTGGAATTAAAAATGTGTGTGTGTGTGTGAAATGCTTACATTAGTGTTTAGGTACATTTAATTAAATTTTAATGCCAACTAAAGTTAAAAGAGATTGCCTTTGTATAAATCCCTTGCAGTACACATAGACTTTTACACAAGCGATTCATTAAATGTATCGTATACAAGAATATGAGTAAAAATATTAACTAATGAATTAACTTTCTTAATTGGGGCTTCAAGAGCACAAAGCTTCCGAAATTGGTCATTGTATCCTAGCCATATACTCCACGTATTGTTGATGGTTGATGACTGAACTTAAGTATAATTGGTGACTGAATTTAAGTACTTAAATTTCTAATCATTACTGACAATCAGCTATATAAATACGTTTTACTCTCTCAGATAAGAGCAAGAAGTCCTAGATCTGTGGTTAAAGTGCACTTAATCACTCACTAATGTTAACAACAGTCTGATGAACTTGATTGAATGAATATTCTTTTTCGGAACATAATTTAAAATATCTTCAAAATAGCATAAATATATACAAAGGCTTAGTATTGATGGAATAGTGGTCTTTTGAGTGAAATATCCTAAGTTCGATCTCTACCATTTTTGAATAATGGAAAATGGCACTTCTACCCTGAGCATGCATAACAGTCGGAGAGAGATCTTGAGAGTTTTCGACCCTTTCAATACAGGAATCCATGAAAACTCCTCTCGGAAGACGCTGAGAATGTTAAAACTGCCTGAGGCTATTAGCTGTCTACTTCATAGTACCAAACAAAACTATATGAAAATGTAAAAATGAAAGAAATTAGTAAGATATATCCCCCTAATTCTCGCCTTTTGCGGATTTTTTTTTGTCGCCAAGCTGAATGCATGATTTTGGAACGAGAAAATTCCTTAAGTCCGCCGAATTTGAAACGCTGAACAAAATATTTAAACGCTGTTGCCACTTAAGAAAAATTTTATATGTGATGCAAAAATAACGTAAAACATGAGAAAAATCCGAAGCTAGCAAAAATCCGAAAAGCAACAAAAGCTTAAATTGGAAACACAATAATCAAAGCAAAGGAAACTAGATTTGGAGAGAAATCTCTTGGAGGGACATACCATACTTATACCCAATAAAATGACATAGCTAGGAATCTGATGCCAGTTTCTGAGGTTTTGGTATCTTATTACTTAAAGCATAAATTATTTGCTTTCAACACAAATCCAAATAATAATCATAAACTGGATGAATTCGATGGCTTAATACAAAGAATATCAGAGGAACAAAAAAAATTGAATAACATCATCTTTCACAGATCATGTGATCAAAGATTATTATCTTTCGGCGTGCAATAATCTCTGACTAAGACTGTTGAACAGAATCGATGTATTTCGTAAATTGTGGCATTTTACATTAACATATATAAAGTATTAACATGAAATATATTTACATACATTTTTAATAATAATAGTTATCACAATTTCAAAGTTGTGAATTGAAAAAACTTATTTTATACAGCTATCATTATTAGGTTAAAAAATCAAATTTTTTAACTTATTTATTACTATCGTAAAAAGAAATGAAAACTTAAAGTGTTATAAAAACTTTTTGTGAAAGTTATAAAAACTTTATGTGTTCTTAGGAAAAAGCGAAACTTAATTACCATTTTTCATTTATAATTTATAGTGGTAATTACCAATGAATTGCGAAAATTTCTGAATTTTATCTTCAGTTTTAAAAAAGTTAAAAATATTAAAATAATGTTATATTTTTCTTATGTTAAGTTTCAAATACAGTTCTGTAATTTTTTCACTATGTTGATGATATTATAAATTGCACTTCCGGAAAAAATTTAAGAAATCCAGTCTTATCAATTAACAAAGGTCAAACGTATGTTTTTTAACCAATTGTTACAAACTTCTTGGATGTTTTTAAATAACCCATTAGAATGCCATGAATTATCCGTTAATGCCAACCAGAGTTTGGCATTCTAAAATTGTGAAAGTTCACTATGAGGTAAGCATTCAAAGCCTTTTTTTTTCTCTTACGTAAAAGTTATTTAATTATAATATAAATTATTAAAATATTAATTATTTAAATTTATCTATGATCATTTTAATGACGGAAAATTTCACAGAAAACGTTATACAATATAATTAACAAATGTAATTTTCTAAAAGAGTTAAATTATTTTATGACATTACATTTCTTTTATTTTTAAAGATAATTGTCATTAATATAAAAAGAGAATTTATTAATTATTATTTCGCATGTATTTTGTTAAGTGATTTACTTTATTCGCTAATTATAGCTAAACACATAATAAATAACAATTTCACAACTACGATAAGTGTCTCAGCATATAACAGAAAAATTAATATTAAATCTGAATTATTTACTAATTATTCTATTAAGCATTATTGTTTAAGTACTATCATTCTATAATAAAAGATATGTAATTATTTGTATTTGTTATTAACTTATTAATTGGAATTATAGTTAAAAATTGTACGATCCTTCAGTGAATTATTGATATCAATTCAGAATAACATGTAAGCAATGTGTTTTTATTTTTTTCAAGGGACATAATTTATAAAAATTTTCCTTTTATTTCATAGAAAAATTAACTAAATTAAGTATTTACACGATGAGTTTACGTAAAAAGATTTAAAACATTAAATAAGATATTTTATGTACATTCATCTGAACAAAAAAGGTGTAACGCTGATATTATAGCCATGAATAAAATTAATTAAATAGGATATCAAAAAAATCCATTATATAAATAGTATTATGAAGAGCACAGATTTCCTTGTGAACTTTCATACAATAAATTCCCGCTGTGTGACCTGGAGAAAAATTGCTCCAATTAATTACGAGTCTGATTTTAATAAATTAGTGAAAAGAAAGTTTGACAGGAAATTAAAATTGAGATTTAGATCCTTTCTTTTTATTTATGTCTTTAAGAAGAATTCAATATTATAATTAGAAATATTAAAATAATAAATATATTATATATTGACGCTATACAAACCTCAACAATTTAAAGCATATTATAAAGCCTTACAAGCACATTCATATTCGATGCAGGAATCGAGTCAAAGAACTGTTAAAAGAGAGCGTTCACAATGCAGCTATTAATTTCAATCTCAAATTTCAGACATAAAAATGTATATATAATACAAAATCTTTAAAATAATTTTATGAATGTGTATTTCTAAACAACATATTCATAATTAATTTAAATTAATTTTTAAGGGATCGTAAAATTCGTTTATCTTTAATATATTAAGGAATATTTTCTTACATAGTTTAACCATAATGTTTTTCTTTTCAGCTAGAGAACTAATTGATTAAATAATTAATTTCAGTTACCACATGAATATATCACTCATCATAATTTTGATTTAGATTTTTTTATTTCTCATAATGAATAAACTTTATTTTATTTCTTATAATAAGATCTCGGATGTTTTTCTATGAATTTTCTGAATATTTTTAAGAAATTATATTAAAAAAAAAAAAAACTTAATTTTATTTCCCATAATTAGATTCTCTGATATAGTTTAAAGAATTTCTAAGAATGTGATATTTTTCTAAGAATTGTGTCTCTTGTGTGAAGAATAAAACATGTTGTTTACTTGGGGGGTTTTTTCCGCTAATTCTCTAACACCCTTTATCTTCGCTTTATTTAAGGTTTATTTTTTAAATTATATTCATATCGAGTTTTTATTCCCCAGGAGACTGTACACAAGTGCCTTGAATTGTAAAAACTAAACCCTCATTTAGCAAGCTCAGAAAAGAAAGTAGTACATGGAACTAGTCAGATACTGTAGTCACTTGTATCCTAGTAAAGTACTGTCAAACCTGGTATAAAAAGAGAGTGAAAAAAGACAAGCTGTATCATACTAAATCCAATTAGGACTTGATACCAAAAGGAAAATTTTTAAATACTACAGATTGTAAAAATAACTAATCAAAGAGCATTTTATTACATACGTTAATATTTTTTAATAAAAGAAACACGATATCAATTTAATATATTATTATATATTTTAACTGTGATTATTCTCTTTAGAAAATTCTCGAATTTGGGATGGTTTGTTCGATATATGAACTCGGTCATCATTCAGTAGCTTCCGAATCACAACCAAAATCCCCTTTGGAATTGTTGAATTAAGGGAAATATTCAGGAGTTTGAAGAAACCATATTGCATTATTTTGGCATCAAATTTGATGTTAAATACAAGAATCTAGAGCTTACATTTTGCTATAAAAAGAATCAATTTGTAAATGAATGGTAGTATTCTGATTGTAACAAACAGTCTTTGTCACTGCTGTCTGATAAAGAAGGAGCACTTTCAGATATTTTCACCAAATATCTGAAAGTGCTCTTAGAGTTTAAATGTATTCCATGGATCTGACTGAATTCTATATTTTTCTGTCAGCGAACATATAATTTTGAAAGGGATTAGCCATGGTGTCATTTAGACATAATGCCTTCTGCACTTGAAGGTGAAGAACTACTTTCTCCAAATATTCACCCCAAATATCGATCTTCATTAATCAATAATTTCACTCAATCTTTGATATTTTCTTTATAATTAATTAAGAAGTATCCATACATTTTATGTTCAAGGAGAAACGTATCAGGCATGTGCATGGGGACTGAGATAATAAATAATTTGGGTAATAATGTGGTGTGTGTTAAATTTACCCTTAATTTTAAATAGATTGTTAAGATGCTTAAACATTAATAACGTTTACTTGGTTTAGATGAGAGAGTCTTCACGAGAGCTGTTGAATCTCAGAGAAACGCTTGCTACATCTTCCCATAATGTTTTGCTCAAGGAAAATAAAAAGGTGTTCTTTGAAAGGTAAGCGCTTAAAATTCGGTTCATTCGCTATTGATCAAAGTAAGAGAGTATTTAAAACGGCAATTTGCTGCATGGTTACTTCCACTGTAAAAAGACAATTTGGTCCTATTTTTGTAAATAATGACGAGCTATTTTAGGTTACTCACTTTTGTCAGAACTATTAGTAGTGGGAGTGATGACACCTCATACAGTGAGACACCGGTGGGTGTACCATCGTGGCCTTGAAAGTAGGTGGATCCCTCTCATTTAAAAAGAGGGACCAAACAGAAAAGCCCCAGAGTCATCCTGCAGCTCTCAGAGGTGTTATTTCTCATACAGAACTGTGCGACCACCACCTACTGAATGCACAACAATCACCTTTAGTGAACACGGTGGTTCTTCGATTCTGTCGAGATTTGCAATTACTACCTTCCAATTATGATGACGAAGACACTAACTAACCAGACGACCGCAGCTTCTACAGTTTCGCTATGAAGCAGGGCTTACGTAGAATTTGAAGGAACTGGCGGCATTTAGGGCCTATGTCAGAACCAAACCTACGAACTGTTAAGCTAAAAAACTATGCTCTACCAATTCAGCTTCCTTTTCGGAAATGAGAGATTGATGATGCATGTCCGCTGAATGCTCTTGCAAATACTTACGAATGCATATTTCATCCTTCCTGCAAAGAGTTGTATAATTGTACCATGAAAAGCCCAATGATGTATTCTCTTCCCGTCACGTTGACTACGATGCTTTGTATGAAACTGTCATGGCCAAAATTTTTATTTAATGAAAATTATTCCTCAAGCGAAACATCTGAAATTATAAAAATGTTGTAAAACTATCCATTAGCTATTCTCTGCTGCCTTCATGAAAGACGTTTCATACTTAATGAAGCATATTCATGTAAATCTCACAAAGGAAAATAAAATCCAAAAACTGCTCAATAATCACCACAACAGCTACACCCACAAAGACGAAACGCAATATTGAATTACAAAAACTAAATATTGAGCCTATGTCACAACTGCCCAATGTGGGTCTAGAGATACAGGGTCCATAATTGTTTTCCTGATTGAAGGCTCTGGGATGTGAAAGAAATGTCCCGATTAGGAGGTCAGCCAAACGCAAAATTACCAGTGCTTAGTTCCCAATAATGTAGATACTCAGTTTATGGGCCCACTGAAGGAATGAAAGGCTGAGTCCAGAGGATCGAATCCCGGATCTGTGTCTTAAAAGCATGAAGCGCTAACATTAAGTCACTAGGTTTCAATACTGATTACCTATTGATTTAAAGTTTGAATTTATTAAAAAGTGTTACTAGACTCTTGCAATGCCTAGACTAATGGGGGAAAGCTATCACAAAACTATCTCGATATCCTCCATGTAACACCTTCCAAAATGGCTTTTCATATACAGAGCATACAACTCTCAGGTAGCACGTGACAACAGCTGAAACACTTCTCAAAAAACATGAAGCACAATTGAAAATGTTATAAAGCATTGTTTAACAATGTTTGGAATTGAAACTCGGATTTAGCACGTAAATGACTCGGTCTTGACATGAGGTCAGTATCACAACAAAAACTTGGCTTAGATGCCGTATAACTCAGGAAGTCAAATTTTTTTTTGGCGATGAAGAGATGTTGCCAAGATGAATATTATGACTTACGCGATGACGTAAATACTAGAGTTGCCAAAACAGAATTTTCTGCGTAATTCTTATACGGTCTTTATGTTTATGGCGTTATAAAAACCAGGCAGCCAGGTATATAAGGTAATTCGCTGAAAAATATTTAAAAAAACTCAAAATTCGGCATATTCGATTATACGGCATCTGTGCCAAACGCTCTAATTAAAATATAATTATACATTGAGGAAAATAATTCTATTTTCATAGCATGATTATGGAAACATAGATAATATAACACTGAATATAAACGATGATAAAAAAAAAAGAATCAAGGAACACAATCCGATGAGAAAAAACGCTTCTGCAGAATGTTGATGGTCGAATGTAATGTGGTAAAAGATATTGAGACGTTACGAAAAGCGCGGGAATAACGAGATGACCTCTCTATTGCTCCAATAAATAGTAACACAGACTGTATGAGTGCGCTGCTATTGATTTACCTGAAGAGGACCTCCGCGGTGGGCTGTCAAGATGGAAAGCAATTCATAAAACTTCTGCGTGATAGCCTCGTTCTCAGACACGCAACTGGATGATTATTTCTTCATCGTTCTTCTTACTTCGAACAAAATGCTTTCATTTGTTTTGCCTTAAATGAAGATGATGAAGATAAACCACTGATTTGTATATACATTTTTGCTCTAATTTACAAAACAGAATTATACTTACTTATACTGAGTGTCAGGCATCATTTGTTTTATTGCAGAGACCCATTTGTTTGAGTCGATAAGCATATTCAATCGATCGAGTAAGATTTCTTCTAATCGAGTAGGTTGCTAACGAAATGAAAAACAAGTTAGAAACCTATTTCTACACAGAAAATCCCTCATGTTTTTTTAACAGAAGTTAAGCTTATTTTAAAATTTGTCAATAAACTTCTAAGCAAAAATTTATTCAAAATTCTGTATGTTACACTGATATCCTATTTGAATTTAGTGAGAACCATGATGGCTTAGTGGTTAGGGCATTGGATTTCCGTCCGGAAGGGTGAGGTTCGATTCCCAATGCCGCCAAAGGCCCACCGAGTACATGCGATATACATGTTCTTTAAATCTGTGGAATCGAAAGTTCTGTGGACAGTCGTTGAGCAGTTACAATGAGTATAATGGTCTGTAGAAAATTTTCTCCAGATCAAAGTCAAAATGGAAAATTGCATCCTTTGGTGGCGCCATCTATCGGAGGAGTCTTAGAGCAAAGTTATACTTTTACCTTCGTGATGCTCTGATTAAACAAAAAACGCATCCTACTGGCTTAAATTCTCATGGCCAGCGGCATAGGGAACTTGGCTTGTCCCAGTGTCATAAGTAACGACAACGAATTAAATATTACTACGCAAAATTATTTTTCGAGTATCGCAAGTTATAATAGCATTATTTTAAATAATAATGTACATTTTAAAATGTGATTATTTTTAATTATTTTGAATAATCCATGATTATAATGGTTTTTCTTTTAAGCTAATTCGTAACTGCATGCTTTTCAAGGTATGCAGGAATCTATTGAAAATTCATTTCTGATGAAGAATGTCACGACTTGCAGTGCCTACTTGTGAATTTGCTCCTAAAGGTATCATAAACATATTTAACATTTGCAAAGGATATAGTCTCACAATCGAAAGTTGCTTTAAGGAATTTTTGCAACATGCAAATTTTTAGGAGGAATTTCCATTTATAATAATTAGTAACAGTGTGTCACTGAAGTAAAAACGATTCTAATTCCTAAGCTCCACTGGTGGAATCGAATCTTTTAAAATGGAAGGTTGCAAGTTCGGTATTCATCTTTATTGAACAATGAGAAATGAATTTTGCATTTTTCCTTTTCGAATTACGTATCTACTTATTTATTGGAGTAACAGTTTTCCGAACTAGAGACACGACTTACTGTCTACAAAAATCCTCTCGGAAGGCTACTCATCTTGAATGCTTGACTGACTGAAATAAACCGTCCTGTCTTGTTAAACTAGCTGATAGATGGCGCCACTATAAAAAAAGAAAGCATTGAAATCTAAATTACATTTTTAATAATATAAACCTGTTACTTTCTATCTGCTTCAACTATCAAATATTTGTGTCTCACTATATCTTAGAGGTATGACCCCATTAAGACTGGAAGGAGGTCTTAGTTCAAACTCAGACACTAATGAATAAAAGAAACGAGAGGAGCTGCATTTGTCTCTTAGATGCGTACTTGGGATACTTCCACAATATCAAGTCCCATGAATGCCCGGGAGGAATCTAATTTAAAAATAGTCACTCAACAATGTTCCCATTCTATTCATTATTCTATACCGAAATTCATGTCTGTAGAGAGTCTACAAATTTTTAAGGAGTTAAATTTAAACATCATTTTATTTTAAAGTTATTATAAAGATTATTTGCAGACATAAGTAAATAAATTTTATAGATGAGGTTAAATGAAAAAAATTTTTGATAGAAATGCATCGAAATTTCCGATCTGAGGCAAAAAAAAAAAAAAAAAAAGAAAGAAAGAAAGAAAGAAATTCATTAAACTTCATCACTTTTTTTTCTATTTCTGAATGAAAAAAGGCAAAAGTGAAAAAAA
>CM057814.1:131546777-131616777 GCA_030067965.1 Latrodectus elegans
CATCGCCTAGGCATGCTGAGTATCAAATTTATCGATCTGATCTTAGGGAATATTACACCATTCATCAAGCAATACTCTCCGAAATACGGTAGACATGTGGGAGAGGATGACAAGCTTCAATTCGTCAACCAAGCATGTTCAACAACTGCTCTACTGGATTCAAGTCCGGTGAGTATGCTGACCAGACCATACGAGTGATATCCTCTGATTGAAGGCATTCGTCTACAATATTTGCACAATGAAGACGGGCATTGTCATCCATAAACAAAAATCCTGCACTCATGACATCCCATAACAAACGTACATGTTGTTTCAAGAGTGACATCCCGATAGATGTGTCACGTCATGGTTATATTTTGAACAAGCAGCTTAATTCTGGAACGCAGAATAACTCCTCCCCAAACGAGCAATCCTGCACCACCATAACGGTGTTGTTCAATGGTGTTCTATTGGTGGTAACGGGTACCTGGCCCTCTCCATATAAAAGTCCGGCGAGAATCAGACGGAAAGCTAAACCTGGACTTTTCGGAAAACATCACATAAAACCCCTGTTGCGGTGTCCACAATGCATGCTCTCTACTCCAGGCACACCTCAGACGACAGTGAGTTCCGGTAAGTGTAACAAATCTGACATTCGTACGAGCACATAGACCCATATGCCCTAAGCGTCTTTATACGATTCGCCTTGAAACTGCCGTACCGGTAGCTAAAGAGAACTGACGAGTTAGGTTTGATGCTGTGATCTGCCTGTTTCTTTTGGCAGTAACTGCCAAATACCGGTCTTCATTCGACGTTGTAACTCGGGGGCGACCTTTTCTGTAATGTCTATTCATATTACCATCATCTTGAAACCGTTGCCAAAGCCTGGAAATGACATTCTGGGCAATTCCAAGTTCCTCCTATACTTCCAGCTGCACTCTTAAAAAAATCGAGTAGTTTTTCCCCACTCGATGAGCGATAGATATTTTGTACTCCAAAAAGATTCAAAATGAATCCTTTTGTACTTTATTGGGGAGAGAAGTTCTCTTTCAAACACTCCATCTTCGATTCAAAGCAATTTTCCCTCCTTTTTTTACATGTTTATGGCACAAAACAAATGTCATGTGCTCTGATTGGATTAAATGATCACGTGGCTCTATGCTTTCGGTTTAGTTTCGTTAAAAATGAGGAAATTAAAGCTCCATTTTGTAAAAGCTATTTATTTGAATATACACTGCTGGCCAGTAAAATTGCTACACCATGAAGAAATGCAGATAACAAAATGATATTTATTGGACAAATATATTATACTAGAAATTACAAGTGATTAAATTTTCAAAAAATTTGGCTGGATAGATCCTGAGAAATCAGTACCCAGAACAACCACCTCTGGCAGTAATAACAGCAGTTATACGCCTGGGCATTCAGTCAAACAGAGATTGGATTGCATGTACAGGTACCGATTCGCATATAGCTTCAACACGATGCCACAGTTCATCAACCGTAGTAACTGGCGTTTGGTGACGAGCCAGTCGTTCGGCAACCATTGACCAGATGTTTTCTATTGGTGAAAGATCTGGAGAACGTGCTGGCCAGGGCAACAGCAAAACATGTTCCGTATCAATTAAGGTCCGTACAAAACCGGCAACATGCGGTCGAGCATTATCCTGCTGAAACGTAGGGTTTCGCAGGGCTCGAATAAAGGGTAGAGCCAAGGGTCGTAACACAACAGAAATTAACGTGCACTGTTCAAAGCACCGACTATGCGAACAACAGGTGACCGAGACGTGTATCCAATGGCACCCCATACCATCACGCCAGGTGATGGGCCAGTATGACGATGACGAATGCACGCGGCCAGTGAGCGTTCACCACGATGCCGCCAAACACGGATACGACCATCATGATGCTGCACATAGAAACTGGATTCATCTGAAAAGATGACGTCTCGCCATTCGTGCGCCCAGGTTCGTCGTTGATCACACCATTGAAGGCGCTCTTGTCTACGGCGCAGCGTCAAGGGAAGCCGCAGCCATGGTCTCCGAGTTGACAGTATGCTGCTGCAAACGTCATCGAACTGTTCGTGCAGACACTTGTTGTCTTCCAAACTACCCCGTTTCTTGACTCACGACTCGTGACGTGGTTGCACGATCCATTACGGCCATGCGGATAATATGCCTGTCTTCTCGGCTGCTAGTGATAGTTGGCCGTTGAGATCCCGCATGGCGTTTCGTATAACCGTCCTGAACCCATCGATTCCATATTCTGCTAACAGTCATTGGATCTCGACCGACGCTAGCAGCAATACTGCGATAAGATAAACCGCAATCCCGGTACGCTACAATTCAATTTTTATCAAAGTCATAAACGTGCTGGTACGCATTTCTCCTTCTTACATGAGGCATCACAACAACTTTTCACCAGGCAACAACGTTCAAATGCAATTTGTGTATAAGGAACCGGTTGAACAATTTCCTCTTTTAAACAAAATGTAGGTGTCGGTACTGGCGCCTGCTTTGTCTCAATGCGCTGAAAAGCTAATCATTTGCATATCACAGCACCTTCTTCCTTTCGTATAAATTTCACGTCTGTAGCATGTCGCCTTCTGGGTGTAGCAATTTTAATGGCCAGTAGTATATATATATATATATATATATATGTGTGTGTGTGTGTGTGTGTGTGTATATATATATATATATATATATATATATATATATAATTGGACAAGAAGGAGAGCAGAAACATTACGGTGAATCTTTATTTCATATATTAATTGAATGACTAAATCAATTCGTCATATTTGTTATTTTTCCCTATTATATAAACTTTCGTTTTCAATAGGGTGAATGAATGAATTCTATTGAGTTCATATTCATGAAATGTTTATTATAACCATTTCATTATTATATTTCAAATATTATATTTGAAATTTTTGATTAATTGATAATGTTTAATAATATAAAAATGTGTTTGGAAATTTTATATTTCATTTCAAATACTATTTTCTACCAAAATTTAATTTATTATAAATCAATGGTAAATTATAATGAATACATTTTTAAATTCTTTTACTTTCTAATCTGCGTGAATATGATTATTAATTTTCTCGTTGATTTAAATATCCAATGTATATTATAGAAATATTATTTAATATAGTGTATTTTACTGAATTGAAAGTGCGATTAATATCAAATACAACATTTTACCAATGAATAAGGATAAATTTTTTCATAATAAAATTTGAATCTTTTTAATTTAAATGTTAATACAATATAAAGCAAATATTAATCTACAGAATACTACTTGACAGTATGTATTATATTTATTAAATTTTCACTGACAATGTGTATTATATTTATTAAAATTTCTCTGACAATATTTGATTTGATTGTTACTAAATCAAAACATTCGTAGATAAAACGAAAATAAAATTACATATATCAAAATCTACTATTAATTTGAATAATATTTTAGAATTTCTAACCAAAAATTTTCTTGATGAAATATAATTTATACTCGTATTTTGTGGTTGTCATTGTCATCAGCGAAGAAAAAAATAAAAAACAAAATTAGCAAAAGCGAATCTGAAACATGGAGATCTTTTGAAAATGATAATACGCATTATAAGAAATAAATGGCTGATCAGGTATATTCTGTATAATATGTAATCAAAATAAGTTTTGTGGAGACTGAGAAAATGTTAACTATTGTTATTACAACAAGTATCAATTTCATTGTGCTTGTAAAACTAGTTTAAAAGTTGGAAGTAATATTCTATATGTTTAATGTAAGAACTTAATTAAATGGCATGAAAATTCCAGTCAATATTTTCAGTTAAAATCTCTTATTAAAGTTTTGGTTTTAAAGTTGATTTTAAGATAACGAAAGGTGATTATTCATTAAATTCTATTAAAATTAAATTATTATTACTTGGTAATTAGCTTAAGAAATTTTAATATTTTTAAATCTATTTTGAATTAAAGTTTTATTTGTTTCTACTGCTAAAATTAAACTCTAATTAACTTTATAATAAATTTATAATTCATTTAAAATTTTCTTTTCATTTAAAATTAAAAATTTTTATTTGAATTTAACTTCTTAAAAAAATAAATATCCAGTATTTATAATTCACTTGACCATAACTAGTTTTCACATTTATAATATTATTGAGTAAACACATATAGGTATATGTATGTATTTTTCCTTTCAGATACAATGATTACAATTTGAAATGCCTTATAAAATTCCTCTAGAAAAAATATTTGAATTTGTGAAGAAAATGTTTAAAACAAAATAGCATTTTACGATGAAAAATAGATCATCTATTGTTCTATTCTATTACAGAATTTATTTCTCTAAGTATCGAAAATAGGCTGATTTTAATATGAAACATTGGTAGTATAAAACCTGTATTTTTTGCATATTTGAGGACGAATTTTAAAATATTCATGAAAGTAATAAACTTTTATATCAACATTATTTTCTAACAATGCCACAATGATTTAAGTACACCAAAATTTACAATTTCTTACATAATTTGCATATCTGCATTTTTAATGGTAGAACATAAAACATTCTGTAATTGCATTTCCAAGTTTTTTTTTATTGCATATGAATAAGATGTTTTAAATTATTTTAATACCAAAAATATTTAGTTGAAATTGTGCAGAGAAAGGATTTTCTTTTTTAAAAATGGAAGAGAAATCTCATTGTTATTTTGATATTTGTTTAATGATTGCATGATCCAAAAGAAAGTAATTAAAATCTATATTTTACAAAATATGCAGTATTGCTTGTGTCTTTTATTATATTGTAGTTTTCTACCTTGTATATGCGATCAGGATCTAAAGTTTGCAAAATACATTTATTAAAATGCATATTATCTTTCGTATTCTTATTTTAATAGTATTCTTATTTTGTTTTATTAAATTGTGTATTCAAAAAAATTAAGTTCCAATATTAATTTGACTGTAATAAGAATTTCTGTTTACATATTTTTATTTAATTTTTTTCTGTATAAAAGTTGAATAAATGTTCCTTATATAATCTTGCATTTTATTTTTAATTTCATTGAAGTTATTTTCAGTTTAAACTTAACTTGGAAAATATATCATAAAACATGATTTATTTGCAAAAATATAAGTCAGTTTTTTTCAACAGAATAATCTGTATATATTTGTCTTTATCCTCCTGTGTAACTCCAAAAATGCATATTATCAATATTCAAAAATAAATATTATGCTATACTATAAATAAATGATTTTTTCAAAAGAACTTAAATATTTATTTGTATAAAATATTCATATATTTTTTAAATTGTGTATAATTTGTTGTATTAATAATGTTTGTGAAAGTTAATTGTGTACTTAATGAGCCCTTAGTAAACTAAACTGAAAAATAAGTAGCGTGACTATTTTTTCTTGAGAGTGCTACACTCACATGTAAAATTAAATAAATATAAATAATGTAATAAATGGCTGAACAATTTGCTTGAATTTGTATGTAATTTTAAAACTACTATAATTATGCAAATCAATTAAAATGTCATATTCAATTGTACCGTTAAATTATTGAATAAAGAAATCTTGTCTTTGTACTGTAATTGTCAAAAATGAAAAAAAAACAGTATTTCTTAAAATAAAGAATTCAAAACCTAATTTCTGCACTATAAATTGACAATATAAAAACATCAGCAATACTTCTATAAAAGATTGAAATTTACTCTTTTTTAATTTACCCTTTTAAGCGATTTGTTGTTTCTCTCCTTAAAAGGAGTGGTTTACCCGTTTCTTTCAAAAGAGTGAATTTCTATCTTAAAGATTGATTGAGTTTTGTGAAAATGAAAGAGTGAAATTTCACTCTTTCTGAGTGAAATCCACTCGATTTTTTTTAAGATTGTGGGTACGTCTAAATTCCAAGCGGCCGATAATTTACTACGTAAAAAAACATCCAAATTTTTCCATTGTGCCATAACTATGCGGTTATTACCCAGAAAGGCCTTTAAAAGCGCCTGTGAACAATTTTACTTTTATTGTAACCATTCCTTCAATACCTCTTTCTTATACTCTTGTCATTGTGACGTACTATTGGCGCCATCTGATGGCTTCTAAGAATTTACATATTATTCTTCAAGAAGTGAGTGATAATTCTACATGTGAAATTTTTAGTTTAGAGTTCAATTTCTGTGTGATTCTGGACTATCCTTAATTTATAGACAGGAGTGTAGATTCTCAAATATATATGAAGATAGACCACAAGAATAAAGTTATTTTAACAAAAATAATATAATCAAGGAAATTTATAGTGTTAATTTAAACAATTTTATATGACCAAGGAAACAAACATTCCTAGAATTAAAAACTATAATAAATGTTTGAATGTGCTGTAACAGCTAGAGAAACAGTAAAAATTATAAATTTAATTTTAAAATAAAATTAGAAGTAATATTATTAGATAAAATCATTATTGTAAGCAATTTTATATGTAATGTAAAAATTAATCACTAAGTAATTAACGCCTAAAATCGATTCCAAGATATATGTATCAGTAACACAAAAATTGAAAACTTAATATAAAAGAGAAAATCTATAAAATAATATAATGTGAAGAAATTCATAATTCTAACCTAAGCATTTTTAGTGACTAAGAAAAAATTCATTTTCCAAGTCAATCCTCATAAATGCTAAACTGTTCAATTAAAGTAATTTATATTGTTTGATAAAATTGTTACTTAAATAAATTGTTAAATCTAAAAACATTAAATTTTGCATAGGCTACCAAAATTAATACTGAAAAATAAGAAAGAATAAATGTGAATTTAGTTTGAAGAAGCGACCAAAGAAAGCAATCTATATTTTTAGGTAAAAAATAAAATACATTCTAAAATACACATGTGTTGGATAAGCTATAAAAATTCCCTAGGAAACTACAAAAATTTCATAAATGAAGGAAAAAATAGAGCAATAAATTTTGCATGTTCCTCTTGTTGAAACAAGAAAACAAGATTTCATTCGCTGAATTCATAGTAATTAATGCTAAAGAATCCTAAAATAAAGACGCATGTATTGCAGGACACACGCGTCTTTATTCTACTAAAAAATACAGAATAACAATTTCCAATTAGCGATTTTTTTTAATTTTGGCCGCAAATTAAGTTCTTTAAATTTCATTCCCTGACATGATAAGTTAGGGAAGGTTTTAAAGAATCTTTACTTATTTTTAGATCTATTCTCAAAACAAATATTTCCCAAGTACACAAAGTATCGTGCACCAGAACATTTCCTTTTGCAGTACAATAAATTATCTCTATAAAATCTTGCTTTTAGAGTTATTCACAAAACAATATATTGAACTGGAACACCACACATATTTTTCTAGTTAAATTTTATTTCATAATATAAGTTCACGAAATATGGATTAATAAGTTCACAAGACTCGTTGAATCTTTTTTCTCAAATTAAAAAAAAAAATCAGAAATTGGTTTTTACAATAAAATACTAAATTTTACTTTCAATAGCTGGAAATAGTTTAAGCTTCCTAATTCTTACTAAAGATAAAAGCAAATGATTCTAAAACGCAACTGATCACAAATATGATGCGTTAGTATAAATAACAATGTTTTTTTTAAAAAAATTAATACACTATTTTTAATACCACGATTGATTTTAATTCTTTAAAAGGATGCATTGTATAACATTCATTACGGAAGTTTTCACTTAGGGTGAAGAAATGATTGATTTTTTTTTTTTTTTTTCTATTTTTCTTACTTTTTGGAAAAATTTTCAAACTATAATGTCAAAAATAAAATTAGAAAATTCTAATTTCTGCGCTATTTTAAATCAAGAATATTTGTATCAAGAATAAAGAATCTTATTGCAAAGATTTAATATAATTCTACTGGATGTGACAAATGAAATTCTTTTTTTTTATATAGAAATCTATATCATCTTGAATAAAATTAAACCATTTTGAACAACTCTCTCTCTCTCTCTGTGTGTGTGTGTGCGTGCGTGCGTGCGTGCGTGTGTGTGTGTGCGTGCGTGCGTGCGTGTGTGTGTGTGCGTGCGTGCGTGCGTGTGTGTGTGTGCGTGCGTGCGTGCGTGTGTGTGCGTGCGTGCGTGCGTGCGTGTGTGTGTGTGCGTGCGTGTGTGTGTGTGTGCGTGTGTGTGTGTGTGTGTGCGTGCGTGCGTGTGTGTGTGTGTGCGTGCGTGCGTGTGTGTGTGTGTGTGTGTGTGCGTGCGTGTGTGTGTGTGTGTGTGCGTGCGTGCGTGCGTGTGTGCGTGCGTGCGTGTGTGCGTGCGTGCGTGCGTGTGTGTGTGTGTGTGTATATATATATATATATATAGATATAAAATGAAAGAAAACGATTTATCAAATATTTTTTTAATTCCTTCAGAAGTTTAACGAATTTTTTTCTTCAAATATATGTCACGATTAGTTTCCCGAAACTTCTATTGAAAGCTCTTGAGGAATTATAAAAAAAGTAGTTCAATCTTAGATTATATATTTCTAAATAAATATTATAACTGTATATTCTAACATTTCTATTCTTTGAATATCATTATAATAAAATAAAAAATTTACATTTAATGCAATTTTAAAGAATTAAGAGAAAATGTACATGAAATTAAAGCAGCTCTTTTTAAGTTTTGAGACAGTTGAACAGTAAAAATTAAGTCATTCATTTCAATTAAGTTAATTCAGTGTATTTTAAATAATTATAAAATTTTATTGAAAACCTAATTTACATTTTTATGGTCACTATTTTATTTTTTAATGAATATGGCAACATTAAAGAGAAATCTCTAACAAATATCTTTTTCTAGTAAACACTGTCTTAAAGTAAAATTTTTCCCCTAAGATATTTATTATTAAGCAGTTGAACATTTCAACGGGATTATTCAAGCAAAACATCTTTTTTAGAAAGCGTTACGTTGCATATTTAACGAGGGATTCATTGAATTCATTTTGAAAAGTTCTTGATATGCAATAAATCTTCTTAAGGCTTCAAATAAGGTAACGCTGTTAAGGCCTGTTTGGATTTAAAACAAACTGATTGTAAATACATTCTTCTTTTTTTTTTTAATATTAACATTTTAAATCTCAGACAAATATTTATACAACACAGTATTTACTGTGTTGTTCTTCATTCTTGCGAAAAATTCATCCATTTAATTTGAATGATAAATTAGAAGCTAGTTTCTACATTTTAAAAATTCAGGTATTTTGATAAAAAAAAAAGAAACCATTTTTAGTGAAATTAAGTTTATTTCTAGCATACTTATGAATTACCGTTCGTGTTTGTCCTAATCAAAACTTTCAATTCCTTTTATGTTTTATTCGCATGAATCTGATTTCAATACTTGGAATAAATAATATTAATTTTACGATAAAATGTACATTTTTTATTTACGGAAACTTGTTATAAAATATAAATGTATGGGAAAAGACATTTGACTCTTATATAAAATATTTCTCGTGTAGTTTATGGATGTGACATGGAATTCCCCGTAAGTAAACGAAGAATAAATTTCTGGAAAATATCATACCACGTATTTAAAAAAAAAAAATAACTACTGGTAATTTTGTGTTTAGTTATTTTATATTATCCTTATATATATATATATATATATATATATATATATATATATATATATATATATATATATATATATATATATATATATATATATATATATAATCAGTTCTTTTTCCTTAATGTAAATTAAGTTTGTTCATTGCAATACGTTCCTGACTGCATTATATTAATTCAAAGCACAAAAATAGTCTCAAAATTTTAAATCCCACTCGAATGACTAAGTCGACTCATAAACTGGTATTCTTTTCTCTATTTACTCCAAGCAATTTAGAAACATTGGATTCTACGAGAGATAACTTTCTGAAACCTTCACAATCAGATGGTCTAAGAAGGTTCAAATATCGAACCCGCTACCCTCCAGATTTAAAGATGAATTTCCTTATCAAGTTCCAATTCAATTTATAATTATTGACATGTGTATTGAATACAATTGTCTTTAAAAGTAACACGTGTATCAAATAGAAAAAATTATTAACATGTCATCTAAAACATCCTCAATACAAGTGTGCTGCTGTATTGGTAGATACTGGTTTCAAAATCCCTTGTCAATAAAGAAACAATCCTCAAATTAGATTATTCGTATTTTCTCTGAAATAATTCAAGCAAGATAGTACAATTCCAAATATTTATATTTCAAAATCTCTACCTGGTAAAATAGGAAGGTGTGGGTGTGTGTCGAGTTTGATTATTAAAATGTTTAAAAATCAGCTGTAAACAATTACACACAAATAAAATCGTTATAATGTAAATCACTACTATTTTATCACCACTAGTTAGTAATATAACAGCCTTTGTATGAAATTGATTAAAACATCGTTATGGACTCTTTAAAAAATGAAGCGTTTGCCGTGCGTCTCTATTGCAACAATTTTTTAAGTATCTCTCCCTTGCTATGGAACACTTAACTATCTTATTAGATAAAATAAATTGAAATTTATTTTTAAAAATTCATCTGTCAATCAAAAGACAAAATATGTTTAAAAAAAAAGATATTTTAAATGGATATATTTCTGAAGTTAATACATTAAAAATTGAATTTACTGTATCATAATTTTTTAAGGTAAGTATTAATTAAAATAATAGAAATTATTTATTTTTATGCTTTAGTTTTCAATTAATGCAAATGTAACGTTTTTATTTAAGATCTCTTAAAATGTTATTTTATTTCTTATTCAGAAGAAAGCAATCAATGGAGAATAAACTGGAAAGGAAATTTGCATTTTGACTTTCTAGAAAAGTTTTGTCTTATTTAAAAACACCCTTGAGTATTTAATGGAAAATGTTAACTACCAACTCAAAGGAGAAAATCGAAAAAATCTTTTTCAAAACAATTTTCTTGGCGAACAGAATTTGTCTTGGAAAAAAATTATAAATCACTTTCTCCTTATTACATTGAATTACATAATTGCCCACGTTATTTTATTTTTCCCTCGAAATATGCAAAATATGTATGTTAATTAAGAAAGGAATTAGCCCTGTATAATGTGGTAAATATTACGAACTGAATAGGAAAAATCTTAAGTATTTTTTTCGATTAAAGAGAAATGTATTTATTAATGTCTGTTTAATCAAATTTACTTACATTAAATGGTTTGGTATAAGTACAGTTATAAAGATCATTATAACAGCAATCAGAAAAAAAATAGATGTTGCCATTTACGCACAAGGAAACCTAATTAAATGCATATAGTCCACTAATAATATCCATGTCATAAAATTCCCAAGAATTTATATGAGATACTATATTTATTTTGTAAAAAAATCCTTATTAAAACGCCTTTAATATGAGATATTCGATAAAAATAATTTATCTTTAATCTCTAAAAATGGTTCGAAGTATAGTAAACAAATTTTACATAAGTCCAATCAGCAAAATAGAAGCTCCATATTTTCTGTTTTAATAGACAAAATACACCACAAAAATATTTTTGGAAACATGAAAATATTGCTATTTAAAAAAATGTTGATAGATTCATGTAAGCCTTTCTCCCTACCACGCTTGACATTCTGTTGCGTTGCCAATCTGAAAAAGGAAAAGATGTTCCAGATTCCTGACGATAAATCATGTAGCTTAAGTAAGTGGCTGGAGTTTTATTTGCAGTTGGGGGAAATAGAGCCTTGGTAATATGAAAATTTATGACCAGCAGCAGAAGAATGTTTGTCAATAAATATGTTTTTACTCAAGAAACATTTGACATGCAGCTTGCAGAAATTATATTTAGGAAATGGATTTCAAATTATTCCTGACTTAAAATGTGACATTAGTTAAAATAATCTTATCGTGATTTTTATTCTATATAATTTCACATTATTGCAGCTCCGTGCAATAACTACCAACCTATTCATTTTAACAAAAAAAATATTAATTTGCTTTTATTAGAAAATTTACTTTAACTATCGAATATATTCTCGAATAAATTAAAAATATTGAATCAATAATTCAAATGCATTAAAATAAATGTATTTTTTTCATTAAAATATTTAAATTGGGTATCAATATATGATTAAAAATAGTGTACTTAGGAGTCATGTGTGGATATAGGTGGTTATCCAAATAATAGAAGCACCAGAGATTTGTAAAGAATCTTTAATTAACTATGGTGTTGGACCACCTTCGGCATGTAATACGGTTCCCAGGAATCGATTCATGCAAAGGCTGAATAATGTTTATAGGAATATTGCATCCTTCTTCATGGAGATATTGTGAAGGTTTTGGGAGAGAGACGCCGGCAAAGGATATTGCAATTCCGCATAGAACACTCGATCGTAAATTACAACGGTTCGATTATATTGAGAACTGCGGTAATTTACGTTTGGGTGACTCTGCGGATCATTCTCCTGTTCATCAAACCATGATTGGACATATCCCGCGAGATAGATAGAGGTATTATTTTCTTGGAAAATTCCATCTTTTGCAGGAAATAAATTTTGCCTCATAAAAGAGACCTGTTTAGCTAAGATTTCTTTATATTTCTTCTCATGACCCTTCCATCCAAGGTAACGATTGGTTCAGCAGAAAGATATGACATCATCATGATAGAACCACCTTACATGATAGCCAGCTGGAAGGAGGCGATTATGATCATATGTTTGTGTCTCCAAACGTGTACCAGGCCTGTTGTAAGTAAAATTATGAATTATGATTTTTCAGGCTATATTACTTTCTACCACTTATCAATCGACCAGATAATGTGAAAGTGGTTCTACTGCTCACATCTGTAGCAAGAGGCGTGGGAATTGCTACTTAAGGCTCTGTTTATGAAGGTCCATCTAACTATAACCATTGACACTGGGTCACTTAAACTGTTCACATCACATCACTGCTCTTTTAAACATTACCTTCTGCTTTTCAATATCCGTCACAGAGATCCTGACACTGCTTCGTTTTTGGAGATCGTCTTATCAAGTTTTGTACGTGCACCCATCTTCCACCTTAAAAGCTCACGTTTGCTTTTACGATAAGGCCTTTTTCAAAAGCTCAGAGGTCTGGCATTTTACGAATTAAAATCTCAGTAAATTTTAATAAAGAATACCAAAATATAAAATTTCTATTTGTACAAAAAGTTGTAATGCTTACAAAGCACACGCAACAAGCGTCCCTTTTCTTCACATTGTTTAAATTTTTCACATTAGAGCGAGTTCCCATTATTTTGACAACCATCGGTATTTAAGCGCACACTTATGCATACTTATGGAAAGAAAAAGAGAGGGTTTCATGATAACGATCATCTCATATATCATATCATGCGATACATAAAGCAATTTATCCTAACATTTTTTATTTGAGAAATTTTTAAAAGTTTCTTATATTTTGATATTTTTATGAAATCATTAACTAAAGAATTTTTACCTATATATGCAATGCATTTGATTATTTGCATTGGCAATTTCATCAATCCACATTTGTAATTAATATTTTATGTGCATAAAATTCTTACATAAAACTTAAGTAAATATTATAAAAAAATTTTACACGCTTCCTTCTGAGTGACTGCATCAAGTATCTGCTATGCGTATTTTCCACAAAAAGATATATTTCTTTATTTAATATTATTCTCACGTAAAATAAACTCAATTATAAATATTTTCCTGAGCTGAAAAACATTTTTTTACCGAAAAGTTTTGAAAATAGAAATTGCTCGCGATCATTTCTAGCACATTTTATGCATTATTTCAAATTATTTTTTAAATCAAATTCAGATTTTTTTTTTAAACTCATTCCAGAAAACTTTATTAATTAAGAAATGTTTTAATAATCTTTAAATAAACTTATTTCATAAAGCATCAATTATATTTTATTAACTTATTTAAATGCCGAAATAATGCTCTTTGATTAAATTTTACTCGCAAATAGGTACATCAAAACTAAATATTATCCATTTCATTGCCTAATATGAAATATTGTGTTGCTAAACAATTAAAAGCTTTTCAAGCCATTCATCTGAACACTGAATTCTAAGGAAATCCTTCATAAATAATTTGCTGTATTTCTAAATGTAAGAAACCAAGAAAATTATCAAGCCCTCAACTTGACGATGTGAAGGAAATAAAAATTCTCTCGCTTCAGTAATGACTGGGATCGAATCGGTCTTCAATTATTATTGGATTTTCACATTGCCAATTAGTTTTTACTGCAATTACAGTATTTTCAGAATAATATGGATTTTCACATTGCCAATTATATTCTGCAATCCAATCACACCAACATTAAATGCTTTTTTTTTTTTTTTTTTTTTTTTTTTCTAATGTGCTTTAATCACCAACAGCGTTTTTCGCTTTCTTTGAGAGCTCTCGTCTAGCTTGTAAGCTATACTCATGTGTCAGAGAATCAAACATTTGGAAAATTACCAAGCTCACACCTGCACATTCGGACAGATATATATATATATATATATATATATATATATATATATATATATATATATATATATATATATAGATATAGATAGATAGATAGATAGATAGATAGATAGATAGATAGATAGATATAGATATGTTTTTTTTCAAATGTCTTTTCATGTACAAATGTTGTTAAGAATTACAATAAAGTCGTAAACTGAAAGGTGTTTTACGAGGTATTTTATTTTAATTCATAAAATTAAAAGTAAAATATTAAATTCATTTAATCCTAAATAATGTCTATAAATAATGTAAAAATATGTGGAATAAAAATTGGTCTCGTTCTTAGCAACATACATCGAGCAGTTGTGTGCGATTGTTTCGTTTACACCGTTCAGTGCTCAGCCAGAAGCTGTTGCAAGACATTTAACTGTTCACGCCAAAAATTCTCTTCGGAAAGATATTTTCATGGATAGTGGTCCGAAATCTCGTATAGCAAAACCTGAAAACTCCCAAGCATCCACTCCAGACAGTTGGTAACCAACGCAATATCTTCTTTTGTTCACCTACGATCCAACTCATGCGTAGTTTGTTTGTCTCTCAACGTGCAATCTTTGCAAATACTTAGAAAAAGTTTAATTTGTTAAATATATCTATTTTACTTTTAATACCATCTTGAAAATTAATTGATTCATTTAAAATATTGGCAGCATTAAATTTGTAATTTTAAAAATCCTCAAAATTTAGTAAGTTAATTTTATCATAGTAATAGTTAACTTTTTTCATGTCTGCCATATATAAGAAAAGCAAAAGAAAGACAGTGTATGCGAAGTTTTAAAACAATTTGGTAAATATAATAAATGCGAAAATGACAATGAATAAAAAAGATTTTTTTTTACATATTTATTTCTTTAAGCTAAAATGGGTGGCTTTATATTAATTTTTTTAAACTATATTCTTTCGATCTTTGCTAAAACCAATACTTTCTGAACAGGATTTGTTTCCAAATTTGATTTTTACCCCGTATTTCGTTGTACTGCATTTATTCTGAAACTATAAAATGAGAAAATAATTTATAAAAATAATTTTCTGTTCTTGTTTATAATTTCATTATTATAATAAAAATATTTCAGTTTTTGAAATCATGTAAAAAATAACATGCGTTATTAAGATTGAAAAAAAAAATAATTTTTGTGTTAAAAGCAAAAGAGTTCAAATTATATTGATTAAAAAAATTTAATTCTTATGTAACTTAATATAACTGTAATAGCATTTCAAAATAATAGGACATTACAATAAATATTATAACAATTTCACATTCCAAGTGTGCAAAATGATGAGTTAAGCATTCAGTTTTTAAAAGTAATGAATTACAATGCACATTTATACAGATTCCATGTGCAAAATTTTGCTGAAAATTTCCACTTTCAGTTGAGTCGAAACATTTGTAATAGTTCATTTTAAACGGTTTATCTTTCAGGACAGACAACGAGTGAGCGCCCTAATTGATCATAAATTAATTATATAATAACTTATGTTACAAGAAATAGAAAATGTTACAAGATTTATACACTGTTTTTACATAAGAAACTGTTAAGTTTAATCGAAAGTTAATTAATGTGTGTGATAATATTTAATATTTTTTAATTTTTTGAAAAATCAATAGTATATGATTTGTTAAGTAAATACGTCTCTGTCTAACACAATTGGATTCAAATAGATTATAAAATCCTTAACAAATATGAGCATACGTTTACTTTTATCATAAAGAAGGTTGTTGCTTAGTGATTTATATTAAATTATAAGTTTTAGTTAACATTGAAGGAAATCATTTTTCTTTACATCATTTTCACAAGAAAACAATGTCACTATTCCTTGCTATTTGTCTGTCTTAAATTTTTAGCTTTGTGTCGGAAATTCTATGTTTCCAATTCATTTAAAATTCCCTGCTATGTGATACTTTATCAAATAGATACTGTAAGTTGGGGAAGAAGTCCAGAGAGAAGCAGCTTCTACACCTAACCCGGCAAAAGATCTCCATCCTGACACTGAATATGCTCATTCAAAGATTGGGAGGCTGTAATGTCCCTCCATGATATGAAATGTATCATCATCAGCGTTGGCCTCGTCACCTGACCATGGTTCAGGTCACCTGACCATGCTTGTTGATAGTAAAATTTGATAGGATAAAAGCCGCGGTGGCCTGGTTTGTGATGCGTGGAAGGTAGTGTGTTTGAATCCCGACCAAATCGAAGATAAATCATGTTCGCTCATGTGAGGCTGGGGAAAGTAAGCTATACAGTGGTCGCAATGTCCTCCCAGTGGAAAGATACGTCCAGGACTTGCAGGCCAAGTATCAGGGGTCTTTCGCTTGTTCCTTGATTTAAAATGATGCAACTTTTGCCAAATTTTAATATTTCTCATTGAAACTATTTGTAAAAAATTCCTCAATGTGAGTTATCAGCACGGAGTTAAAATAAACTTCAAAGTTGTAATCGCGCCATTAATTACCAACCTTAATATTTCCACAAGTTCATTTAACATATCTGCGTTGAACTCTGATAAATAAGAATAAAAACATGAACGAAAGATATAAATCTTTATTCCTAAAGTTTTGTGCGTTTTCTTATTATGACGTGGGATCTTGTAGAAATAAAATTAACGGCAAAATCCGTCATCTCTTTTAATTTTTCCTTAATTTAATATACGCTAGAGTTTGTAATTACAATTTTTTTTAAATGAATCAACAAACATCCAACCAAGAAAAGACTATTTTTTCTTCTGTTGTCTGCCATTTTGGAATTTACGTTTCATAAATGTAATAAGAAAACATTTCTGTTATATTTATGGCAGCGCCCTCTTGTGGAGACCTCCGATATTAGAGAATACCAAAAATATATAGATATTTATCTTGCTACTTTCCTTGAAAATCTTATTAATGTCTTCAATTACATGACTTTAAAATAATTTACATTCATAGCTCCGTTTAAACAATAAATTCAAATAAACATTTCAATTCCTCACTCGAAGGAGGCATTATAAAGAAAATTATAAATAACATTTGATTAACGTGGAAAAATTTCTATGAAACATACGAGATAACTGAGTTGCTAAAACTGATAATTACCCTTGTATTTATTGTGTGAGTAGAAAGTAAAATTATAGTTCAACATTTGTAATATTTGTGATATATTCTCGTGTCATTCGTAATTATTTTTATTATTATTTTATTATTTATTTTATTATTTGAATAGCAATAAATGTTGCTATTCAATTTCAATTTGTAAATTATATAATTAATGTAATTTATAATTTACAAATTGAAATTGAATAGCAATTGGAACGTGAAAAGTATTGGTCAAGTACAAACAAAAACTATTAAGGAACATGCAAAAACTTACTTTCAGAAGTATGTAAACCAATTGTAAATCGATCTCACTTTACTCAATTACAGGAAGGCTTTATATTTTCTTTTAAAAAATATTTGCATAAATACAAATAGTATAACAGGAACAAAAATTAATAGAAATATAATGTGTCGGTGCATGCATACAAAAAAATAAGATAAAATATAATGATAAAAGTGTCAAAGGAGAAGAAGCCTTGCAGTCTCGCGACAAGAACCAAAAAGAATGCTTCAACAAATTTGGAGGAAATTGTATTTCGTGTACTTGGATTGTTTCTTAAGTATAATTATACTGATATTAATTATTTAATAAATCATTTATTTATGAATGTCATATAATATATAATTAATGTAATTTATAAATCGAGTTTTGAGAGTTAGTTTTTATTGAATTCGAAAATTAAAACCGTTTTTTTATTTTATCTGCAATATCAAAATTACTTAATTTTTGTAGTGTTTCAACTTGAATAGGTATACAAATGTATTTTGGGATATTTGACGTTCAAATTACATAGCAAAGAGCCATGAGTAGAATAGAAAACTGAATAAGTGCGTTCGAATACTAAGATTATGCAGTTGGTGCTACCGAATCTGATGAAGGGATCATCTCATCCCAAAATATCAACCCTGGATCTTCGTGAGATTGAAAAACAAAAGACATTGAAGTTTTAGTATCAAGAGAAATCATTCATCGTATTCGCAGCTCAACGACTCTCGACAAAACAAAATTCGGGACTCTATTTCCAAAAGGAGTTCGGAAAGACGTGATGTCTCACTTAATGTTAGTTTTATCGGATTTTTATCCCCGGACGAGTGTCTCCTCCGAGCTGAGGTGGGAGAAAACAATGACAGATAATATTGACATCTGAATCACTGAGCGTCATTCCCCCCGGTCCATCAGTGGGTCTTTGACCCCGAGGACATTCTTCCAACTTCAGGGAGACTAAACGTCGGCAATTTTTGACATCATTTGAATTCATTAACTGGAACTGTAGCCGTCATTCTGTTCGTAGAGTTAGCGATAACTATTGTTTGTGGTTATTGTTTTTCAAATAATATGGCTTTTTTATAAGGAGAATTTTCATATTCACTGTCGATATAAAAATTTATAAAAAATGAATTTTCGAAAACAACTTCTATCTCATCTAGATCATTTTAAGTTGATAAAAAACAATTTTTTAATTACTTTCCTTTTTAATAGTTGTTTTAACTGGAATAGTTTAAAAGAAGATATTTCCATAAGTTTCAATTTTTATTTAAGATTACACAAACACAATGTATACTTTTTAAAAATATTTTATCTATACAATTTTAACTTACAAGAAATGGAAATGCGAGTTGATTACAAATAATTAAATCCTTAATTTCGGATATTTTATAAAAATGACATCTGATGCATTGTAAGTAAAAGAAATTTTAACATTTATTGCACATCATAACTCTTCATGAGTTTCTCAACAAACATCCATACTGTAGTCAAGTTACACCTACGCATGCCCAAACATGCCTGAGCAATATTGACCAGCAATGACGTCATTCTGTGGAACTGATATTGTCGGCCACACACATAAAGATTATCTTCCAAATATATCCAAAAAGTGAGGAAAAAACTTAACATTTAAGATTAGATAATCTTAAAGACAAGAAGTAAAACCTTTTTGTTCTGATTAGGCACTCCACAACCTGCTACCAATATGACAGCTGTCAAATGTTAGTAAAGACTTAAACACTTTTCTTTTTTTTACAATCTCGTTCAACAATATTTTCTCTTTTCACTGCTCATTATAGATAGCGGGTGCACAATGTACATTGGTGGCCAAAATTGTGGACACTTTTGGAAATTTTTATGTTTTTGAAATTTGTATGCTTATAGAAAATGTTACGTTCCGCAAAATGCAAACTTATATACATCATTTTAAAGAGAATTTATTACTGAATTCAATAAAAAATTCAATTATTTGCAATACAAAAAAGTTAAACGATAATAGTTATCGATATACATTAAATAGTGATGATTGCAATGAGTTATCAGTACTTAGTAGAGTACCCTTTATATTTTTGAATACAGCTTCACATCGACGTTTCATTGATTTGACAAGAGTTTTAAGCTCTTCTTTCGTTATTACATGATGCCAGGAAACAATTATATAAAGGTGTCCAATTAGTTCCCTTTTATTTGATGGGTGCCTCATTCGGACAAGAGTTTTCAAACAGTGCCACAAATTTTTAAAAGGATTGAGGTCAGGACTGTTTCCTGGCCATGACAACAGTTTAATGCTGTTTGTACGAAACCACTCTGTCGATATTTTGGCCGTGTGGCAAGGAGCAGAATCCTGATGAAAAATAAACGAAGATTTGTTGGGAAAGAGATCTCTGATGGAAGGTAGAAGTTTTGGTTCTAGAATAGTGTCAATGTATTTATGGCGTTTAGTGTCCCATCGAGGACATAAAGCCGAACAATACCATCTGCTGACATGCATGACCAAATCATTACACTAACTGGGTTCTCCACATTTGCTTGAATGCAGTCAGGATGTAGCTCTTCTCCTATTCTACGTCTTACATATTTTCGCCCATCACTACCGAATGATATCTTAGTTTCATCACTCCATATAACTTGTGACCACAGATCATTTGTCCAATTAATGTGTTCCTTAGCCAATTGTAGTTTTTTTTTCCTGAAAATTAAGAAAAGGCTTTTTCCGTGGAATTCTACCTCTCAGTCCAACATCTGTTAATCTTCTCCTGGTTGTTCTTGGACTGACAGAAACACAAGCAACATTCACATCACTTCTGATGGCCGATGATGATATTTTCTATCTTGGAGACATAGTCTTTTTATTCTTCTGTCATCAATAGATGTAGTGCACTTTTTTTGGCCTTTTCCTTTTTTGTTTTTTATTGAATTTGTCTCCTGATATCGTAAACAAAACTTTAGAACTCCAGATGTAGTCACTATACCACCCACCTATCTTGAATTTTCTGCATAGGAAAGACCACTTTCTCGTAACAGAATAATATTAGATCTCTTTCTAGGTGTCCAATCTACTCTTTTATTTGATGTCATTACTTCTTGACTAAATATTTAAGGAAATAGTCCTGACCTCAATCCTATCGTAAATTTGTGGCACCGTTTGAAAACTCTTGTCCGAATGAGTCTCCCATCAAATAAAAGGGAATTAATTGAAGCCATAATTGTTTCCTGGCATCATGTAATAATGAAAGTAGAACTTAAAACTCTTGTCAGCTCAATGAAACGTCGGTGTGAAGCTGTAATCAAAAATATAAAGGGTACTCTACCAAATACTGATAACTCACTGCAATCATCACTATTTAATGTATATCGATAACTATTATCGTTTAACTTTTTTTGTATTGCAAATAATTGAATTTTGTGTTATTGAATTTAGTGGTTAATTCTCTTTAAAATGATATATACAAGTTTGCATTTTATGAAACATAACGCTTTCTATAAGCATACAAAGTTCAAAAACATAAAAATTTCCAAAGGTGTCCACAATTTTGGCCACCACTGTAGAAGAATCTGTCTTTGAAGACAGAACCTGATAAATCATTCGTAATTATTCTGAACTATAAATCTTAAAAGAGAATGAAATAGAAAAAGACAAATATTCTCCAAAGTTTCCATGAATATTATTTACAAATAATTTTCTTTTGATACATTCTTAAAATTGCTTGAAGTAAATTATGTTCATGGAGAAAGTATCACAAGTTTTACAGTTCTGGAAAAAATATAGTGAGTAACTTCAAATATATTCAAGATTATCTGAATACAAGTTCATTTTCAACTGATTTTAAATCTCCGTTGATATACAAAAGAAAGTATGATGTATAAGATATACAAAACATAAAAAGAAGTGTTGGAGCAAGAGCAAATTTTCACCAATCAACTTTAAACAGATTAAGAAAGAGAACTAAATTAATAAATAATATTAAAATACAAATATAAAATTTGCGAAATTAATATTAAATTTTAATTTTTAGAATTGGCACTTTTCACAAAATGAATCAAAAGTGTTAAAAAGTCTTTGGTGACTTTTCAACACCACCCCTAAAATTTGTTATTTAAGTTCCTTTTGATGGCTTTGAAATTGCTTCATTAATTGCAATGAAAATTATTCGAAGCGATTTACGATAATTTCTCAATGAGGTTAGGAAAACTTTTTCGTTAGATATGGCAGGTACAGGTGTTTGTTGCACATGCATTGCTTGGTTGGGCTGCCTACTTCAGACGATAGAAACTTTTCACACATATCGAGCTGCCTCGTCAATTTAACCTTAATCAAGCGATGAGGTCGATACTTCAGTTGCTACCCTTCGCTCCATACCAAACTAACGCATGAACATTATGATCTATGGAACATTTAATATTCATAAGCTTATACAGCTCTTTGCTTTTCGATAGTGTCAGATATTGAAGCCGCAGCCTCCTTGTGATGAGAACGACTCCTTTTCTCACCATACCCCTACGATCCCAGCTCATTAAATATTTTTTCTTTTTATCCACATCACCAGGAATTTACACATCCTTTTCGATTCGCTTCTGATTAACTTATCACAATGAAACTCAATTCCGATATATCCTGATCTGAAATGTTTATAATGATAAACCATGGATATGAAACCGATGTATGTTGCTTAGTCTAACAATCTGTTTATTTTTCTACTAAATAAGCATCTTACACAGAACATAAGTTAAAAAACAAGCAAAACGTGTTTCAACGTTCAATAAAAGGATGATTCGTAAAATAACTCTTTTTTATCAAAAAGCATACATTTTTACAAAACAAAATGAATAAGTGTTTTATATAACATTGTTACCGAATATTATAATACTAAATGTGACCGATTTTCAGTGAAGACTAATTCATGCTGTTCCTGTGACCTAATGGCAGGGCTGGCTGAGGTTTTCAGATGCGAAAACCATGTATGCCTTTCTGATTTCCGCAGGTACTGATTTTTTCAGGCGGGTGCTGGGGAGCTTTTTCCATATTTTCCTTTTGCAATACATAAAAAGAGCTCTGGAATCTCGAAACCTCTCCTAAAAGGCTCTGATATACTAAAAAATTAGATTATTATGGCAATGAACGAAAGCTGCTGATGGTAAGACGTGTTGACATCTCTGGCTGCTAGAATGGGATGTATAATGTCAAAGGACTACAAAATTATCATAGATATCTCACCAGAATAAAGTTTAATGTTGCCGAATTCTAAACTTTATTTTTAGTGAGAAGTTAAGATAAAAGAGACACTTAAATTTTTTTAAGAGTAAGAAATGTATCGCATGAGGAAAATATTCACAAAATTAAATACTCAAAAGTCATTCAACCGACTTCATGTAAAAAAAAATTCGAAAATAAAATTATTTCATAAAAACAGATTTAATTTTTGTATTATTCAGCAAACACTCAACTGGAAGAACTACCAGAAATCTTCCTACATAAGATATTTGCTTAAGCCATAAAAGTCTGATTGGGAAAAGACATAATTTTCATCCCCAAAAAGTAGCATAATACCTTACCCAAACTTTCACGCTGAGAAAGCTCACGCAAGTTGATTTTTCATAGTTAAATATTTTTTGTGGACTGATTCTTTAAAGTAAAAAATAATCGCTCCTTTTCACTTCATCATTTGATATGATTCAAAGTTTCCCGTTGGTTGCATGTGTTTAACGTCTTCAATTGGTATAAACATAAGCAACCAAAAATCAACGAAACAAGCAATTTATTTACTTAGAGAAAATAATTTTAGATTACATATTTACATAGCAGGAAATTTTCATGTTGTATCTTTTCTGATAATATATCCAACACACTCCTGATCCAGTTCAGGGAAGCAATGCAGATTGGCCCATTCTCTGATCAGTAAAAGCAAAATCGCATCTTTTTCTGAAGTGTCATGACCACACCCAACCCCAACAAGACAGGGAATCATAGCAAGAGTGCGACTCTATTATGCATTTTTCTAAAGAAAAGTAGTATCTAATCTTAATTACAACCAGGCGTATAATTTATTGAATCTAAACTTAATTTGAATGCGAAGGATTCAGCAGTTGAAACAAATACAAGAATCTAAAAAGAATTCCTAAAATATGTACACATACAGTAATATTCTTTGATCAATTTAAACGCAGTTTGAAAAAGAAAGAGCAGATGAACAAGAGAATTTTATATAGTTTGAGAAGAGATAATTTAGAGCCAAGAATGTTTCATAGAAAAAAGCAGTTGCATTTACAACTTAACTGAAAAATACAATCTAATTTTAAATATATGCAAAGATACAACTTCATAATTTAGAACTAACATTTTAAGTTAAGTAGAATCAAAATTTAGTGAACAACAAAATATTCAATAAATAAAATTTAATAAAACCATCTGCATAACATTGTTAAAGGACTCCTGTTCCGTGAGTTTCCAACAAAGAATGAAGCAATGAAATCAACAACTGAACATTAGTGGATTGCATAAAGTGTAAAACAATTTCATAATTAACTCATTTTGATTTCAATTCAGTTAGCTAATTTCAAGTTGATTTTTATGAATATGTAGAAAACTGTTTGGTAAATTCTGCAGGAAAAATTTTAAACGCAAATTTTTAACGTAATTATATAAAATCTAATTTATTTGGGCCATAAAATACACATATAAGACTGCTTAAAATAATAACAAGATTTAATTTAATAATAAAAGATTAATTTATCTAAAGCAATGTTTCATCGCTCAAAAACCAAATTGCTTAATATCTTTATAAAATACTCTTTAATGAAAGAAAATTTCCTTCATAAATCAAATAAATTTGCATTCCTATCATGTAATATTACTTAAAAGGATTTTGAATAACTAACAATTAATTAGCATAACTATCATTCCAGTCAATGAGCATTTAAAAAATTTCAACATTCAAAATCGTCAGAACGCCTTATTTCAAATCCCGCAATAGGGTCGATAATCCTTTTAAGAAGCGTTCTCCTTTATTAATTTTCTCAAAAGTATAATGTTCTTATGACTTGTTAATGAATGTCACAAAGAAATATAATTACTGACTTTGTGATATCTCAAAAGGCTTAACGATGTTTAACTTTGAATGACGTTACTTTGGGTTGGCGAGAAAAAAGGGGTACTAATTACGAATATTCATCCCTTTGAAACAGTCTTTGCTCTCGCCAAGCATCAAACGACTGCCCATCACCCATAAATTACTATATATAGGTTTTAGAGAAACGAAGGCCCTATATCTCTGATCTCTTCATTTTTACACAACTTCCATATTAGGTTGTCATGGAAACAGTTCCACGCCTTTGTTAACGCTGTAACTAACGATGATTCTTTAGCTGAAGTAAGAGAAAATAATTGGGTAATTATATTTCGGAAAAAATGTTTTCAATATAAATAGAGAACTTAAAGGCAAATAAATAAACAATTCTTATCGTAATATGATTGTTTTTTTTATATCACGGTTAAATAGTTTTCAAACTATTATTAAAAATAAATGTATACATTGTTAAAACATTTCACTTTTTTTAATGTAAAATGTTTTATATTTTATTTCACATGACCTAGTTAACATATTTAAATATTTTAAGGACTTTTGAAAAAAAATTCAAAGATTGTTGATTAAAGTTTAAATTTAGAACAATTTTCTCAAAATTTTAGAATTGCATTTCTAATTTACCTACAAGGGGGAAAAAAGGAGTTGCAAAATTACATCTAGATATCAGTTTACAAGACGACGATATGTTTTCATTTCTTACCTTTCATAAATTTTTTTATTATTTAACAAGTACTTCATAGAAATGACGCAGAATTATTATTTCTCATGCTTGTCTCGGCTAGTAAGTTGTGGGTTCGATACTGAACCAGGTCTGTAGATTTAAAAATGGAGTCTCCCTCCACATAAGGGAAGGTCAGAAAAATGAATTTCCCCTCCGGTTTTAACATCGTGAATTACCAATGACACAAAATGCCAAACACTGAGATTGGATATATTACAAATACAAAAATCAATTTTGTATTTGTTAAACTAAATTTATCAATATGAATTAAATATGCAAATAAATACTTTTCACTTTCTTTGTTAGAGATTTAAATTTTTATAGCTATTAATTACTTAATTATATATATATATATATATATATATATATATATATATATATATATGTATGTATGTATGTATATATATGTATGTATGTATAAGTCATCGTTTTTAAATTGTTTGTTTTATAGCTACCCCACCATATAATTTGTATCATTTTTCCACATCCTTAATTCAAATTCCCGAACAGGTGAAAAAACGCCAGTTGAACTTTTAGCGTTCTGGTTGTTCGGCAGTTCCTTTTCATCGGCCCAATGAAATGGAATCCATTGGAATGAAATTCTGTTTGATAGTGCTTTAAGAAATGGTCTACTTTCCAAAATTCTTTTAACCTATTTTGATTATTTAAAAGGGCTCTTAGAATTTGAGAACATGACAGCGAATTTTACGGAATGAAACTTTATACTGACAGTTTCTCCTCATACTGTTTGAATCGACCGTTCCTTTGCAAATAAAATGAACTATCGATAGTTACAATACCTTTCTTTTACCTTGTACGTTGAGCACTTCGAAGGATTGTACTCTATTTGGACGATTCGGATCACCTAATTTAGTACAGATGCATTTTTACTTCTGGGGATCAGTCGAAAACATCTTTTGGAGGAAAAAAGCCTCGAAGATTAATGAACTAAAAGCCACGGTAAGCAACGGGGCTTAACATCAGAAATTGCTTTTATATTCTTTGTGCCAAAAGAAAAAAACATGCAGAAGTCCACGCATGTGGCCATAAAACCTCTTGTCTAAAAAATAATGTTCTTAATCATTTCCTGAATTGTTAATCATCAAAATATGTCTAACATTCATAAACGCCCTGGATGCTTGTAAAAATATATCCATAGGTGGCAAAATATCTGGATAGCACCAATGAAGGCTTTTTAGAACATTTAATTCGCATCCTCTGCCAGAACTTTCACAGTATCTACTGGGACAACAATCCTTTGAGCACTCGTATGTGTCATTTCTTCCAGGTGAATGTGAGCGGCATCCTATTAAAGGATTTAAAGATTATTTAAAGGATTTTTATAAATCAAAGTGGCTATCTTGGTTTTGATAACCAATAAATGTTCATAATTGCATTATTATGCATTACTGTAAAAATTTATTAAGATTTGAAATACTAGAAGTGAGAGAAAAATAACTCATTTTTTTCTCCTATTTTCAATTGTTCATATTTATACTATGAGTAAGAGTATCATCTGTATTATGTGATAATTAATTTGTAATTTTTATCTTTACGACTACATTTTTATTTTGACATTTAAGAAAATTTTTTTATATCCTATATGATAAAAAAAATTAGAACTTAAATATATTTTTTCAAAAAACCTTTGTTTAGTTTTAAACTTAAACTGCTAAAAATTATTGCAAGTCATTCCTTCAATTGACGGAAATTATTTGAAATCATGAAAAAAATGTATTTAGACTTTAAAACACAGACTAAACTGGCAAATACATTTATTTGTATGTTCTGAACACTTTTTTTCTTTTTTTGCAAAAGTACTAATAAAATCTATTAGTACATTATTCAAAATGTTTGAAGAAAAAATATCGCTGCAAACAGAAAGGGGCAAAACATCGTACTCCATTCGTCAAAAAGCTTCCAGAGAACATTTTAGACTTTCAAAGTGAATAGCATAACCTTGCTGCGTTCAAAGACTTGTAACAAATGAGTCTTATCTGCTGCAAGCAGCCTTTTGCTGAATATTATGAAGCTAGCGTAAATATGTGTTCCAAATGATGTAAAGGAAATAAAAAGGTTAGAAAAGCTATGTTATATGAAATAATTATTTGAAAATTTCATTTTTAATCCCCCTTTTTTAAGCTTAAAAGAATTCCTTGGATCAAAGTTCTTTTGATTTATGCATTGTTTGTCTTTTTTCAGAACATCTGGCTGTTTTTCGTTCTCATAACTACACAAAATTGGATCCATAATAAACAGGTGCAGTGGATGAAGCCTTCTTAAGAGCCGATAATTCCAGTGACGGAGGGAGGCTCAGCATCTTCCATGATTTAAAGCAAGACGGGATTGTAATGGATCAAACCATGTTTTCATCATAGCAACTACCTTGATAACACAACAAGGAAAAAAGGAATGCGTTTTTTTCTTATCTAGGGTCTTAAAGTGTCCACATCAAGAAAACAGGTTTCTCCTTACGTTATGTGTCAGACATTTAGAAAGCAAAACATCTTCAAATGCATTGCTTCGCTGGTAAAGATATTAAGCATTCTTGATATTCATAAAAAAAATGATTGTTTAAAAACGCAAAATGAATTTTGGCCATTGAAATCTGTGTTTTTCAGAAATTAAATGAACTTAGTTTAATAATAATTTAAATTTTAAGACTTTTACAATGCAATTTATAGTTAAGAAAATACAATCTGTTTTTTCCCCAAGAACTGGCCAATATTTTTTCTAAAGAAATTCGTGTTACTGGTTCGCATATTTTTAATAAACAAATTCTGAAGAAAATAATAATTCAGAAGAAAGGAGTATTTTAATGCCCCACACAATGTTAATTGGGTCTTGTTAAAAATAATTCCTGATGAATGAAATCTTGTAGGTTAATTTAATTTTTTTTCAAATAATGTAGTTTAAATGTTCCGTATTTTAAGAAAACTTTGTGACTCGATTTTTCTGTCACAAAATATTCCTTACTTTTATTTTTTTTTTCTCGAATCCCGAAATCAATCAGGAAACATTTTCAATATAGCATCCCCCTAAAAAAGATGAGGAATTGAATCTTTATTATATCTGTCTGGTCGAATCATTAGAAACATCCGCTTTCTTCAACAGAGACGTATTTATGCTTCCGTTAAACGGCAAATTCCTTGCAAACAGCGATTGCTTTGAATTTGAAGGTATTTTCCACAGACTAACTGTGTGCTCTTCAGAATTGAGTGTTTTTTCTATGGAATTATTTTCAGAGGAAGGGAGACGGTCTATGTACAAGAAGTAGAGTGGTTGGTTTAAAACTATCCATCCAAGGGTAAGAATTGTTTCCTTCAATAACCATCGCTGTATGGACCTGCGCATTGTACTGTAAAAGAACGATGTTCTTTAAAATGACAAATGCTTGATGCTTTACATTCTTTTTCTTTTACTCTTTTCTTAGGTAAAATTATGTGTCTGCATTAATTAAATTTTGTTTCAGAAACTAGTTAAACTTCATACTTAACCGAAGATCTGTCTATGAAGATCACTAAAGGTGGTCAGAGAACGTTAAGTAAGTGATAACAGCTCAGTCTTTAGGAGCGAACTCATCGCCATAAACATTGGATTTGACACTGAAAGCATTTGGATATTTAGTGGGAGCCGTAGTGCCATTCAGAGCCTACAAAATTGGCATCAAATCGGTGACCAAGTCAGTTTTCAAATACTCAAAAAATAAAAGTGTGTCCCAAAAACGAGCTGTTCACATTCAGTGGATATTTTCCCCAGTTAATGTTTCAGGTGATGACACTGCTGACACGTTGGCCAAAATGGAATCCAGTGAGACACTGACTGGTTTCTACCCGTTCACTTTCCACGAAATTTTTCCTGTATGGAGATGCAAATGCAGACAAAAATGGCTCACTCCTCCTGCTCACCTTTGATATTGTAGAAGGCGCCCAGGTGGCATTCTGGACCAAATATCACAGCAATCTCTTGACTAAACAGTATGACCTTCTTAAAGGAGTAACTTTTATCCTCAGCGGTAAAGTTTTTCCAACTTACAAAACATGCATCATCTAAAATAAGTTTTTACGCACTAGACTGCCTTAATCTAAATTTAGACGACCTGATATCCTTTGCACTTGCTGTGATTGACTTTGCTAGATAACATGGACTTTTAGACCAACAGTTGCTAGATTATGAAGGATTAGTAACAACGACAACATCCTCCAAGTGAAATAATGCTCCTTGTCACATTTGGGTGCCTTCTGCTTGGTTCTCTAATTTAAAATGTAAGATCTCGAGGAATGATTGTACCACATTGTAAAAATGAGGAAGAAGTGGACCTTTCCCTTCTGCCCCTTATAGTGCTGAAAAAAGAAGAAATTCCAAGTGGCTGGGATGTAGAAATAAATATTTCCAAAATTAATCATGGGCTATACTTTGTCAGTCCCATCACACACACATTAAAAGTCTTTTTTCCTTAAAACATTTTGTAAAAAATGTCCCTAACCCTTGTTGAGGTGGCTGCTGAAATAATAGCTCTTAGCATTTAATCAAATCTTTTCCTTTTTTTCGTCATCCTCAACACTTGGGGATATTTGTAACAATTAATTATAAGAAAGCTGTGTTGTTCAGTGCGTCATTTTCATTATCGGAAGGTAGTGAGTTCGAATCCCTGCTGATCGAAAATCCCTCGTGTTCGCTAATGGTGGCTGTGACACGTTAAACCTTTGCGAGGTCACAATGTCCTCCAAGTGAAATGATACTTCTGGGAGTGACAGGCCAAATATTGGGAGTCTTCTGCTTGGCCCTGCTTCAAAATTACGAAGACTCCACCTGGCTGCTTTTATCTAACTGGTAGAGCCCAACTCAGGGCTAGGTACAAGGAAGCATGCTGGTGCAACAACAACTGATTATAATTCTAGAATTAAAGTATCTACATCGATAGAGGAAACCATTTCATGTAAAAATGGTTAAAGAGCAATTAAAATTTACAAATGAAACTTGATGTTTACAAATTTAATGATAAAAATTTAATGGAAAAATTTAATGATATACACTTAAATCCTTCTTCCGATTCTGTTTGCATTTCACATTATTTCATTCAGCATTCCTGAAACTCATTAAAATATAACAACAGCTTTGGGCTTTTCAACAATTCTAATATTTAACTTTTAATTTTTAAGTAAAAAATAATTAGTTTCTTCGTGACATTAAATTCCTTTCTCGTTTTCATAAGTTTTTAATTTAGAAAGCATGCATTTAAGCAATGACGTATTTAAAAATTCCTGGTCTGTGGTATAGATACTTTTGCCTTAAACTCAATCCAAACGTTATTTACAATAGGCCGGGCAATGGAAACATACGCTGTCTGCTCCCTACTTGAAAACGAACTCGAGGACAAGGCTAGTATTTTGAGGGCAGAAGTAGCCTTCTCGTATTTGTCAGCGCCATCTGTTGTTATTCTAAATAATAGAATTGAGAATGACAGATTGTTTTTCACAAGCTTCAAAAACTATAAAACAAAAATTGTTTCAACTTCACTCTATCTTTTCGATTTTGTTTTATTTTGTCTAACTTCAAAAAAATTAGGGTACATTAATATCAGATCGATTTTTGAAAATGAAAAATTGATAATAACATTTAGATTACAATTTATTCCACATTCTTGTAATATAGAAGTGTATTATAAAATGTAATTTAATAGTGTAATGAACAGGTTTCTTGAAATTTAAGCTAAATATTATAATAATAATAACATCAAAATTTTGTGTTTGGGAATATTGGGATTAGTATTTATAAGTATTAGGATTAGTGGATTTTTTGAATTACAAATCCTAATATTTAGATGAGATTTTAAAAACCCCTTGTTCCCTTGAATCATGAGTAAGAAAATAATTGCATATCATAAAATATTCATTATCTTAGAATTTCAAAATATAATTTTTTGAATCTCTGAAATAATGAATGCTTCAAAAAATTAACAAAATCGATTTTAAAATTCATAATTAAAAAATTTAATAATAATAAATTTTCGTAATTTAACATTTGCAATTGTATATAAATTAGTCAAAATAACATAAAATATTCATTAAAGCAAACAGTTAAGATTAGAATTTAGAAAAAATAATCGATAGAACAAGTGAAATACAAATTATCCCTTAATGTTATAGAAAATATTGACATCATAAAAAGCTTTTATTATTTTATTTTTCATTTAGATAAACTGAATAAAAGGCTATTTGTGACATCAAATGCATGTTCCTTTCAACATCTTTTTATAAAAAAAAAATTTTTGTACAAAAGTATCTAAAGAATAAAGGAAAATCACATTGAAAGATTATTAACAATAGTAAAAATTTCTTACTGTTATTTCGATACCGGTGGAATTCAATGAAAAGCCGATAACAACGGAAGGTTACTTGAACATATACTGCTCTAGTTTTTTCTGTCATATCCAGCCTTATTTATGTTTCCCAATGAAGGAATCGCAGAAAACTTCCGAGCACCCACTTACACAAACTCACAGCGAGAGTGATATCTCCCAATATTTGTAACCATCAAAGGTAAGATAGCATTTTTTGCTCAAATTCTAATCCAGACACTGTTGAACAAAGTTCTGATTTTCTCATGGACTAGGTGAGTGCATGAGAGTTTCCCAATTATTGTCATTTTTAAATGCATCTATAAGAAGTTTTTCAACAGTGCATGGCGAATGTTCAAATGCTTTACTTTCTGCTGTTAAGTCATCCAGGGTATATTTTTCACTGTCCATAAACATGCATTGAGATTAACCAGCCAATCGAACTCACTGCTTCTTTTCAAATTCTCAAATATTATTCGTAAAACAATTACTGTGAAAATGTGAAGCTCATTTTATTTAATTCAGTTTCACTTACTATTCTTCCTAGCTAAATGAATCATGAAATGAATGCATCTTTTGTATTTTATTCTCTAGGGAACACGGGGTCTGAGCTCATCAACAAGTAACATAAGTATTTGTTTCTTCTTTGTAAATCCCACTATAAGCAATCGCATGATTTCGCGCTCAATTTACAGATACTCGCGCCATTTCTGTCCCCCCCCCCTTCATCTTAGAATTCTTGCCAACCACAGAGCCTCAATCAAATCTATACTTAACGGACGAACCACAGTTGCAAAAATAAGAATATTTTGATTCAATATTTTCCGTTGGTTCTCGGCGATGCTGGTTTTTATATAAAGATTCTTTGCCCATTATTTGTAACATGTGACTTTTTTTTTTTTTAGTTTTATAAAAACATAAATATCGAAAATCATATCAATATAATACTTCAAGTCATAAAAGAAATTTAATTTAAAGTGATACAGAAAAATTATTTCGAAATATTATAAGTTAAAAATTATTTGCTTTGAATAAGAAGTAAAAGAATTTTTGTCTATATTTGTTTAGACGAAACAACTATTCATTATAAAAAGAAAAAATATATATAAGATATAATTTTTCTTGAAATAAGATTATTTGATATTATGATAATAAATGGACTTATGAAAGGGATTCGTTTTTGCAAAGAAAATTCATATTAATGAATATATGCAAATTAAAACATTTTCTCATTTTGAAATATTTATTATTAAGTTTCAGTAAATTAAAATTATATTCTAAGCATTTGCTAAATAATCAATAATATTAATTGTAACTCTATTATCAAATATTGTCAAGCTTAATGATAACAATTACGTAGCTTCAAGACTCCGATGGCATGGTTGGTTAGAGAGTCTGTTCTCGTTATCAAAAAATAGTCAGTTCGAATCCCGATCCAATCGGAGATCCATAATGTTCATTAATGGCGGCTGATCGAAATTAGTCGCAATGGGAAATGAAACCTCTGGGAAAGGCATTCAAAGTATGAGGATCTTCTGTTTGATCCCTGCTTCTAAATTGCGAAGACCCACTTTCGGGCGACGATAGCACACCCGCTGGGTGATCTACCATATACAGTGTCATTACTTATAGTTCTGAATCGGAGAAACCCCCGAATAGCCGGGCATCATGCAGTAACACAATTATTGTTGATAATCAAACATAAGATTATACATGTGAGTGTGTGTCCATATCTCGACTCCACATTTGTGATCACATAACTGTTGACGTTCCACATTCAAGCCCAAAGTGGGATTCGAAATCACGAATTGTTGAACCGAAAGCATAAGCTCTGACCATTGCTCATTTCGCAGGAAATGAGACAGGATCTTCTGGATCGACACATGTTGATACAACAATTTTGTCAGGATTGTATAGCACTGACAAGATTATCCTGACAAGTGTGAAAAGTTTTCAAGTTTTCTCCATAAATGGTGTTCATTCTTTCTGTTTTTCATGTACTTTCTTTTACTTCTACCATTTCGAATGCTTTCCACAAAAGGCTTTGTTCCATTATTCTCAGCAACCGTTTTGTCAGCTGAAAACGTATTTACATGTGTGCTGCATGATGCAGTTCTTAAAATGACTCACCTGACAGCGAGGATGTCGTCCACGCCGTCGAACTCCTCGAACTCTTGCGGTCCTTTGAGCGGCGCTTCCTGCGTATCGCTGGAGGAGCTGGTGCCGGAGCTCTTCTCCCCGTGGCAGCAGCACGGCCCTTCCTCGCTGCACACACAGTCGCACTCCTCTGCACTGTCGGAAAAAAGTTCTTATTAATCGCTCGACTCCTGTTTTCAGAGATTGTTTAATGATCTCTTACAATATTTAGGAATTAGGAGCATAGATCTATTTCTATAACTGAAAAATGTCTCAACATTCTGATCACTTCTTTTCATTTTAACGATATAATTAAATTATATTAGTTCAATTCTCTTACACAAAATTTTGGGGATCCTTGACAGACTTGGAAAGTCACTTCCATGTCCAGAAATGTTGTCTCTGCCTCAGTTAAAACAATTTGATAAGCTGAAATACACTAATTGTTCTGATGGACCTGATATTGTTTGGTTGTTAAAATTAATATCGTTGATTGGTTGGTTGCGTGTCATGATGCAGAGTCCAAATATAATAGGCTGAATCAAACTTTTCTTTGAAAAATTTCTATCTATTTTTTATTATTATTTCTTTTTATAAAAACCAAACAACATTAAAATTAATCTAATAGTAGAATTAATTTCATGTAAAAAAATTACAGAAAAAATTTACAATTAGCATATTCTCAAACATTCTCATAAAACTATGTAAAAGTATAAATTATATAAACTTGACTAAATTAAATGATTGAAACCAATTGACTTCAAAAAAGCAAGCTTACGATGAGGTTCACTGTATAAATATTCTAAAATTAGAAGTTAGTTGTTAAAATACAAACTGATGCTAGGTGTGTTGGGTGTTGTACCTCCAAAGTCCAAAAAAGAACGTGCTGCGCCAAACATAAGATTTTAATAAAGATATCTTTTCGACAAAACCCAAACAACGTAAAAACTTTTGTTATAGCTAATAAAAATATTGAACACCAACAATTAAAAAATGTAAAAGGATGAGAGAAAATTTATGAAAAGCATAATGATACAAATTTTAAAAAAATAAACTACAAAGGTTCCACAAAAATGCAAAAGGATTTCTGTGAAGAGACTCTACCAATAAATCAAACAATTTTAAAATATCAGTATTGAAAAAGATAAAACGATAAAAATTAAAAACCGAGCACACTGAATTAAAATATAAAAAATACTAAATGGCTCGTTACAAGTTTCATACCATGGATCTTATTCATTTATAAATAGATACACTGTGCGACATTGAAAATGCAACACGAAGAAAAAGTGACCCGAAAATTATGCAAATTCTAGATTAGACGCACCTTAATGAGTTACGCAATAAATGTGAAATGCGTAGCTCTCAAATGCAAGTAGGATAAAACATAAGGAGAAGAACCAGCAGAGTGGACAATGTTAGCGCCGCTATTGCTGCTTGGAAAATAATCGTTGAACGTTTGTTCTTGTTCCAAAGGAAGCCTTGTAATTGCAGAGAATGTCATGTCATCGTCGACGTAGTCGGTTCCAGAAGACAAACGAGTTTACGAAGTGTAATAGGATAGAACTGAGCTGTAGCGAGAGAAATGGACACAAAGTACACGTGCCGTGCGCCCTCTTGGAAACGCAACTAGCTGTTAATCAGTTGAATATTTGATTACTAATTTGGAACTTTAACGCCTACAGTGGTCTACAAAGTAATCCACCCTATCACAGTATTTGGTACAAATCTGAAGTTGATACTTATAATAAATACAAGATCAATTGTGTAAATATTAGAAAAAAAGGAACGAAAAGTTAAGTAATATTGAGTAAAAGTGGATTGAATATTGAGTAAAAATGGATAGAATTGAGTGGTTAGTTGGGAAATATTCTTTTTGTGAATGATCAAAGAGTTCTTAAGTTCATGATTTGATCTCCAGTCTTTTAAGAGTTAAGAGAATTCAATATTAGTTTTTGAATGAGTTACTGGATTCACATGTTTTCAGAGTCTGTGTCGGAGTCATATTTTTCTAATAGTGATGAGTGGCTTCCCTGAAGCCGGTTTATGGGATCTTTGCACAGCTGAGGGCATTTTTCATGGAGGAACGTCATCAACTATGTTATTTTTTTACTCTGAAGGAGTATTTGACGCAGAACCTAATAAGTTGTACCTCTGTCTGCAATGTGGATTTTAAAAGGTGGAATTCCCTAGTCAGCCAGCATGATGTTAAGTAATGTACGAGAGTACCATTCTGTCCATAGCTACAAAGGGTGGAATTTGCCTTGCCAATTCTTTTGAAGTAGTTAGGGCCTTGGCATGATTGGTCAAGAGATAGTTTAGGTGGAGGTTAGAGACGATAATATCAGCTATAACTTTGGGTATGATTTCCCTGGTGTGTTGACCTGTTGTGGAATTGTCCCATGTTGTTTGCCATTTTCTTAGAAGGTTGTTTTTTACTTTGGCTTTTAGACTGGCTCTGGACTATTTGATGTTTGTTAGTTGGATATCCTGCTGTAGTGCTGCTTGCTTTTCTGCTTGATCAGCTGTTTCCTTGCCAGTTACTCCTGTATGAGAGTTGAATTAGATCTTTTTTGGTATTCTTCAGCAGACTTTGGATTGATTTGATGATGGGTGATTTATAAGTATGATTGTTTATTGTCATTAAGGTAGATAGGTTTTCAGATCAAATGGTGTCTTGAAGATTGTTATTTGAGTAGATGATGGATTCTTTTATGATTAGGGAATCTACTTGGAAGATGAAGTTTTCTCAGTGAAGTTTGGTTAAAGAATGGTAAGTTTGTTGAGTGTTTTCAAATATTACAAAAGATGCTCCTGTGCGCGAATCAAGCTTCGACCTACCAGTTAAAATGTTAAATTTGGGTGGCATTATCTGGGGTTTCAAATTGGGCAGGTTAAACATTGTAGTTTTGTGACTCCTGGTGATTGTATAGATTAGATACTTATTGAAAGGATACTCGTAGCTAGTGTGTTGAAGAGCTGCTTGATCATAAAGTGTGATATTTTGAGAAAGTTGTAAGGCTTGAGTCTTTAGCACAAAGGCTTCTACGGTCAAATGTAGGGAGGGAATGCCTGCCAAAACGTTAGCTGCTGCTGCGGAGGTTGTTTTGAAGGTTTTAGTGATTAATGGAGTAAAGTGCCTCTGAAAAGATATGAGAAGTTCTATATTCCTTGAGATCAGTAGAAGAGCCCAAGCTGATGAACCGTATGTGAATATTTTTTCCGCTATTCTCTTGTAAATGATATTTAGAATTTTGCTTTTGCGGCCTCAGTTTCTTCCAGACATTGATCGTAGGTTTTGAGTTATTGGAATGACTTTAGGTTTAAAAGACCTAATTTGAGAGAGGTAGTTGAGTTTCTAATCAATTTGGATATCTAGATATGGCAGACTTTAGGCTTTTACCAAGGAGGGTTAATTTGGGATTAGAACGAAGAGTTTTGTTTAATTTGCCGAGGATCATTGCCTGACTATTTGTAACTAAATTGTCTGGTTTAAATTCTTTGCAGATATTAGAGAATAAATCGAGGGATTCGTTAGAATTATGTAGGAGCTTTCTCTTTCGTTGTCCCACTTACTATAATTAAGGTGTCATTAGCGAATGCAATTACATTTGAATGGGCTGGCCAATTGAAATTTAAAACTGCGTCAAAGTAGATGTTCCAGAGCAGAGACGCACTCACAGAGCCTTGGGTGAATCGTCTGGATTGCTGGTGTGAGACTAGACCTCTAGCATAAGAAGCTAAAAGTTGTTTATTTTCGATGAAGCTTTAGATGATTTTTGTGATGTTTTTCAGGCCTTTTAATGTTGCAAGATTGTTTTTTAATCCAGGCCACTACAATGAGTCGAAAGCATTAAAATATCCAGACTAAATAATGCTCTTTGTTAGTTTTGTGAGTGTTCATTGTGTCGTGGAATGCATGCTCAGTAGATTTGTTGGTTAGGAAGCCAAATCGGTTGGGGTGGATAAGGTTATTTTCAATTATGAAGTGCTTAAACCTAATCAAGACCAAGCGTTCAAGGATTTTCCCCAGGGCTAGAAGAAAGCATATAAGCCGAAATGAAAAGGAATCAGACGGATTTTTGCTCTTCTTTGAGAAGAATACCATGTTAACAACTTTAAAATGTTTTGAGAAGTAGGTAAGTTCCAGGTATTTGTTCAGATATTTTAGTATAAAAAGTGGTGCTGAGGAAAAGAAATGCTTCATTATCAGATTGTCAAGGCCATCTAACCCTGGAGCTTTTGATTTGTTAAGGTGTTTGATGGTGTGCTCAAGTTCATGTTGGGTGAAGGGGGAATCATCTGGCTCAGTTAGTGTTAGATTTGTGTTTCTAATATTCATATGAGCTGGAGAGTCTGTGCTTGGAGTGTCCAAAGGAAAAGCTGCTTCTAGAAGATTCTTCAGGACTGTTGAGGTGTTCTGGGATTGGTATTGTTGGATGCTAAGCGTTTGAAATTTAGTTGGCTGGAAGACCTTGTTGGTGGCTATTTTCTGAATGGTTCCGAATGGTTCAGTATTTTGAGAACAGAACTTCTTCCAGCTGTTAAATTTGACTTTTAGAATTTTACATTTGTTGACTGCCAATTATTTGCAGAGGATGCTTAAATGTTTCCTCTCTTCTTCTGTCTTTCTTGTTTTGAAGAGTTGTCTTGAGGCTTTGGTTTTATTCATGAGACTTCTTAGGGCTTTGTACAACTGATTAAGTTTAAAATTAGTTTTGGGTTTTCTAATTTTGAAGCAGGCCTCGGCTTTCTTTTGTAGGCCTGTAATCAAATTATTGGTTAGTATGTCCAGTTCTGCAGGGGAGGAGCAGGTGTCTAGTTGAGGTTCAAGTGGCATTAAGTTTGATTTCAGTCATTTTTTTGAAGATGCTTTGGTTGTTGATGGACTTGTACCTCCTATTGAAGGACACCGTGTGGGCTTTGTCGATACTGAAGGCTATGTATGTGTGGTAAGAGCAGGATTCTTCGTTACTCACTGTCACTGTTTGAATGTTTTGATAAACTATATGGTTTGTGAGGATCAAATCAGGCCAGCCTTGGACATTAGGGTCCACCAAAGTTGGACTTGATGGTTGCGTATTGTTGATAAAGAGGTGCGATTTTGCAAGGAGGTCTTCGAGCTGGATCCCTCTACTATTGTTCAAGGGGTAACCCTAAAGCACATTTTGGCCATTGAAATCAGCAGACATAATAACTGGGGTGTCTTTATGGGTGTTTAGAATATCTCTTAATAGATTCAGTGCATTTTGGATGTTTTTAGCTGAATGATGTGCTGTGGCCGGTGACACTCCCCGACCTTCAAAGGATGTCAATGACCTTTATCAGCAGGATAACCCCCGACTGCACATTACTCGGATCAGCCAACATGTTCTGCAAGTTATGCAGCTGTTTCCTTGACCACCGTGCACGCTAGATCTCTCATTAATCCAATACGTTTGAGATATGATTGGACGCCATTTCAGACCCAGCCACCACCTCCTATTTCGTAATGGTAAACTTACGATGGCATGGGGTTTGGAAAAATGACACGGAATTTGTTGGGGAAGCTTGCATGTTCCATAAGTTTTGACAAAGAGAATGAAAAAGCTTTTCTCTTTCCTTCTCACATATAAATAGGGATAGGTGGCTGAAGTGGATGCAGCTTTAGTAGCTGCATCAGCATTTTCCTTATCTTTAAGACCTACATATATGACTTGAGATTCAACAGAATTTATTGTCATATCCCTTAGTACTTTGGAAATCGTGAAAAAGCAGAATGGCAGTAACTATTCGAATTTCTCAATGCTTCTAAAAGGCTGTCAGTATATACAAATTGTTTTTAATAATTCGTAGTATTCACTAGCTGAAGCACCTGTATTGACATAGACTCAACTGTAAAGATACAGCAGTGAAAGATGCATGGATACTGTAGCTGTAACTTTTATTGTTGAGAAAAATAGAGCAATCAACATGTCCTGCAGTTTTAATCCATCAGTAAATATAAGATTATACAAAGAGAACTAACAGCGATGTGAAATATAGAACTGTTGAAAAATTGCCGGCATTGTATCCTATTTTCAAATTGAGCAGATGGATGGATTATTGTTATCTGTGGATACTATCGGAGTAAATAAGAAAATAAGTCCGTTTTGACACAGTGGACGTCACGTTAGTTAGGTAAAAAAAAAAAAGGTAGGATTTAGTTCGAGTGGGGAAAAATGGGAATGTGAAGAGAGCGGAAAGGATAATGAGAGTAAGGCATGATCTTAGTGCAATAGTGATTAGTTAAATGACGTGTGTGATCGTCATCGTACAGGAAATATTTATATGCTTATTAATTCCACATATTTGGTACGGGTGAACATACTAGTGATCCTACCACGGTGTCTGGACAAGATAATGCTTTTTAGAGGGAAGGGTACTTGGTTGGATTCCAGTTCCTGTCGAATAATGGCAGCTCTGCATACACGTTTGAGGGGTGGTTGCTTTGGAGTTTTATCAACTCCAACATGTAAATACAGCGCAACATCTACGAAAACTTATTCGGCAAGCCACTTTAATATGCGGACATTAAAACACATTACAAAAGGCCGTTAAACTGTCCATCATATGCCCGTTTTCGCTACTGCAACTGACCTTTAGGTCATCATAGTTCACATAAATGATGCGCTTTATAAATTCTTAAAGGTAAAAAAAGTCTCGTGACTTTGGTGGCCGAGGAATAGTCAATTCACACAGTGCTGCGAAAGGGTCATTCAAAGAACTACAAATTCATCCCATTGAGTTGACGGCCGTTTTCCCCAATATCAGATCAATGAAAACTGTCAATGGATGAAACTTCAAAAAAGTAAACATAGCGTTGAGAATTGCATTCGTATTATTGTCGAAAATGAAAAAGAAAAACGATAGTACCAAGAGAAACACGTCTAAAACAACAAAAGAAAGAAAACATTCATAAGACATTTTTAAGTTGGAAAAGGAAACTGACTAAAATGAATTAGATGTTCCGATGATACCTAGAAACAAGAGATAACCAAGCGATAAAAAGAAACCGTCTATGGAAATTTTCACATTAATTATAAATAAATGCCAAATGTTTTTGCCTACAACTTCACAATGTTATAAATTCATAAACATGAAGTAGTGTCAGATATTTAACAGACATCCTGAATTCTAAGGCAATTCGTATTCATTTGTAATTTAAATATGTAAATCCTACATCTTGCATTAACAGCTTGATTAAATTCGATCTGACATTTTCCTTATAAACTTAGCCTGTAATTGACACAACAGAATCATCATTCTCTCTCTTTGTCTTTATAAAAGGTGTAAAGACAAAGAGAATCATTTGTAAAAGCTCAATTTAAGATAAATTATTCATATTTTTATTGGAATTATATATAAAATCTTAGGAACTACCGAAATGCATATATCTTAATAATCGAATTTCTCTTTCAGCGTAAGCATGTGTACCAATGAGCGCTTTTCCAAGGACAAAGAGAAATCGAAAAGAGAGTCCTCAGGGTGGACGAATTAGCGAGAGAATACGGCCTTTTTTTAATCTCATGTCCCGATAATGCAATTGTACACAATTATATATATGTATTAATTTAATCTCACAATGATAAAACACTTATAATATTTAAATCTATAACACTAAAATCGATGTGAATCGAAAAGCCGATGAACGCACTTCTTCATGAAAACGGATTACTTGTTATCATTCACGATATTGAGACAAATATTAATTTTTTTTATTAATATCTACATTAAAAACTGGTATATTATATTATATTATATTATATTATATTATAACGTATCGTATCGTATCGCACTGCGTTGCGTTGTGTTGTGTTATATTATTTTAATTTATTTTATTTTATTTTATATGTGTTATATTGAAGCAAACGAAAGCCTGAAACAATAATACATAAACGTTTAAATCATTTTAAGACTTTTGTAATAAAGTCTCATAAACACCTGGAGAATAAATAATATGGCATTACTACATTAAATAAGAATTCCTTCTCAATTGATTGAAAAATGAAAGTTAATAAAAAAAACTATTAAAATGCCTTCAAATAAAAATGTCATTATATATATATATATATATATACATATATAAAGAACACCGTATATTATAACTACATTAGAATAAAGTAAAAAGGAAAAAAATGAAATATATTTTATGAAATAAAGGAAGAAAATAATTAGATTTTAATTTATAAAAATGAAAATTCAAATAATTTGCAAATTAGAACATACAAAAATTAATTTTTGTAGTCTAATATTCATCACAGTTACTTTTTTCCAAAAAGTATATAAAAGGGAAATTTAGTTGCTTAAAATAAATGAAATAACGCCCTATCATTAGTATTCTTAACTAGAACTCTAAAATTAGTTAAAATTGAAGTAATGTATTAAAAGTAATACATTAAATATATTAAAGTACTAAGTAATATATTAAAAGTACGTGAAAAGGCCAAAATATTCAAATTTCAATAAATTCATAGCATGAGTAAGGTTATTATGAATAAGAAAAATCATCTAAATTATCAGAAATTACACAAATTCATATGTAATCATAATTACGTTATTCATATTAGATATTCTTGTGCAAAACTGTATAAATTAACTTTAAATTGTTTGAAAAATATTACTATCTTATTTTATTTTACCCCCTAATTAGTCTAAATCGAAATAATGAATTATGAGTAAGAAATTCAAAATATCAAATTAAATGGAATTCAAACAAATAAATAAATCTTATAAGTTAGGTAATTAAAGCAACTACTAAAAATATTCAAATTAACATTTCATTATTCCAACTAATAAATATTCTTCGAAAAAAGGATAAATCGAATTTTATTTGTTCGAAAATAAACTTTATCATATGTACCTTAAGATAACCTATAAAATTATTAGACATGGAAATAAAAAAGTAGAATTGATGATCTTGAAACTCAGATTAATAAGAATTCAATAAATGTTTCTTATGAAAAAGATATTGAACATAATTAAGAATAAGCAATGAAAAAAAAATAATTTATAAGTTAGCTAACATAACACCTTAGAATAAATAAAATTACAACAATTAACATATATGTTGTAAAAACACTAAAAACGCAAATTAATATAAATAACAAACTTTAATTTAATGTTTATAAATTGTTTTTTATATTATTTATTATTTTAAGTTATAGTTTATTATAATTATTTATTAAGTAAGCGTTTGAATCTTCTGAATTAATTTTAACGTTGAAACATGCTACTAGATGGCGCTACCATAAATAATTATTCAAACTTTCTTTTCATCTGCATTGAATGGCTACATTACACACGCGATAAGCATCTATCTATACCGGCTGAATTAGTTTTCCCTGCAAGGGAATCACTTTTGTTTGCAAGTATATCAGTGCATGGCTTCAGAGGAAATCCATCATTTTGTTTTGTTAACGTGTTCTTTTTTCCCCTCTTTTTTCCATTGCTCATTATTGCGAATTACCTTGCTGTTCTGAAGAAATTATAAAATATAGTTGTGTGCATTAAATATCATTTCTTATTTTCACCGATTTCGCTTACCAGATAGAATAACCGTATCAAAAAATTGCATGAAAAAGGTTAATAGCTAAATATAATAACTATATTTCTATTGTTTCAAATTTTAAATGAAGTTTTAAAAAATTTGCATTTATTTTCTTTAGAAAATCTATATAAATAAAATTGGATGTTTTTTTTTTGTTTTGTTTTTTTTTTTCCAGTGAACTTTACTATAAAAAATTATCTATATTAAGGATTAAAAACATGAAATTTCTTTCTTAAGTTACTTAACATTAATTTTATTTACACTGAAATATATAAAGCTTCATCGAAATCCCTTTCTGTTTGGTTGTCTTTCATATAACCTATTTTTTTCTTGTTGAAATTTTTAACTCAGATTTTATATTATATTAAATTTAAAAAAATTTTGTATTAAAAAAAGTCCTTTATTCCAGGAGCATAAAAAAATTTTCTGAATCAGTCTCTTTAGAAAAAATGATTTTCTTCATCGGAATTTACATTTTTCTTTACAATATAACATATAAATTAATATATAATTCTAATAATACGTATACAAAGGGCCAATTCTTGTTTAGTGGTAGGATACGGTTCCTGAAGGAGGGAAAGCACCGGTTTCTTTCCAAGCCACTCTTTCAATAACACACACTGGGTGATACGTTTGTTTGAGATGTGCACGTTTGTCCAGCTGGTTCCTAAAGAACTTTTCAGATGCCCGTCTCTCCCCCCGCTTGCGACGTGTGATCTACTAAGTGTCTGTCCAGATGGCAATTTCGGGTCTTTATAACAGACTTAGGCTGCCCACCTCGTGGTGTCAAAGTATGCCAGTGTCCGGCTCACCGTGATCTTGTGTTAGAACCGCCGAGTCCACTGAGCGAAGAGGTGGCAATGTCGATGCTGTCGAGTAAGAAAATATGGGTGTTGCATTTCGGCCTTTTGCAGCCATATCTGTTGGAATGGATGCCTACAGGTGTTTTGAATCTCATCCCTTTCGACATGGGAATACGGCACACTGCCTAGTAATAAAATTCAAATTATGCGATGGGTATCCCCATGACTTACAGCAGCCTTGAGCTGCTGTGTTGTCCAGGACGCGTTGTCAGATCTTTCAACATAAGTTCGGCGTGTGAGAGCATAACACCAGTTCAGTTAAGCAATCGAAAACAATTTGGATTTAAAAAATTTAGTGAAAAGCATCACAAATCTCTTCTTATTGATTAAATTGCGAGCATTTATGCACTGCCTGGAATCCATTAGTTTCTCCAAGTGTTGATTAATGTTGATAAACATATTATAGCCGGTGTGGATGCTCCACAATCGTATACAGTGCGGCTACACTAATGTTACCACAAACTACTTTCGATATCGAAATGAAGTAACCAATCACAGATGGCCACACACTGCAATACAGCATATGCAAAGGGTGTTTGAGTGGAAAACATTGCATTTTTTTTTTTTTTTGAATCATGTAGAAACAGAGGGATTCATCTCTATATCACATCCTAAAGGACATGATCATTGACTTTCAGGTCGTCTCATTTGTGATTAGTTTGCATGACGCCGTCGTAAGAGCATACAGGCAAAATTTCACTAACCAAAATCAGCGACGGGAATGATGTGAGCACTACGTACCACAGATGATGAGCTGGAGTGCGTTCTAGCGAATGGATATGCAACCGTTCAATAATTAGCAGCCCTCTTGACCAACAGTGTCTCCACCACGACAAACATAAGGGCCTCTGCAGCAATAGCCTAGTTACTGCATCTGTGCGGAGTGCTGTTCGATGCCGACAAAAGCTAAAATTTGCTCAGCAGAAATTTAAATTGAGAGAGGTGATCATCCTGATGATTCATGCTCCATCGGAGTGATGAATGTTGGCGTTTACAACGTTTGAAGGAAAACACTCTGCAACAATGGTATACGTTAAAGGGGGAGCCTTATGTCTAACGGCATGTTTTCAAGATATTCGCTAGGTCTACTCATCATTGGGAAAAGAGCAATGGATTTAAACAAAAATACATTTCTCCTTGCAGGCCATGTTCATCCTTACATAAAAATTGTTTTAATTATAGATGATATCACCTACTTGCAGGATAATGCACATTGTCTTATAAGTTGCAGTGAGCGTGAGTGTTTTAAAGAACACCTGGTGAGTTTGCCATATTCCGAGACGAGCAAACTTCCTGCACTGACACCGAAACGGTAATAAGTGGGACGACCTTGATCGGATTGTTTGCACTATAAATCTTCAATCACCTAACCGTAGTCAGAGGAATCGGCATGACTCATCATCATAGTGAACACCGTTTAATGCTTGTTGGATTATCTTTGAGTGCCACTGCTGTACGCTCTGTGAAAAGTGGTTATTCTGGCTGTTGACAGGTGGTTACATGAATGTGATCGGATTGTTCAAAAAGCATCAGTATCTCAGATATTAGATAATTATCTGACTCTGACCTATGCAAGCTATATTTATACTTATTCAATAAGTAATGGGGGCTCAGTTATCTAGTGGCAGCACGGCTCTCCTCGGAGTGAAACACAAAAGCATGATGAACCCCGGGTTCGATCGCATCCACTGTCATTTGTAAAACGGGTGATTCATTCTTTCTGCATATTCATCTGGTGTATGTATCACAAATAGATGATTTCACATCCCAAAAAGGGTATTTTGTGAGCTTAATGTTATGTTGTACGTGGATAAAGCCCCTCTATTCAGGTAAAAGTCCTCACGGAAGATAAAATGTCTTAAAAGTTCTTATAATAGATTTAGGTAGTTAGGCTTTCCACTCTGTTGTGTCATTTATTAAAATGTAGATATTATCATTTGACAGTAACATATTCCTAAAATGTAAACATAAAATACATGAAAACATTATCAGCAGCCCCCAGTAGAGAGCCCTAGAATGCTATGGGAATTTCTTAAATGTCAAGGAATCAACTTTTGTTAAAAATCCGCCGTCTACAGTATGAGTGTGCCAATATATTTACATGATAACTGAGAATCATGATAACAGTCGTAAGCGAAATAAATTTCTTAATGTGTAGTAAAAATTGCACAAATATAACAAATTATTGTTGTTTTTGCTCACTTCTGCAATTTTTATTTGAAAGCTTCTATCTGTAACTAAAAATAATGTCATTTGGCAGCACTCAGCAGACACGGTGGGACCGTTGAAAACATTTTTCCAGCGATCACATAAATTGCCTTTAGGTAAAATTTTTCATAGACAGTGGTTTGCATATTCACGTGCCGAAAAAGGAGAAGCCCAGTAAACTCCCGAGCACGCTCCTCAACAAACTGTTAAAGGAAGAAGAAGAATAGTATCCAGTTTATAAAAAATTACTGGGTATCCAGGACCTTACTCTCTATTCTATCACCAGAATAAGGAAAGTATATTCCAAATAACGAAAAAGTCTGTTGTACTTGCTACATTAAGATCAATCCATTAAATTTTAAAGTATCAATTGTTTTAAAGAATCGTTTAACACACAGGTTTCCAATTAATGCTTTTGTGTTGCGCGCGTTCATAACTTTGGAACATGAATCGTTCTCTTCACGCCGAAAAAGTCGAGGTACAGGAAAATGACATCACAAAATGCGACCGATAGCAACAGCCGAAGTTGTAAAATTTAAAAAATTAACGGAATTATCACAAAAAGAATCAGTGATTGAAATCAATAAATTAAATTTGAGAAAGTAAATAGTTTTAAAGGATTACTAAGCCCATTGGGAACTAAGACCCTTGTTTTATCCTCTTAACTTTGAAGCATCGAGTGTTTTTCAAAGAGTCCAGACACAGAAAAGACTTATGAAAATAAAATCGATAATTGGCTTCAATAACGAGAAAGTAAAAAAAAATACTTACATTGTAAGTATGTTTGCTGTTGCCAACATAGGGAACCAGTGAGGCTGCGTCGTCATGTTCATCGGCAGAAGGAAATCACTGCACGCAGTTTGGCTCCCGGCCGAGGACAACAACTCTTTCAACAGCTTCTTATCAAAAACTCTTTCCCTAGGGACAAACTGAGATCAAACATGGCTTCGGAAACGAGCAGCCCATCAACCAAACACTGAGATCTTTTCAGCAGGAAAGCTTGGTTTTCCTTGTCAGTGACTTCAATTATTTTGCTTTCATTAAGTCAAATACCTGAAATAAAAAAATATTTTAACTAACATTTTTTGTTGACTTTAGTAAACAATGTAAAACCTTTACATTTTTCAAAAGTAAAGTTTATCCACTTTTCAAATGCATCAAAATAAAATGACCAACCATTTGGATGGATGTAACTCCGTCTCATTTTGAATGAATTGAACATGCGCGTGTCTTAGTAGATTACATAAGAATTTCAAGTAAGCATCGTCCATCTTAGAAGACGTCTTTTTCCCTGTTGGGAGGTAGTGGATTCGATATTAATCCCAGGTGACATCCTGCTGAGAAGGTCTATGCCCATAGCATTCACGTATCTCTCCGCTGGTGTAGTGCGGTGCGTAAAGGAGGGCTCAGGCATTTATCTTGTCACTTTACAGTGGTTTAAAACCATAAGGAGGTAAGGTGTATTTAACTGCTTCAATGGACATAAATAGGTAATTGTAAAAATATTGCATAAATTACCCTCGCAACTTCAATTCTGAGTGTTTGACTTTATTACTTTCAGAAAATGATAAGCTAACTCAATATAATTAAATATTATATGTTCGAAGAATTATTGATCACACACAGTGTCCGATTATTTTGGGGCTGTCCTAAGAGATATTAAATGTTCATGTTACTTATGCATGTTTTTATTGCACAAGGGCACGTTCAACTCTAGGAATTTCAATTTCAAACAGAATCTGAACTATTGAAAACAACCAAACTCAAAGTGGGAATCAAACCCATAAAGTATTGAACTGAAGGTCAAACGCTGTCTGTTCAGCTCAATAAAGCTATTTTGGCGTCTGAAGAATACGCCTCAACTCAAAAAAAGTGTCTGCTTCCACCACCACCCCCCATAAGCAAAATTTATTTTCTCATCATTCTATATTTATATCATTATATCAATAATTTTTGGAAAACAAATATGTATTATTTAAATAAAGGTTCTAAAACACACACACATACACACACTCATATATATATATATATATATATATATATATATATATATATATATATATATATATATATATATATATATATATATATATATATATATATATATATATATATATATATATATATATATATATATATATATATATATATATATATATATATATATATATATATATGTTTTATATATATATATATATATATCACCTTCAGAATAGCTTTAGAAGACTGTCTTTACCTGCTAGTCCTTCTTACCTGCTACTTCTTGCCTTCATTAGTGATGCAATTTGGTGGCCATCAGTGTAAATAAATGTAAAAGTTTCCAATCATTTTATTCTTGTTTTCCCTCGAATATGCTTTGCTAGGTTATCTGAGTATTCTGCTTGAAGAAATAAAAAGCTTTGACGTTCTTTCTCAGAAACATTTCACTATCAATCTCTAGACATCCTTACAACAAACTTCAACTTTTAAATTTTTTGTTATCAAACTTTGATAACTTTTAAAAACAACTGCTAACAAATTTATTAGGAAGATTTAACAGGTCTACTATTAAGTAGTGTGGTAATTTTTATCTAGAAATTTTAACACACGTAACTTTTAAATACACAAACAGATTTTTAAGTTTTATCAAAAATTAGACATTAGTCATTATCATAGGAAACTTTAGCAGAACTTTCATATGTTCTGTTATCAAGCGCTGGTAATTTTTAACAAGCTTTAACAAATTTTTTAAGAACTTTTAACCGCGTTAATGTCAAATATTGACTATCAAGTAACTTTTTGACATCTTTAAAGTATTTTGCTATCAAGCACCAAATATATTAACATCTAGCAATCGATCAAACGATACCGGATAGAGCTTCTCCAGCATTAGATTTCGAACCAAAAACAGTCACTTTCTCCCATCAAAGTACCCCGAATCAGCATGTCTATAATTACAATAAATCCTTAATGACCCTTGAATTTCTTCTGCCGTGGTTTGCTATTTCTGCCTGTATCATTGTCCTTAAATTGCCGCATAAATGGTATAACGTAATAAAAGAACGCATTGGGTGACAAGTCTGTCATTTCAATGATCACAATTTGAACTCCATGATTCATGAAACTTTTTTATCCTAGACTAAGGTTTAGCAAACAACCATTTTAAAGAATTTTCAAACACTACTCTCATCAGATTTAAATTATTAGCGTAAAGATATTAGCTCATAATTTTGCAAAACATTTAGTTCTGAATTTGATTAAATTTAACTGTATTAAAATCAATTAGTTAATATATATTCATGTAATTATTTTAAGTTGTGTATTAGAATTGTTTGCACATTCATTAATTTGTAGTGTTTTTTTTTTTTTTTTTTTTTTTTTTTTTTTAAAGCTTTATTGTGTTAGAAAATTTTAAAAAATTATTCAAGTTTGAGATAATTAAATAATTGTTTAATAATTTGCTTATAAATTATATTTTTGAGATAGTTATGAATTTTTGTTTGCTAAAAAATATATAAGCGAAATTAAATGATACATTTTATTCAAGGAATTTTATTTAAATTGAATCTGCGTGTTCTTTTTTATTTGTCACACACAAGAAATACTTAAACAATGTTTTAAATACCGTAAAAAATTTATTTTACAAATATTTTTAAACTTTCACTTCGTCCTCTCTTAAGTATTTACAGATGCTGGATTAAAAATAGAATTCTTCATTCTATAAAAACAATAATAGCTGAAATTTGAGATTAAAATTCTAATCTTTCACTGACTTTCAGGGATCCAGTAGTGTACACCTCGAACGAAAAGTGGTGAGCAGTTAATAAAATAGTCAATTTTCTCATCAACAGGCCATGGGTTTGATTTCATCCACGAACTGCTGTTCAAAATTAAAATTTAAGTTGTCGCCTTTGGTGAAATGAGCCCTTGTATGCTAAAATAATAGAGAATGACAAATTAGCCAAACAAAAACTTCTGGAAGAGCAGATGTAATTATTTTCATGAATAATTTAACTACCCTCTTCAGAGCAATCAAGGGTTACTGCAAGTTTGATAAAATAACGGTGTGAACATTTTTTTTTTCATGAAATGGAAAAAAGAGAGTCACAAATGCAAGTTTTTCTCATTTATAAACTTCGCAGTATGCCAATTTCGAGTCTGATATCGAAGGCGACGCTTTAGAGGCAGCGAATGAGAATTGGTTTTACCTCAAGACAAAGCGGAAAAGAATGATCAACACTCAGTAAGCGCCTTGTTTCGATGAGTACGATGTCTCAAATAATTCATTTAACCGAACCAGAAGCTCGGAGAGTTGTTAGTCGGTTAGAGAGGCGTCAAGCACAAGCCGAAGTAACAGAAGTCATTACAGTTGCACAAAATGGGATTTACAGGATCTGGAACCGTTTTTTGACGACTGAAAATGCGGTCCGAAGATTAAGGCAAGTTCGTAGACGTGCAATAAGACCCAATGAGGATCATTACTTAACGCTAATGACTTGAAGACACCGAAATACGAACGCCACTCTTCTTTAGCAACACCTTCGCTAGGCTACTCGTATCACAGTTTCGACACAAACTATCAGAAATCACCTTCACGCAAAAGGGCTGTATGTTTGTCGGCCAATGGTATGTGTCACAATGTCCTCACGCGCCCTTAGGGAGTGAGTAGTAGACTGTATATGAACTGGAATAGAAATAAATATACCAATACTCTTTTCTCTGGCAAGTTCTGTTTTTGTCATCATTTTGATAACAGATGTATTTTCATCTGGATGGAATGGGGGACCTGGGAACAATGCTGATTTAGTGCATGAAAGTGTTAAATTTGGTGGTGATGAGTGACGATCTATGCTGGTATCGTCATTGATGATGTCACTGATCTTCACATCCTTCGATAAAGAGCTTTGACCAGTTGCCGATACAAAGGTGAGATCCTCAGACCTATTGTAATCCCTGACGCTGCAGTCATTGAAGATGACTTCATATTAATGGACGACAATTACACGCACCTCGAGCTAACTTGATGAATGGTTTCTTTTGAGGAAAGAATCATACATAAAATTGCCATCATGTTTTTCCTACATGAAACCAATAAAGCATGTTTAAGACATTCTACGCAGACGAGTTGCTGCTCCCCTATCCCCTCTACTAGCTCTCTAAGAATTGGTAAGCATTATTTTGGAAGAGTGGAACTAAATATTCTTTATCACCTCATTGACTCGAAGCCTCAGAGGTGCTCGACTTTACTGGTCGTCAGGGAAAACAATAGCCCCAACTAAAAATGATTTTCTGTCAACTTTTTTATTTTTCTAATATGGGCCAATTATGTTTTTTACCTTTTGAACCCAAATGCTCAATAAAAGCATCTCTTTCTTCCAAACAAATGTCACTTTTATCTCATATATCCTACAATGTCTCTCAACCATGAAATAATCAATCAAATAATTCTCTAGGTTCGAGATCAACTCATAACCTCAATATACTTTAATTGTTTTATATAGGCAGTACATTTTATTCATAAATTTTGTTTATATTTTAAAGAAACTAACAAACATAGGGTTTTTTGTGCATTTGAGATACAAAATGGTTTATCCGAGGTATATTACCGAAATTTATTTATAAAATATAAAATTATGATGTTATATAATGAAAAGAGTAAGTATTCAATGTTTCACATTCATATCTACGACATAAAGATATTGGGAAAAAAACGAAAGCTTATAAACCTATCTAATTAGGTTTTTCAATTTAAATGGTTATTTTAGGTAATCTGATTATCAACTACTATATCGTAACAACACATTTTTAATCATTGATAATTGTTAGAGATAAATTTTTAAATTATAGCATTGCTGGTTAGATAAATTCAAAAAGATAAATGAGTTTTTCCCCCAGTGGATTTTCACTCGAAAAGATGTTCGATGATTTCACGCCAGGTGTAATCAACCATGTCGGCCATTGCGGTAGAAATTTAGGTCTTTAATTCACCATTGCTTTATTCCTTAAGCATGTAGATAACGTCCCTCATAAATGCAGAAAACATTATAGCGATGTTACATCAGATTATCTGGATGCCTAAAAAATCTTTTTATAAAATACTCAAATCACAGACGAGAAAGATACTATTTCAAAAACAATAACACATGAACACAATGATTGCAAACAAGGTTATTCAAACGGGCAAGGAGAAATCGTCGGTAGAGTCATAGCTTTCTATATGAGCTACTAAATGGTGTTATGAATTAAAATAGTCTCCAAAACTGTACCAAACATTTTATAAGCCCCCGATGCCGTTCCAAGGTTTCCTTACGTAATGCATACACTTTTGATCCTGTTTTCTTTACCAAAGTATTAATACTAAATGCAGGGGGATTAAAATCGGCCAGAACACGCCTAAGTTTACTTCTACCAAGTCACATTTTTCTCCAATTGTTGACGCCTCTGCGTAGTTCTGGCACGGATCCCGCCCAGCCTGAGCTCACTTTCTCCGCCGATTCCGTTTCTGACGACCCAAACTGGTTGCCGCTCACTCTCACCGCAAAAATAAGAAAAGTCCACGTGAGGTAGAGCACTTCATTGTATGTTTTTGTAGGAGCGAACTGTGATGCGCAAGAGGAGGGGGTCAGTGTCCTACCTCTGGGGGCTCTTGCGCCTCCCCCCCCCCTAGTCACCTGGAAGCTCTTCTGAACTTTACTCCATGATGCGGGGAGGTCAACGCGGCAACCTGATGTCGGGAAACTTCGACGGTGAACAGATCCTCCAAATGTTTAGTGCTTTCCGTTAAGTGCATCACTTGTGTGTTGCTTACACTCGAACTATTTACCTCCACCCGCTTATTCCCACTGAATCCTCAAGTGAGAATTTCTTAAGTAAAGAGGCATTGTCATTAATACTTCTATACAATAATTATTATTCATTAGATATCCTCTTTAGTGATCAGGGTGCCATCTTCTTCCATCCCCGTTCATTTGGAGGCCGTATTTGTTGGTTTTTCGATAGAGAGGATGAGGAGCAGGCAACGAAGAAGGTAGCAAAACTGTATCTCCCATCAATAGAGCTTTAGTAGGTGTAAGATAATGTTTATCATGTGTACACATCTATATAGATATATACATTATATGTGTGTGTTATTAGATTAATGTGCGTCTCCAAAGCTTAATTAATATTATTTATTTTTCGATACCACTCTTAATTCCGCAGAGGAACAAGTCAGTTCATCACCATAGGACATGCGCACATCAACGATTTCTATAGCATCCGACTTTTCTACTGATAAAAATGTGTGCGCACAGCTTACCAGCCGGCCACTGTATACCGCTCTCAAGTGAAGGCATTCAAGCCTGAGGTTTTGCTAGTTTCTTCAAACATCCACACCGCACTACTGGTGTTCACTAAAGGCGGCTGGGTCACGTTAAAACTGGGTCTGGACTCAATGTCTCCCAAGTGAAGTGATATCGCTGGAGGTGGCAGACCAATATTAGGGGTCTTCTGTATGGCTCTTGCTTCAAAATCACGAAGACTTCCCCCGGCTGCTTCTATGTAACTAGTAGAGCCCAATTAAGGGCTAGGAACAGGAAAGCATGCGGTGCAACAACAACCGCACTAGAAGGAGAATATTTGAAAGTCTTCCTCAAGCGGTCTGTGGCGAGCTCAGAAGCAGAACGACTACCACATCATAGACACAGGTACTCAACTTTTTCGACTAGGCTCCGCGATAACTTCAAGATTTTTCTTAAACATTGAACAGTAGTTGGGACAAACCAGGACCTAGTCCATCAGAGCAATATTTCCAGGTTCGATCCAAGCAACGGAAGTGAATTCCGATTCTTCAGGTACATCTGTTGCGGTGAGTACTTCAAATCTTTTCGTCAGTTCTCCTTTAAGGCTCACTTTCTAAGCACAGTCCTTCCGGAAAATAATGAAGCTTTGGATATTAAAGTGCTAACTTAAGCCATCAAGCCAATCATATCGCGGTGTAAAAAAAAATTATTTTTTTTGATTGCTTTCGTGTACGATCCCAGCTCTCTTGAATACCGATACCTGGGGCACCTAGTTTCTTTTTGCTGAAAAACATCTTTATCAGGACGGATACTTTTAATACCACCTGGTGGACAGCCTAACAGGCGAAGGAAGTAGTATGACTTTTTAGAATCCCCTTCGCAAACTGTCTTCAATCAGGACTTTTCTCAGATTATGAGACGGATTCGGTTGTGCCAAGGGGGAAAACCTGAAAATATTTTCAACCTCCCACCTCAACAGACGAGCGTGCAGAAGACAGGAGTACAACATCTGTGTGAAGTCTTAATCAACGGTTGGGATCGAAATTGGAGCCTACCACTGGGCACGATGAGCCACAATGCGTCAATCTTTGATAAATCTCTCTTTCCTTCTAATAATTTTCCATAATTTTATATTATTCTATTATTCTCGTAATTTTCTATTCTATTCTATTAAGGCCCCTTAGGCACTTTCGCTCATTTATAAATAAATAAATCAAGCAACGTATTTACATTCTTAATTATATTCCTTATGTTAAACCTAAACATAAATATAAAACAAATGTCATCATCACTTGCAGACATTTCATTCACTGAGAATTTATACAAAAATGTTCAATCCATACCTGCCTACTTTTAAGAATGTTCTTCCTATGTATGAAAATTGTTGTAATTTTATGGTTTTATGCACGTGTTTAGGCTTTTACGATTTCTTCCAAAGATTGTGAAAAATGTCGATTGATCTCTGAAAATGAATTTCCAATATCAAATGTCCTTTTTTTCATTATTTGCTTTATTTCTTTAAATAATGGTGCGCAGAAAAGAATTCTAGAACTTCATTTATTAGGTAGCGTAACATGAAAAATAATGAATTACCAAAACTAGGCAATGCCTTGATTAAGGAATGGACACTTAATTAATTAATTTATGTTCATGTGTTCCTCTTTAATTTTAGGATTGAGAAGCTTGGGTCGACGCTTATATTAGATAGTCATAAATCCTTTGAATTGTGGATAACTAGCTGCACTGCAAACATTGAAATCGCGGATTTCTTTAAGCAATCTGTATGGGATTTCTACCGTTTAATCTAACTCCCGTCCTACAGACATTGCATCAAAGTATTATCGATAGATTCAAGTGCAAATACCGTAAAGTACTTTTGCAAGGAAATATCTCCTGGTTTATAAAATTCATATTCAAGCACCATACGTTTGCCAATCCATGCTTCAGAAAATGTTCCATAAAAAGCAGTAAATAAACTATTACTGAGAGTGTCTAACGAGATGAATTATGTATTTTCAATCAAAAATTAATTTTATTGACAGGATTCTTTAAGCATTTCGATTCAAGGAAATATAAAAAAATTTAGTGATTTAGAAATCCATTCCCATTTAAGCAAATCGCCAATGGGAGTGTTTTAACTGTGATTAGTAAACAAATTAATGCGGCTGTAATTTATTCTCATTATATTACAATTGCGTCAACAGAATGCATCAATAGCAAAAGGTAGTTGTGCATAGGTACGTTGTTTTGAAATAAACAATCGAGTAGAAACAATTACTGCAAGAATTAATTAACATTAAATACATATAAAATAATTCAGATGAAAGAATTAATAACCTGCAAGAAAAATCATAAACTATGCTCAGAAGAAGAGAAGTAATTCAATCAGAATAAGCAGATACTGCACTCTTAAACTTTTTATTGCAGTTTACTTGTCACCTGAATTAAATTAATTGTTATTAAGTAATAAAACGCCTACAAGTAAAAAAAAATACTACCTTGTGACCCACAAATGTTTGTCTGCCTACATTTTGAGGAAGAGAAGCCTACACAGCAATCATTATGTGTTCTCAGATTAACAAACATTGATTCGATTTTGTTGTGGGTTTGTTGCATTATAATGTGATACGCTGAGAAACTTAATAATTAGTTATATGTATTTTTTTCACAATTATTTAGTACTAAAATAGTATTCATAATCTATACTTAATGGTACGATAACTAGTCGTGTGGCCAAGCCCTACAGTGGGAATATCTTTTTTCTTAACCGAGGACTGTAACGTATATGTATCATTTAGTGAGAGTGACTGCCACTCTCACACTGACACCTCAGTGTTTAGTTCCCAAACTTGCTTGGTGTTCAATTTTGTCGACCCACTGAAAGCATAAAATGCTGAATCAACTTTACCTAGCCAAAGGATGGATCGAACGTATATATATATATATATATATATATATATATATATATATATATATATATATATATATATATATATATATATATATATATATATATATATATATATATATATATATATATATGTTCGATCGTTTTATAGTTTTGTTAATGTTTTATAGTTTATAGTTAAGCGTTTTATAGTTTTGTTTAAAATTCATTAATACATGAAAGCAAACTAATAAATTTAAAGTAAGTGTTATAATTGGTTGGCACATAAATTGCAACATTATTCCTGTAATTGCTATAGAATTACCACAATCACGGTCAGATGTTGATGATACCCCTTAAAAGAATTCAAGAATCGGCTGCATTTGAGCCAATACTTGAATTCTTCTAAGGGATATATTCAAGAGCAAACTGCATTTGTCAATGCCGGATAAAGCGCTCAAATAAGATTCGAGTGTTTTTAAGCATGAAGCTTGTGAGAATTGTAAGAGACCACCACAAATCATCCAGGATTGTCAGTAAGGTCGTGAACCATCCTAACACTTTAAGAGAAAACTGCATTTCATCCTTATCCAAATCAGTTATCAAACATAGACCAAGGAATCACTTCATGCAATCGCTTGGTCTTGTCGTCGTTGAGATTGATCGAAAATATGTTTCGTGAATGTGGGAAGCTCTTCTTGTCGAATGGCTGAGTTTGGATATCTCCATGAATCGTTTTTTATCCGTGCGTAGTGGAAGTGCAGAAGACCGTAATACGGCATATTTTCATATCCAGCGTTTAAATTGGTAGGTAGTGGTACTTCAAATCGGTACTTTGAATAGTTAGTGGGTAGTATTCACGTGATGCAAGTGTAGTGACCCGAAAAACATTCCAAGAACCCAAAGTGACAAACGTGCATGCATAAACTTGAAATAGAATAGCCATCCTTTGTTGTTCAACAATGACTAGCACAGGACTTACTACTCTCAAGACCACTGTCCTGCATCTATTCCTCATTGTATTCTTATTATTTCTTCTGTAAAGTTCAAATTTATGTATTTCTACAGAAATTCTATTCTTGTGATAGCCTGGGATCTTTGTTCCCACAAAATTAAATGACCGACGCCAACGTCAACATTTTTGACAGTGAGGCTCTTCTTTAAGTTGCATGGAACTGACAAAAATCACTTCCAAGGAGACAACACGTCATGTCATCTTCCAGTTTTTATTAAGTAGAGATATTAATATAAAGATGAGTACAATGTCTTCTGTGGCTTACTCAGAATTTAAACCTAAAATTCTCCACTAATTATTTATGGAACTAGTTAGAACAGAGTGTTTACAGATCAGGAAGCTAATTTCGAAATTTGCAAATGAATAGTCGACATTCTTTCAGGGGGAATGGACACAAATACTCACATGATGTACCATATCTCTATCAAAGTCTATATTATTTTCTTTATCTTGCTGCCTGGTCCATTATTGTATGGTATTATATGTTTACTTAATGTGTTAAGTATGCATAACAAATTTTAATGACAGAAAAGAGGACCATGAATAAAATTTTGATTAATTCCATCTTTAGTAGAGAAAAGTCTTAAAGAACAATCCTTCATGAAACAAAACATAAAGAAACAGATTATTTTGAAAAACGCATGCCTCCAAATGCAAAGCGAAAGTTTTGTGAAACAAGTGGGTATGATGTTAGTTTATGCTTTTGCAGTATTGAATTGCCGAAAATGATAGCGACGGGTCTTTCTTCTGCTGAAAATAAAACCATTTAACTAACTTTTCAGTTGATAAGAAAATATTAACAAATATTATCAAAATTTGACTTCATTTGGAAAAAGTTTTAGGGAATTGATTGAAACTATTAAACTAGCACTTAACAAGAAATTATCACTTTTTATCGAGAAAGGCGTTAAAGCTTTCAAAAAGAAGATAACTTTAATCTTCATTTATTAGAGGAAAAACAACTTCAATTTTATTGCACATCTTGCCATTGATTTCATTTGGAAACGAACATTACATTCAAAATAATTCGATTTTTAATACTTTTTTTCTATTTTTAATAATATTTACATAATTAATCTTTTTTTTAATCATCAGTGTCTTAATTGAGTCTTTGCTTTCCAGAAAAATGCAGGCAAACAGAAATTTGTGATGAAGTTCTTGGAATGTTTAAAGAATGATTATTTTTCAATAAGTTTCTTTGACGTTTTTTGAGTTGTAATATATTATGTTTTATTTTTGGAAATAATTTTAAGATCATTTAACTTTATTTCTAATATTGCTGATTAATTGATTAGGAAGACCTCGCAATAGTAGTATGTCCTGCCCACAGAGCAGTGCATCCGATGAGATGCTGAGAGGACCTATTCATGTTGAAACTTCAGAAGGCTCCCCTTTCCACCGCCGGTGCAGACTGGTGACAATACGAAACTCAGGCATAGACTTCCAAGAACCCAAGGTTTTTGTAACCTTATTTGACTTCCAAAAGTCTCTCGTTTATTTTTAAGTAAATGTCTAGAAATATTGAATTCATTTAAAGGTCAATTGGACCATCGTGTAAATCGTTGTTCGAAAATTAGCATCGTAAATTTTTTTAAATAATTCAGTGGTACTGAAGACTACTTTGTTTCAGTATCTTCCTGTTATTTGCTTTTCCATGTTATGTGATAAGCATAGTTCTTCTATTTTGTTGGAACCATTTTGGAATTAGAACTTTATATTATAGTTCCTTAACCCCTTATTGAACATGATTCCAAGATTTTCGATAAAAACAATCTTTTTTGGTTTATTTCATGTTGGTCCAATCAAATTACGGTTAGGACTTTTAAAGTGAGCTTTTTAATCAACTATTTAACATCAATACTGAACGAAATTTGGTTTAAGCATTTTTCGGAATTGACGCGACAGAAATGATCCGTGGACAGACTTTTGATTTTCAATGAAATGTCTATACTTTGTTTTTAAATCAAGAACTTATGATAAAGACAAATTAATAAATGATTAAATTTTAAGGGAATAAGAATCAATATTGATATAAATATTGATAATGTATAAAATATATAAAAATAGTCAGGAAAAATGTATAAAAATATAATGTATAATATAATGTATAAAAATACTCAGGAAAAACCAGAAAAACTTAACCATTAAATAAATAGTTAGTTATAGTTAAGCAAGCGTTCGTTATTATTAATTATTAAGCATATAAGAATAATATTATTTCTATTACATTATTATTGCTATCAAATAATAGATTTTATTACGTTATTATTTCTATCAAATAATTTTAGTAGTTATAATAAACTATTAAAATTATTTGATAGAAATAATAAAATAAGAAATATTCAAAAAAACTTCATTAATGAAAGTATGCACTGTAGAACGCTTGCTTAACTAAATTTATTAAAAGATATATTTGCTCATCTTCAAGTGAATCAACCCGTTATTCAATCTGAAGGGAGGAGTTGCCATAAAAACTTACGTACTCGTTAAATCGGTAGAATTGAAAGTTCTGCGTCCGTTGTTCAGCAGTTATCATACGCGCTAGAAAAAATTTCCTTCATCTCCAGAACAAAGGGAATGGGTCCTCTGATGGTGCCATCTGTCGGAGGAGTCTTAGAGCAAAGACTTAAATTTCGTGGTGCTCTGGTTAAACAAGCGATACATGCTTCTGACTTAATTTCGCAAAGCCGTCGGCTTATGAGCTTGGATTGAGAAAGTGTCATAACTAGCAACAACTAAATCTGTACAGTGTAATACATAATATATCTAGTAGGAGCGATGCACAAAATCTGAAATTGCATTCCAATTTGAAAGGCATCCATTGATGAAACAATTTGGAATGGTTTAATATTTCATTTTCAACATGGTTATGGAGCGATCTTGGGAGTATTTTATAAGGGTGTAAAAGGCTTTTTTTTGCTGTACTAAAAAAATTTTTTTTATTAGTCCTATGCCACTTCAATATTCTATTGTGGCCAACATATTAGCTGGAAGATACTGTAAGACCGTTAAGCCTATACTATGTAATTGCCTTCCAGGAGGAAGTTTCGTATATAGCGAATCGAAATCAAGCGTCATATGGAAGGAAACTTGGAAAGCTCCCAATCACTCACTCTAGGTATGCACGGAGGACGAAAATAGATCACCGTGGCCTGAGGAGTAGAGTTGTGTTCTGTGGAATATGGAGTTCCGTGGGATTGATCTTAATTACTGTTGAACGAGGTGAGTTGGGTGTGGAGTTCATGTTTTCTGCATAATAATATATCGATGTGAGTACTTGGGAATTTTCCAGATTTTCTCTCTTGCAATCCATGATATAAGCTCTATAAATGAAATATCCTACCGGAATATTAATATAATACGGGAATATTAAAAAAAACTTTCGGCCATTAGTCTAAGTGTTACATTGTGTCAAACTACACAAAAGAGACCCTCTCTTACTGTTCAGCAGAGGCGGACATCGTACCCATAGTTTTCCCGTGCGAAAATCGTAGTCCCGCCACTAGAGTGCGGTGTGTTCCTTTTGGTGTGTTATTTGTAAAACTTCACAAGGACGTTTTTACATCAAAATCACTAAAATATTTGCCTCTTTCACACAACCTAAAATATATTTTTGAGCTGCAATCGTGTATTTTGTTGATCTCATAATACCCTAAATATAATTCCATATCATACAAGATGAAATCACTTTCGATGAGCGTATCTATATTTAGAGCTGCAGGTAATTTAGATACTTGTTATACTTCAGTACATATAAATGATATTATCGTATCTCTCTTTGGAGTTACAATGAAATAGTAGTTGAAATTGGGTGTTATTCAAAAATATTTCACGTAAATAAGTTACGCGACTGTAAAGCATAACTGTTAGAATGGCCACTTTAACTCTGATGCCGAGAGAAAGACTTCTTTCATGGCCTTGAATTCCCAGAGGCACATTGCCAGGCTCGTGTGCATATTGTAGGATCAATATATGGAATGACAAGAAAGCTGTTTTTTTTTTTTTTTTTTTTTTTTTAAACTCTGAACATTTTTTATAAGCAAAAGAATTCCTTTTCGCAAAAGTTGTCCCAAATGTTTTCAACATTATATTAATACTGAAGCAGTAAGTGTTATATTGAAGCCTTCGTAGCAGTAAGTCCCGGGTTCCAATCCTGGTTTGGGCATCGATGTTTGGGCTTTTCTCACATTGTGTTCGTCTTTCTTAAATTCCTTCATTTTCGGAGTACACCCACCATGTGACCCTCTGTATACGGTACCATCACTTTTGCCCATTATAACGATGAATACGTATATCCTAAGGACAGTCAGGAATTAGAAACAAAAAATAATATTTAAAATTGATATACAGGAGCATAAAATTGCTCCTGTGTGCACCAGTCGGTGCAGCATTGAACAGAAGCGATTGGCAACAGCCTAAGCTGACCTGCAGAACACACTCAATCATCTCTTGATTTCGAACTACTATGGAGACAAGATTGACATTAGGTGCTCTCCGCACCCCACCACCACAGGGAAAGTGAATCCAGAGGAACTCTTAATGTGACTAAGCCCTCTCAGCAGGAAAACATTCAGCAAGATATCGAACCCGCTTCCTCCCAATAATGAGAGCGACATTTTTTCCCACGAGGTAATGATCTAAGCCAAGGATTTGTTGATATGTAAAATAAAGATATATATTCCATTGGTTTATTAATTTCAATCTACCCATTTCATTTACATTTAGATGAAAGAATAATATTCAAATGCTTAGCTAATTTTCATGGGGAATGTGTCTTCCATTTGTTTTATTCATTTGAAGACAGAAAAGATATATTGATTCCATAATTTGACTTACTTAAGTATTATGTATCAGTCAAAAATTGATTTAAACATTGTAATATTCATGGAGCAATTTATTTCCGGGAAAATTGAAAAGCGCTAGCCATATTTATATATTGCAAAGGGGAAAACGCTGAAAACTCTAAAGCACTCAACAAACGTGTAGCTCAGGGAAAGTGTCCTTTATATATTTATATATTGTAACTTAACACACATCAAATCCAAATAAAAAAAAGCCAAGATAAAAGAAAATCTTATTTTCGTTTCTACATCAATTTCAAAATAAAAATTTTGCTTAGAATCATTCATCTTAATTCCATCAATAGTATAAAACAGTTAATCTATTATCTTTACCTAATGACTGTAATTTAATTCGATTTAAACAATAAATATAAATAAGTGTTTCATATTTAATTTATTTATTGCGATAAAAAAATATTTGTTCAACAAGTGCAAACACAAATATTAATATGCATTTTGTTAGCATTTTAGTACTAGTTTTTTTTAATAATAACCAGATTTAAATCTGAACATTCCATTTCACGTCACAGAAAAAATTCTTTTTAAAATCATTGGCTGTTATTTTTTTTTATTTTTTTTCCCTCAAATAAAGCAATCATTTCGGAAAAGATTTGAACTATTGAAAGAATTTTGGGATAAATGTTTATTTATTTACATTATGATGCTGCTTTTATTGACTTTATTTATTTCTCAAAAATGTTTTTATTGTTGTTGATTTTAGCATCATGAATTATATACAAGCAACAATTTATGCTTCAAAGAACTTCAACCTTCTAAAGAAATGTATAATTGAAAAAGGTCTTCCTTATACACGTCTTTTGTAGCATGATCACTTTGTATTTATCTTATAGAAAAAATTAATTTCCCTTATTTATATACAACTAAATAGCTTTTATCCACTTTCATATTAACTTCAAAATGGAAATTTTTTAAGCCATTGACATTTTTAATGCAACAATCATTTGAAAAAATTATTTATAAACCTCGGTTTCTTTATAGTCGAGTGTTCTCGCTTATCGTTATTTTAATTATTTATTTAACGTGCTTTTAATATTTTAATTTTTTAGATTGTTAATATTTATGTGGATACAAAAATTTCTTTTTCAATGAATATCTTAGATACCGGGTAAGAATAACTGCTTAAAACTGAATCTTTTCCTTCACATTATAAACTGATTTTTAAGTCATGATTTGAGAAAATAGATGAACAAGGTAAATCTGCTAGTTCTTCGGGAAAATTTATAAAGGAAAACAAATTATGTGGATTATTATATAAACTAATGATATTTAATTTTATTCAAAATACTCTTTTGAACCCCTGTAGAGCAAGCTCCACGGCTGCATGCAGCAAAGGGAAGGATCCTTTGCCGCGGGAGGGGGACCCATTCGCTCCTGGTTGCTGGATCTTCGTGAGCATAGAATTTGTCCACGTTCATCTGTGACATAAACGCCATGCCAGAGGACGCTTTGATGGGACTTCGTCACCTTATCGTAGTTCAAAATGACGAGACGCTTAGTGATGGGATGAATTCCAAACCCATTCATCTAAAGGTACAGTCCGGGGCTCTCCCTCCCCGCTATCTATGTTTGCAAAATAGTTAGAAACAAATCGAATAAGTTGTTAACTCTTGAAAATTCCCTTTGGTTATGAAGTTGTGTAAGACTAATGTCGGAGCTAATCTGGTTAGTGTTCGAATGCATTTCCAATCGGCGATTTAATGGGAAAAGTGTAAGCACGTAATATCCACAAATCGACATCTTGATTCAAGTTTTATTCTATTTACCATTAATATATCAAAGAAATATTGTATTTATTGTGGCATGTTTGTCAACATAACATGAAATTACGATGCGAAACGGAATATCTGGGTTAAATGTTTCCTCTATCAGTTTCTGATTTAATTGTTAAAAATAGTGTTAGAAAATATCCTAGTAAGAGTTAAGAGAGTGAATCTTTTAAGCAACCGCAAAATGCTTTAGTTGTCTTATAACATCGCTATAACTTAAAAATATTGGGTTAGTAATAACATTCGGTTAATAAATCATAAGATATTTTAGTTGTCTTATGAGGTTTAAATCAATCATAAAGTGTTTTCATTATCTTATAGAACACGGTTTGTTGCTGTTTTACAATTTAGATAATAATTATAAAGTGGTCTTGCTCTTTTACAAGACACTAACAGCTTGTTATATTTCTTGATGCTTATTTCCAACCCAATCTGACAAAGTCAAACAGATCCGTGCATCCGCTGACCTTTAAAAAATCGAAGACAAGAAGAGGAAAAGAATGAATCTCTTGCCAAAAAAGATCCAAGCATTCCAAGATGTGTTTATTGGTGGCGTTTTGGAAAAAGAGAGTAGGATTTCTTACCTTCGGAAAATGAAAGCCATTTCATGCGGCTGATGTAGACTTTTCTGTCCCATGAAAATGTTAGAAATAGGCCTGGTCTGCTACTCCTGTACCAGAAATCAGAAGGGATCACAAGCCAATCCTTCTCAATTTGGGAAATTTTCTGGTGGAAAAATTCAAGGTCTAAAACTCTGAAGTAGAATGGATTGGACGACAATAACCCTCCTTAGCAAGATTGTCTGTCATTTCGTTAGAATAATTCAGCCTAGAATTCAATGAACCGAAAGTAAATGTCATCTTCAAGAGAAAAAAATGAGCTTTAACTTCAGTTTGTTTTCTCCCTCATGTAAATCCAATGATTGAGCTGCCGCAGTGAGAAGGAATCCAAAGATCAAAGATGGATTTCAAGTAGTCCACTTCTAAATACAGATCCAAAGTCTGGCTTACCTTGGCATATAGATTTTTTTCCCCTACAGAACTCGCTACCAGTAAGACTATTGATTTTGCTGTGGCAAGTCAAAATCTTGACGTCATATTTAGAGATTTTTCCAAGGCAAATTATCTGAGCTGACCCGGCAAGAATTATTTTTATTGACTAGATTTAGAACTGTAAAGCGTTCTAGTTGTCTTACAATAGAATGGATCAGGAGTAGTCAAAAAATCTTAATGAGATCGAGTTTAAGCGTTTGTAATGAATTAAAAAGTCAAAGAATGTATTCTCGGAATACATTTTGTTGTTTTATATTTATATAGTCGAAATATTAGAACATTTTTCACAGCTTTCAGCAAAAGAAAAAATATATATTCATTTTCCTACTTTGATACAGATTGCCATTTTTCAATGTATAAATGATAAATGAATTTTTTTTTTTTTTTTTTTTTTTTTTTTTGTAAAAACAATATATAATATAATAATAATCAAACAAAACTCAATACTCAAAGGAGCTCTTTTTCTATGAATTCCTTTCGAATTTCTGTTTGAAATCGATTTTGTCGGATTTTATTACCGTAAGGCCTAACATCCGAGTTCTCGAGAGATTCTAATGCGTAAATTAAAAAGCGAAACCATATCTTTATTTTAAGTAAAAGAGATGCTGTTTTATTAGAAAATGTTTCAATTTAATTAAGAGTGATTCATCAGTTTTTAAGCATCTCTGATTATTGTAACCGCACCTGCCACACATAACTACAAAATCAAACATAAAGAAAAATATTTATAAGTGGCTGCGAATTTTAAAATGTAACACGTGCTTAAAATGAAAGTAAAATGGGAGTTATATGATAAGTTAAATCATACATCAAAATGAGAAGATGAAATTCATTTAAATAAAAAATATATTAAAGTAAATCTTTATGAATTCAAAAAATTACAAACAGCTTTGATTCGATAAAATGTTTAAAAACATATCCATAGAAATCTAAACTTTGAAGAAGGACAAATATTAAGATTAAGAAAGTTACACAAGATAACATTTTTTATATAACGAAAAGTACAAACGACTTAAACTATTTTCCAAACAAGAAGAATTGCATATAATGACTCTGATATAGTTTGAATATTCGGAGTTATGCGAATATATCTTTCACGCTTCAAATCTTAATGACATTCAAACACCAAATGGGTAGAAAAACTATAAATTATGTACGATCATGAGGATTTAGAGCATTTGTATGAATGTTAGAACAATTACTTAAAAATATAGTTTTTTTTAAAAGTATATAAAAATATATATAGTTTTTAAAAGTATATTTTCTGTTGACATGGAATTCTTGTCCCCTTCTTTAAATAGAATTCTTCACAAACAAAATTATATTTTCAATTACAGTGACAATTTAATGTTACACATATAATTTCTTAAACTCACTGATAATTTTGAACTTTTAAGCATTCACTTTTATTTAAAAAAAAAAAAAAAAAAAAAAAAAAAAAAAAAATCCTTGGTGCTTCAGTTTCTTTGATTTCCATAAAATCAAAAGAATAAAAAAAATAAAAAGATTAAATGTTGTGATGTGCATTGAAGTTCCTCTCCACTTAAAAGCGTGTGGAGAGCTTTCACAGGCAGAGTTCCCTCTGACCCATGAAATTACGCCGACAACTTCAAGAAAGAGAACGAAGCATAAATAAGCGTAAAATACACAAATGTTCTAATAGTGAGGAGAAGTCGATTAAATTCCAAAAAACATTTGACGTACAGAAGGAATAAAATTTCAGTAATTTATAAACTTAATAGAATTGAGAAGATTATAGATTTAATAGAACTGAATTTAAATGCCCCTTAAGATTTAAATAGAAATAAACATAAAATAACGTGTAACTTCAAATATATATAGACAGCAGCAGTTTCTTTAACTTTCTATAAATATCAATTATTTAGGAAAATTTTGCAGATTTTTTATTTCCTAAAATGCATTCATTGTTTTTAAAAGAAATTAATTAAATGTGTTTACTTTTTCAATTCACTATTTTATTACATATACTAACTAAATTAAAAGTTAACAATTTAGTGATTTGAATTCATTTCTTTTGAATGATTACTTTTTCTTTCGGTGGCTCATTGCTTAAAACGCGCTGCAGTTTCTAAATAAGCAAATACTTTTCTGATTCCATAAAATGATATTTTGACTCATTAAACTTAGTTTTCATTCTCTAATTTTCCGAAACAAGAATTTCAATTAGCGTTCATAGATTATTAAGTAAACAAAAATTTGAACTTTCTTATATAATTCAGAAATAAAAGCATATATTTTTATCGCCTATTTTTTTATTTGTGAGATTTTATCAATTTTATTTAAAAAATAATTAAATAGATTTATATTTATGTTTAGCTAAAAAAAATGTTAGTAAACACATGCAGCTTCTTTACCTTTCTCTCAATTTCAATTATTTGTGAAAAATTGATAACTATCTTTATTTCTGAAATGCATCTATTATATTTAAAAGCAACTAATTAAAACATCGAGTTTACTTTACAGTTTATTTTAATACTGTAGGAAATGATGTGTTACGAATATGACATAACTTTAATGTTATAATTTTAAAAGGAACAAATTAATTACAGTCAATTTCGATCCCTTCGTCACCAATTATTAACTCATTTTAAAAAATATTGTTCCGGAACTAAGTTTCTACGTCTTTTTATTTAATTTTACTTAAATTTTTGCTTATTTGAAGTATTTACAAAATATTAGGATTTTCAATTATCTTCACATTTATAGATGCATTTATGATGTTAAATTATAATTTCAGTACTTTTTTCTTTTCTTTTTTTATTTTTGAAAATAAAATCAATAAAAAATAAGTACACGTTCATATTTAAGTTGCAGTACAAAAATTGTACTAAATATTATTAAAATAAAATCATATTAATTGAAAATAAATTTTTTGGAAGTAATTTAAATGAACTTTCACTGGGGGTTCTTGAATAAATACTTTTTCTTTCCAAATTTATTATTTTTATATATAGTTTTCGTTTATTCATTTCAAAATTTATTTTGATTTCTATTTATTTCTTTTATATTATTTCCATACTTATCGACTGCTTTAATTGTAAATCATTATATAAATTCTGATTGAATATCATAATAATAACTAATCATATATTTTTATTAAATTATTTATTAAAAACTCTATTTTATTTCTGAAATTTGTTCTTCTTTTCGCCCAGATATTCGAATTTTATTTTCATATTTCTAACTTCATCAATGTCATACTTTTAGTTGTATTTTTATTGTTAACCCTTACCGAATTGCTTATGAAAGTATTTATACTTGTTTAAAGCATCATGTAAGATTATGTAAGTATGTCTATATTTCGTGTCTTCAGTTTAATACATTTCTATTTGACTTAAGTAATATTGTTTGATTATGATCTCTTTAGTTGAGAATAAAATTGACCAATTTTAAACGTTATGAAAATGACTCAAATTTTTATTTGAATATTATTCAAATTTTCATTCGAGTGAAAATTATTTTTATTATATTAAAGGAATATTTATAATAATACTCAATAAAAACCATTTTATTTACTGGAATATTTATAGAATGTATTGTTACTAATTAAAGAGTATTTGTATTGAAATATTTTTCAAAGAATTTTGTATGAAATTTATTTATTCATTTCAAAAATAAATTTCTCTATAATTTTCCACTTTTGCATTTCTTAGTAAGTTTTTATATTTGAATAAAAATAAATCTCGTCTACAGCTCTATTGCAACTTTTTTAATGGTACTAGAATGTTTTTACCATTACCTTTTGAAATAATTGATCTATCAACATTGATGTTTCGTTAATACAATAGTTATCGGTATTGATATATTTATTTCCAAAGAACTTCATGAATATAAACTTTAGAGGAATTCTTAATATTAGTTTATTTTAGTAAAATTAATTGTGTATATTTCTTATCAGTATATTATTTACACCAATTTCAAACACACAATTAATTAAGAATATCATTAAATAAATTAAAAATGTATTTCACAATTAGTGTTTAAATAAAACTTGTTTTACTTGGAATTCTAGAGCACAAAAAACAATTTTCGGTGGTGATTTTATAACTATTTGCAAAAATAAGTGTAAAAATTGTGATAACAAAGGCAAGTAGCTAATAAACGCATTTTCCCACAATTTGTGATTTAAAAACTTGCAGAAATGTAAAGAATTATCATGGGCCCTGATAAACGTTGGTTATTAACACAGTATTGTAAAATATTTGGTATACAGTATTTAAAATGTATCTTCACACACACAAATTTTCATACCTTTATATAGATAATTTAAGAAATTAAGATAATTATGTTAGCGGGATTATAGTATATAAATGCGTTTGTCGAATTCTGAATGAAATCGATATTTATGTTTGACAGTATTCATGAAAAGCAAATACAATGCATGTTAATATCGTTTAAACAAAATTATC